>JANAVB010034417.1:61926062-62098562 GCA_029216955.1 Iris pallida | reverse complement strand
TAACTCTGCTTGGGGATAGGGTGTTTACTCAGAGGTTATATGGGCATGGTAAACATGAGATTTTTGGTGGTAGAATTTTCCTTACTCAGAGGTTATGTGGACATGGCAAGGATAGACTCTACGGGTATATAGAACAACTCAGAGGTAATATGGATGTGAAAGGTTATATAGATAGTTATGACAATCACGAGGGATTGTCATGGAAGTAATGTCTACTCAGAGGTAATATGGACATGGTAGGCACAATCTTCGCTAGGGTGTAGAATAACAATTCAGAGGTAGTATGGACGTGAAAGGTTTTCTAGATAATTATGACAACACAAGGTTATCATGGAAGAGACGACTATACAGAGGTAATATGTATGTGGTAGACGTGAACTTTGTTAGGGTGTAGGAAGACAACTCGGAGGTTATATGGACGTGAATTGTCTTTTCTTCTGGAGGAGTTATGAAAGAGGTGAATTCAGTAATAGAATTTACGGACACCCACGGGGGATGTAGGAAGATATGCTAATTTGAACTTCAGATATAGAATTTCCTCAGGAACTTGCCATAGATTGGCATCATTAGCAAGTCACCATTAGGTTTGGCCAGTCGGTAGGCCACATTGGAGTAGACCGTCTCTATGACGAACGGTCCTTCCCACTTGGGTTCGAACTTCCCACCAGTCTTGTGAGTTATCACCATCGATCTTCGAACTGATAAGACGAGGTCACCCACTTGGAATATTCTTTCTTGCAACTTTTTGTTGAAGACCCCAAAAATCCGAGCTTGGTAAAGTTCGATTCGTTGCTGAGCTAGCAGACTTTTTTCATTCAACGCCTCTAACACCTGTAGCCACTGGCGTTGATTGTCTTCGTCAGTCAGTTGGTTGGTGATAGCTACCCGTAAAGACGGGATCTAGATCTCCAGGAGAAGTACTGTCTCGCTTCCATAAACTAGAGAGAACGGTGTGCTGCTAGTGGGTGTCCGAACAGTTGTATGGTAAGCCCACAGACATTCACCGAGCTTTTTATTCTAGTTACGCTTATTAGAGGAAACGACTTTCTTGAGCAGGTTGACAATAGTCTTGTTGAATGCTTCGTCTAGTCCGTTCACTGCAAGATTGTAAGCCGTTGATGCCATATTTTGTATCCGGTTCTTATCGCAGAACCGATGGAATGCGTCGGTCACGAACTGAGGACCGTTGTCATGGTTAATCCTTCTGGGAACTCCAAAGCGGTATATGACGTGATGCTTAACAAGGCTGATCACGTTCGAGGTTTTCACCTCGGCCAGAGGTACTGCTTTCGTCCCCCTAGAGAAGTTGTCGGTGATGGCGAGTATGAACCGGTGTCCTTTAGAGGATAGTGGACTGATCGGCCCGATAATATCCACTCCTCATGTTTCAAATAGCCAGGCTGCCACTTTGGGGTGTAGGAACTCCGAAGGTCGGTAGATGAAGTCTGCATGCAAATGATGTACCTGGCACTTATTTGCATAATTAAAGGCCTCTGCCGTCATAGTGGGCCAGTAGTAGACCATGTGACGCAGTCGGTCTTGTAACTTAGGACCAGGCTGATGGCCTCCGCAGGTGCCATCGTATGCCTCTCAGAGTGCCTCTTGTGCTTATGTCTTGGATAAACATCACAGGAGAAGCCCATCGTATGAACGACGATACAACATTTTGGTAGCCATGTCGTAGATGAACCGGAGAGAGCGTCTCTTGACAGAAGTAGCTTCCTTCGGGTCTACAGTTAGGATTCCGTAGACTGTATAGTCTATAAACGGGAATCGCCAATCTCGAACGCCAACATTTGTGTCTGTTTGTACTGAGTAACTCAGACAAGTATGTAGATTATCCTTTGGACAAACTAGCTCCCATCCCATTACCGTAACGGTATATTGGGTTCCAACAGGAGCTGCCAGAGAAGCGGCGAGGCCAGCGAGTGCGTCGGCCTCCAAGTTTTATAGTCGAGGTACATGTTCTATAAAGAATCCAGTGAAGGTGGAAATGATATCTTTTGCTGCCTAGCGGTAAGGAACCAGATCTTCATGACGAACCTCGTATTGTCCTCGAACCTGGTTAATAATCAGCTTCGAGTCGCCGTAGGCCTCGATGCAGTCAACCCCCAACTTTTAGCGAGCTAGAGTCCGATGATTAGAGCATTATATTTAGTAATATTTTTGGTGCACGAATCCATAAGAGAATATCCACGATGGATGACTAGGCCATTGGGAGTGATAAGAACGACTCCGACCCTTGCGATGATCTCACCTTTGGGTCCTGTTTTTGAAGCACCATCAAAGAACATACACCAAACTGAGGTATCTGAGATTGTATTGGACTCTAGGACTTCATCAAAAATGTTGTCATAGAGCTTCGATGTCTCTGGCACAGGATGTGCCGCAAAGAAGTCGGCCAATGCTTGGCCTTTGACTGGCGGACAAATACCATGTCATAAGGAGTCAAAAGTACTGCCCATGTGGCCAATCGTGAGTTTAAGGCCCCTGGCTTGGTCGTGAAGACCCTGAGGGGGTTGACTCGAGAGATGACGTGGATTGTCTGTCCGGCCACGTAATGTCGTATCTTTTGGATGGCGAAGAGGAGAGCAAGACACTCCTTCTCTAGAGGATTATACCGATAGTTGGCCCAATCATGGTCCTGCTGAGATAGTAAATCGCCTGTTCATGGACTTTATTGCTTTTCTGGGCTAGCAAAGCACCGAGAGAATGGTCCATAGCTCGGACGTATAGCAGGAAGGGTCTTCCCACGACCGGTGCTACTAGTACTGGAGGACTAGTAAAGTACTTCTTGATGTTGTCGAACGTGCATTAGCATTCTTTGGTCCATAGATAAGAAACCCCTTTCTTCATCAGTTTGGTGAAGGGTTGACGTCGACCAGAGAGATTTGCTATGAAGCTTCTGATGTATGCCAGGCGTCCTTGTAGACCTCGAAGCTCATAGAGATTCTTCGGGGGAGCCATGTTGAAGATCGCTTTAGTCTTCTCAGGGTCAATATGAATACCCTTGGCTGTGACAATAAATCCCAGGAACTTTCTACTGGAGACTCCCAGGAAAGACTTGCTTGGTTTCATCTTTAGTCGATGTATCCGAATCAAGTCAAAGATCGTCCTTAAATCATCGAAATGACTGGATTTCTTTTTGTCCTTGACGACAATGTCATCAACGTAACATTCTATCGTCTTTCGGAGGTGCTTACAGGATATTGTGCTTATAGCCCGCTAACATGTTACTCCCGTATTCTTCAACCCGAAGGGCATAACTATGTAACAGTATATCCTTTTTGGAGTCCATAATGAAGTATGCTTTTCCTCTTCGCAGAATATTTTGATCTAGTTGTAGCCTGAGAAACCATCCATGAGGGACATGCGCTCAAAGCCACACGTGTTGTCAATCATCACGTCGGTGATCGGGAGGGGAAACTCGTCTTTTGGATAGGCCGAGTTGAGATACCTGAAGTCTATGTAGACCCAAAATTTTTCGTTCTTCTTAGTGACCGGGACAATGTTGGCCACCCAATCCGGGTGTTGCTCTTCGCGAATGAAGCCACTCTCTATGCGGTTGTCGACTTCTTTTTCAATAGCATCCATGACATTGGGCCGGAAATGATGCTGTTGTTGTTTGACTGGCTTAGCGTCAGGTAAGATGTTGAGACAGTGCACGGCAACATACAGGTCTAAACCCGACATGTCCTCATAGCTCCAAGCCAAGACATCGATGTATTCTCGGATAAGATGTATCAGAGATTCCTTGTCTTCTTCTGTCAAGCTTTTGCTGATGAAGATGGGTTCTGGAGAAGCCTCATCTCCTAGCTCGACTTGGACGACTTCATCTTCAGTGGGAGGTTTGCGCTGTTCGAAGCGCCATTTCCATTGGGATACTAGGCATTGAGCCTAGGGTCCATCTTCAAAGAATTCAAGTATTTGGTCTTCATCCTCGACTGGGGGTTCTGTAGAGACCATATTGACGGATAATATCTTCTTGAAGGCTTGGCCGATACTGGTCTTAGAGTCCCAGGTTGAGGAGTCGGAGGAGTGTGAATGCATCAAGACCTCCGGCTCTGAGCTCTCCGAAGTTGTTGTAGGTGTAACGTAACCCAACCCTCGGCAAGTGCGTTGGTAGTAATTTTGGAACTTTCCCTTTGGAGCACGAAGTCGTAAGGGAAGGTGTCGGCCTTTGCCATAGTTCATCCCTTTGTTGCTATTTAAGTCGTAGCCCATCTTTTGGATAAGGTGTTTGGCTTGAGTAGTGTAACGGTATAGCTGCATCTTGCCGTTATCGTGTTCTGGTTCTGCCGGAGCCAGCCGCTGAGGATGTACCAATCGACCGAAGATGATGGGTTCCCCCTCCTTCTTCTTTGTTGGAACCAAGAAGTAGGTGCCTTGAGGAGGGATAACTTAGCTTGCAATCTTAGGGGTTGTCACTTGCATTTGTAATATATACAGAATGTAGTCTAAGAAATACTTAGTGTTCTAGTGTGCATATGAGTAATTCAAAGCCAATTTTTTATTAATAAAATACAAAATTTTATCCCGAGAGATTAAAGCATCTAAAGAATGTGCCTCAGTATTGGCGCATATGTAGTCTCCTAATTCCTCATCCGTGAGAACTGGGGCTACCATAGAAGAAGGTGGAGGAGGCTTCCGCTTCAACTTGACTACCAAGGGGGCTGGAGTCGGAGGTTCCTGTGACCTCAAGGCTGCCTTTGAAGCTCTTCGGGAGTGCCTCATTTGCATAGGATCCTGGCTAGCAGCTGATACCGTCGGAGGCGAACGGGCAGGAGCCTTTCCTCGAAGTTTGATGGCAAGAGGAGCTGTGTTTGGGGAGGCTTCCCCCTCAATAAAACCCTCAATAGTTCTTCCGCGACAGCTGTACTTTTCGATACAGTATCTGCCTCATCGTCGACATCATTGGCATCATCGTCCCATTGGACTGACTTGTACAGCTCAGCATCGGTACAGTAAGGTTTGAGTCCTCAGAATAGGTCGATGTCAGTGAACTCGATTTTGATGGTCCCGTCGCTGGCCACATACTTTATGCATTGATGGAGAGTGGAAGGTACGATCATGTACTCATGAATCCACGATCGTCCCAAAAGCATGTTGTAGTTTATATCGGCATCAATGACGTAGTAAGTTACGTCTGTCTGGAGATCACCTATTTGGCATTTCAGGCGAATCTTGCCCAGGGGCTCACTCTTTGCATCATTGAAGCCGCTGATTGTAGTGTTTGATGCAGTCAGTCGATGCATTGGATCCCCAAAGCTTGGAGTAAACTCCGAGGGATGATGCTAAGAGAAGAGCCAGGTCGATGTGGATGCGATCGACCTTAATGGCACCAAAATACCCTGTGTAGTACAGGGTCTAATTATGACATTTGTTCTTCAGCAACATGTCCTGCTGGGTAAAGGTGATGTTAGGAATCACCTCGACCACACTGTGATAATATGGGCATGCAGCAGGGTCCTCCTTATGCGGTTGCACCTGGGTGAGGAAGGAGTCAGCATTCTGTAAAGCTTCGTCGAGGGCGTCTCGAGTCTTTTTGGAGAGACGGAGGAGCTCGAAGAGTGACAGTTGAGCCGGAGTATTGGCCAACTGCGCCAATATGTCGAAATTGTAGGGCTTGATCGGCTCTACTGCCGAGTCTTTTCTTAGAGGTTTGTCAAAGCGAACCTCCTTCTACCTCTGCTTATCTCCGGTAGGGGCTTGAGATAGGCCTGCTTCCGATGCATCGGGGGCGGTGGCTGCAACAGGTGGAGGTGTTTCCTCCTCCGGAGCCTAATTTTCTTCTCGCTGGTGAGCCGAGCGAGCGGTAACCAGAGTGTAATTAACCGTTGTAGAAACCATACGACATGGCTTGATTTTTTTTTCCTTTGACAGAGTGCGCTACTGTAACAACCACTTTTCTAAAATGAGGGTAATTTTGAACTTTTGTAAAATTTATTATTAAATAATAGAATTTAATTCATGATAATGATTTTTGGTGAATTTTAATCAATTTAAAACTATTTAATCCGTGACTTGTGATTTTGATGTTTTGCTAGTGTAACACTAGAGACTGCAAGACCTATAGACTAACCATGACCAAGGAGGCCTAACCATGTGATTAGGATGACTAATTATAACTTTTTAGCCTAGGGGTATTTTGGTCATTTTTGACTAATTAATAAAATAAATTTTGATTGATTATAATGGTGCTAATCTTTTATTAGAGACTAACCTAGTTTAGCCCTAACCTTGATATTATCCATGAGCCTAGATATTAGATTAGAAGCTTCCATCATGACAAGGTTAGGAACATCTAGATATTATGTTAGTAGGATATTTTGGTTAGATATTAAGGAAATCTAGTTTTGAAGTGAGCCTTTGATTGAGCTTGAATTCATGTAGAAAAACCTTAGCCACTCATCTACAAATTGCAAAACCCTAATCCTAGTCCTTTCCAACGTCCATCAAGAGCCCCTTTCCCTATTTAAACATCTCTTCACAAATTCCTTGCCTCTTTTTAATACCTACATAGAGCCCTAATAGTGTTCTTCCACAAATTCTTCATTCCTCCTCCAAATTGAGCCTAGTCTTTTGCATTAGACTCCCCTACAGTAAAGGATACCCTTGGTAGGTATCTAGCAAGGATTTGGAGGCTTGGGATCATTGCAATTTGGAGAAGGACCCTCATTCACAAAGTTTTTCATTGAGGTTTCACCCTCAATAGGTAAAACCTATCAAACTCATTCAAATTCCTAATTTCCTTCCATATTTGCATTTATTAAGGTATACCCTAGCTGTCCCTTAAGTTTGGTAGGAATCCGTGTCCATTTGATATGCGTATCGGACACGTATCGATGTGTATATTAATGTGTTTGATGAAAGGGCTAAACCAATTATTTGTTCACCATTTTTGAAAATATTTTCATGAATATGTAGCCCTATATATGGGGATTAATTTTGCATTTGACTGAGTTGATTGTGGTGAACATTTCGTGTCCATTTTTGACACGAACTCGCCCATAGGACACTACACATGGGAGTATAGTGCTCCCCTGCTGCTCGAGTGTCCTGTAGGACACGACACGTGGAGAGCTGAAACTTGGTGGACATGTAGGACACATGTCTGAAACTAGGATGACCAAGTTTCGTCGGATTTAATTGAGTGGATCTCGAGGAATCTCACGCACACAGATTTTTGCCTGTCACTGTGTACTATTAAAATTGGGCTCTGACATGGGTTCAGTTCTTGGATACGGCGACACTTGGACCTATTACAGGATCTCGAACACGTACCCCTAGGGTTGACCTACCTACTGACTAGACCACGTGACTCATGGTTGGACACTTTGTGTCCTACACTCTTCGACACCGCAACACAAGGCTGTGCCTCAACCAGGTTCTGACACTACCTTGACACTATATTTTGACAAGGAGTGGACACAACCTAGACACGAATACACCCCCTTTGTGACACATTGTAGATACACTGCCCTTATCCCCTTTTTATTCCAGTTTGTTAGGTTTTAGGAGTTTGATTTGAGTGTCAATGACGGTTGATACTGTAGGTAAGGGAATGTTGGTTTTGTTTGGGTTTGATATTTTGGGGATTTGATTACATGTTCAAAGGATTAATTTTTCAGATGTTAATAGATGTTAAGTCCATGTTAGATGTTAGCCCCATCCATGAGTCAGTCCTTAGTTACATGTATGGTTGTATCCATGCCTATATGTATGTATTATTAGTATAGGTAGATGTGGTAATGTCTAGGTAAGAGGAGTGGGTATGTGATTCATTAGCAGCATTTAGGATACCAAGTAGTGTCAGTCCTTAGACCTCTGAATGTTCTGTTCTATGTTACATCAATTTTTCATATGACATTCCCCTTTTGATAGTGTTGCCTGCATTTAGAGGTTAAGATCAATCCTTACCTCAACATGGGTCCATTGCATCCACATCTCGGTTCCCAGTAGTAGATGTTTAGTCCCCTCATTATTGGTCCAGTCCATCTTAGCATAGAGGGATGGGTCATTTCCCAGTAGCAGTAGCTTAGGCAGTGAGTGAGAGGGATGTTTAAGCCTCTCATCACTCTCTTTTGTTATCTTTATTACAGGACTTGGATGTCCTGTCATGAGTGAGTGTACTCTCTCTCTCTCTCTCTCTATATATATATATATATATATATATATATATATATATATATATATATATAGAGTGATTGTGAAGCTTTTGTGTGTATGAGTATAATAGAGAGGTTAGATGAGTCTCAAGAGTGGTGATGGTAGGGATATAGGTTAGTGTATATCTACGGAATATAGATGTATATAGGAGAGCATGAGCAGCAACAGTAGCTGTAGTGACAGCCACCCTTCCCTTTTTTTGGACTTCATTTCAGTCCTCTATCATCCACTACAAATCGACTACATATCATTCCACCTTCATTACATTTCCAGTTTCCATTCACTCCTCACTTGCTTCATTACACTGCCTCACTCTACATGTTACAGTCCCCTCTACATTTCAGTCTTTCCTTCCCTCTTAAATGGTATGTATGTTATGAATGTAATGTATTATACATGGATGCAATATAGGAAAATCTAATGTACTGTTATATAGGATAAGCATAAATGAATGTATGTTATCTATATGAATGCATGAACTAAATCCCTTATATGCATTGACATGTATGTATGCCTTGTTTGAATCTGAAATTGGTTTGATGGATAAAAACTGAGATTGATAGATGCATGAGATATATGTAATGCAAGTATCTATGTATGCATGTAGGTAAGCTAGTGTATTGGTAATATATGCATACATGAATGCATGAATAATGTAAGTATTTATCTATGAATGCAATGTATCCATATATGTAATACGTGTATATATATATATATATATATATATATATATATATATATATATATATATATATATATATATATATGTAAAACACGGATGCGTGCGCAACCCTAGCGCCGCGAAGATAATCTAGATGTCTTCTTCTCCGTCGACTCCGGCTTGGCCGCTGGCCAGGACGGCGCCACAATGGCTGCGCCCAAATCCTTTGCGGAGGTGGCCGCTGGCCGCGGTGATGCAACTAAACCCCCAAAATTGGCTGCTAGGGAGGTGTCTTCGTTCAAAGGAGCGCCTGCAATCACGTTCACAGAAGAAGAAGAAGTCGCCCTTGCGGCTCCATTGAAATTTGCCCTTATAGGGAAGTTTTCTCACAGTAAGCCTCAGATTGAGGTTATTCGTAAAGCTTTACAAGGATTTGAGTTTAAGGGTTCTATTAAGGCCGGGGTCATTGATCGAAAACATATTCTCATTCGACCATCCGTTGAGGAGGATTACCTCAGGCTACGATCTAAAGAGACGCGGTTCATTGCTCGATCTCCAATGCATATTTTTAAGTGGGAACCAGATTTCAAGCCTATGATTGAATCGGCGTTAATGCCGGTGTGGGTAACTCTTCCTGACTTACCCTATCATCTATATGCTAAAAAAGCTATTTTCGCCATGATGTCAGCGATCGGGACCCCTCTCAAGGTTGATAAAGCTATAGAAGATTTGGTCCGCCCTAGTATGGCTAGGGTTTTTGTTGAGATTGATGCAGGCAAACCATTACAAAGGAGGATCCGAATCAACTTATCTAAGGGAAGGAGTTTCTGGCAGAACATTGAGTACGAATATACTCCACTTTTTTGCAACCATTGTTTTCATCAAGGCCACACAGTTGATTCCTGCAAGCTGAAGAATAAAGGGAAGGCGATCATGCATGAAGGTTTAGTTGATACAGTCATTAATGAGAAAGGGGACACGCGTCAGGCAACGACCTCACCTCCGGTTACCACAAGTTTGCAACAAGTGGAGGCTGACATAACTGTTATTAATGACGCTGATACTCCCTTGGGTGGGAGGAAATTGCTGACATTGCAGCAACTAATACGGAGGCCAGTATGCCGCCATCTCCCGTCCCCCAAGGCGAGGCAGACACAAGTGGACCAACCAGAGATCAGACGGAAGTTCGAGTGGCTCCTGCAGATGAGATGGTGATCATGACTGTTCCAAATATTGCTCCGACCGAAGTCTCTCCGTCTTCTGAACTAGAGAAAGGGGAATTTTGGGGTTTGCACAGTAACTGGGCAGACATTGTAGAAGAAGAAGAACGCTTACGACAGGAAGATGAAGACGGCCCCGAGTCGGGAGGGGGAGAATTGAATATAGACCATGAAAAAGGTGGCGAAGCAGGTAATGGCGTGCCAGGACTGCCACGAGAAAGTTTCAGAGAGCAATCGAAGGATTTCAGAGGAGGTTGCATTGCAAACTCCATATATGTAACCAACCTACTCTCATAACTTGCCATTTCTAGTTTTGATAGGTGGTAGTTGTCCAGTTCGTTTTTATTACAATGAAGGGAAACCCTGTTAAACAAATAGATAGAGGTTCCCATGTACCCATAATTCAGTAGGGATGAGTGCATATATAGGTTTCACATAGTGTCAATTCATGGGTTTGGAGTGTTAACTGTACCAAGTTGAAGGGAGTGTATTGTACGCCTAATAGGATAGGCATGGTCTAGTACCCCCCCATTGGGAACGGTTGGATCTTTCAACCCAAGTATTAGGGAAAGACCTATTGTGTAGAGGATGTGCCTATGTACAACTGAGATGTCCCTTAATCTCTATTCAGGGTTCATTATGATCAGTTTTCCCCCTTCACACAGTGTTCATTAAGCATATATAGTTCACCTTGAAGGCATTAATCAGTCTCTACACATATATATATATATATATATATATATATATATATTAGTCGAGTACTGCCTAATAAAAACCACAGGAAATAGGATAGATTAGAGTTGGCATTTAGTTTCAAGGGGTTGGTAGTATCTGTAAGATACATCGACCCCTTTCTATCATCCTGGATGGACTGAACCATCTAGAGTTGTCCTACACCATAGGAGTTAGGTCAGTAAACCAGAGAACTGATAGCCAAGGATTGGTATCAGATCTCTTACATGATGGACAGGCAGACCAATAAGAGAAAGAGGGTTGCTGTCATTACTGTCAAACCACATGACCTGTCATAGGGAATACCCTTAGATTATCTCACCTCACATCAATGACACATGATTTAGGGAAGTACCAGCTGAGAGGCATAACTGTAGCTACATACCTTGATCTTGCTATGATGAAAGTATAGCATAGAAGCCTATCTGTGAACAACCTACCTGTGTGTCATTATAGATTAGATACTAGGGTGAGGGTAGCTTGTATTATAGGTCATTGGTATGATGGAGTATTAGAAGCGAGGTGTGAAAGATGAACCAACCCTACTCACCCACATTATTCCTGGAACATGCACATGAAATGAAGACCCATGTTCTGTATCCTTAAATCTTAGTCGAAATCAGTATATCATTTAATGAGCAGGCCAAGTAAATGTATGGGACCTGGTACACACATGAACTCTATAATGAAAAAGGGGTGCCAACTGTGAGGGAAATTCCAGGAATCAATTATCCTGGATCTGGTTTCATGTTGTAATTTGGCAAATTTTGGTTTAAGATATATATTATTATAGTCTTATTGGAGTTTGTACTTAATAAGGAGAGTAACCAGGTTTCAGTCCCTCCATTTTAATGTCAGATAATTCTAAATATTTCAGTTTCAGTTTTCACTTGTTACAGTCCACACTCAAGTATAGGGAGAGTCTAAGACCAACTGGGATGTACTTGCACAAGTGACCATTGGTGCACATCAGTAAGAGGGCTCAGTCTACTAACTAGATAATAGGAAGGTACCTATAGGCAAAGGCATTGTAGTGTCCCTACCTTGTCATAGGGATTCTTCTTCTATGTATCTGTATAAATACATGCACGATCAAAACCTATGTGTGGCCAGCCCAAACTCGAATAAGGGTTGAATTCACTTGATACAAGCTTGTAGCCTTGAACCTGAATAGCTTTCTAAAGGGCATTGGATTATTGGTATTCACTGCTCTCTAACACCCAGCAAACTTGGACCTTGGAATCACCCTTATGATCACTGATACTCGAGGGTGTATCAAGGATAAGCATACACATTCAGTACAATGGGGTTTCTAACTAGGAGTATGTAGATCCTTTGTTTAGCACCAAATTGTATAGAAGCAATCTGTACAAGAATATAAGGGTAGTAAGCAAACATTGAGTCAGGGGTCTCCACTGAACAAAGTTTAGTCTACGACCAATAACTGAGATTTGTTAGCAAATTGCCAACGCTGGGAGCAGGGGATCGTAAGAGGACACTTGCATCGATGTTATAGACACTAGAGGGAGTATCCAGATGTGGGCAGGTTAAGGGTTGCATGTAACCTCAGAACCAGTGTAGCAGGGGACTGATAGATGAGTGCAAACACCAGGAATATTTGGGTAGTAGCAGCAGTATTTTAATGGTGGGCTAGCATGTTTGTATCAAGAATAATATTAAAGTATGTAGGGCCATTCGGATCAGTGGTATTTTGTATATCAAAATGTATGTTCGACCATTGTTTCCTGTGACTTGGAATATGTATTTGTGGATAGAGCATTAGTCTAAATTAGATACTAAGACTGTTTCTGTTATGTTTTTGATATGAAGAAAATCTGTCACTATGGTGTCATACCCTCTGCTAGGCCAAGTATCAGTTGAATATTTGTATTTAATGGACTGGTTAGAGATAAATCATGTCCTTTGTTCAGATGGCAGCAAGGGAATCAAATTTGGAGTCAATACCCTTACAAGCAAGACGGGTGGGATGGTTAGAAAAGCCTAGTATGAGGAAACGAGGAAGATTAGCCTAATAGCAGAGCGTAGAATAACAGGTTATTGGATAGTACAATTTACCCTTAACCTAAAGTGATGTGGACAAGTAGGTAATATGGAATAGAGACAGCAGTAGCTATAACAGAGGTGGTTGGTTATCAAGTATTGGGATAAGATGGCAATTGATTCATGGGAGTCAAACTAGAAACCTAACCATCTTAATAGACAAGCTTAATTGCACCTTCAAATTGTGTATTGATCATATTGAACCATCTAAACAGGTTAATTGGGCTTGACTCAGTGCATCGATCCGTATCCGTGGCACAGGACCACATACAAGTATACCGTGTCTCCCTCTACAGTTTTACTTTCATGCATTTCCTTTCCTTTCAGTCATTTGATTGTTTATGGACATGTGCTTTTTTGTATTATATTATATAGAGTTGTTTTTATTGTTTATAGCCGTGTTCATGTTTGGCCTTGTGTTTCATGCCTGGAGTTTCTTACCAGTACCTTGCTTGAGTCGTATCATAGAACGAGTGCGTGTAGTAAACTGCCATAGCCTTGATTATCATTTTACACAACCAGAGAGTCCATACTCGGGACGAGGGTTGTTTGGTGCACCAGAGAGTCCACACTCAGGACGAGTGTATTTATCGTGTTAATTGGCACCAGAGGGTCCACACTCGAGATGAGGGTTGACCAATTACACCAGAGAGTCCACACACGGGACGAGGGTGTCTTGCCGTGAGCTAACCAGAGAGTCCACACTCGGGACGAGGGTTAGTGCTTCGTTCAAACCCGTGAGTCCACACTCGAGATGAGGGTTTGGTTTTTCCATTGATCTCGTGTATTGTTCATCCGACAGTTCATTTATACGTAGTTGTTCTAGTGTTCGTGTTCGTGCTAGTGTTTGTGGTCATTGGTTTTGTTCTTGTTCTTTCTTGTTTATTTCTTGAGCATGATAAAACTGCTAGATAGGCATGTATATTATGTATCTTGCTATGTCCTCTGAGGACCTGATGATCTCTTCAGGTTAGCCGAGCTTGAGTCAGGAGCAGGCGAGTAGATTTGAGTTAGCATTAGAACATAGTGCTTTGCAGTTTGAGGTTGCTTGGTTAGCAATTGGTACTCAGTTAGTGTATTTCATTGTACTTTTCTCTTTCCCTCTATTGGTAGTGGATTTGTGTCAATCGAACGTGACATTGATTCTTGATATTCAGTTATGTTCATTATTGTTTAGTTCATGTCTTTTTCATTGATCTTGATTGGGACATGATTATTCTGTGGATGAGATATAGTTTATCATGGGATTCTAGATTACCGTGACTTGTGTATAGATAGCGTACTACCGCCGTCATTGCGGCGTAGGCTGGGCTTGGACACGCATCGTATCCGAAAAGCGGGCGCGTGTCGTAATAATAGGTAATGGTACTATTGGTCATCCTCCTTCTCCTATAATAAAGGATGTCTGCCTAGTGACCGAGTTAAAGCATAACCTGCTCAGCATAAGTCACCTTGTTGATCATGGATATGATATTAACTTTGGACAAAATAAATGCTATATTTATGATAGGTCAACGGGAGACATCGCTTTTGAAGGGATAAGAGAGGATAACATTTATATTTTCTATCTTTCTAGAGATACTAACAGTGCAGGGAGATGCCTCTATGCCCACAAGGATGAGAGACTGTTGTGGCACCAGCATCTTGGTCATGCCAACAAGGATACAATATCCAGGCTATCGACTATAAAGCTAGTAAGAGGCTTGCCCGACATTACATTCAAAAAGGACACGGTATGTGCCGAATGTGAGTTGAATAAGGCAACCAAGTCCTTATTTCATTCCATAAATACTGTAAGTACTACTAGACCCTTGCAATTACTTCACATGGACTTATTTGGTCCTAGTAGAGTAGCCAGTCTTGGCGAAAAACTCTATACTTTTGTTATAGTAGGTGACTTTTCTAGATTCATTTGGGTTTTCTTTCTTTCAAACAAAAGTAATGCTATTTCAGTTTTCAAAATTTTTGCTAAAAAGGTTTAAAACGAAAAAGGCTACATGATTACTCGAATCTGGAGTGATCTTGGAGACGAATTCAAAAATACTGATTTTGAAAAGTTTTGTGACTCAAATGGTTTTGATCATGAGTTTTCATATCCTAGAACTCCTCAACAAAATGGTGTTGTAGAGTGGAAGAATAGGACTCTTGACTATATGGCTAGAGTCTTGTTGAATAAATTTTTACTTCCGAAATATTTTTGGGCTGAAGCGGTCAGTACAGCATGCCATATTTTAAATAGGGTGCTTATTCGACATATTACGAAGAAAACACCCTATGAGCTTTGGTTTGGAAGAACTCCAAATGTTTCATGTTTTAGAGTTTTCAGTTGTCGATGTTTTATCCTTAATACCAAAGACAACTTAGGCAAATTTGATGCCAAAGCTGACGATGGTATCATTCTTGGCTATGCTGCCAAGAGCAAGGGATATAGAGTGTTCAACAAACTCTCATTAATTGTGGAAGAGTCAACAAATGTGACTTTTGATGAAGATAGTAGTGCAGCAGCCACTCCTGACGATGATGTTGAGCCATCAACTTCTACGTCGATGAATACCACCACTGAAACCAATTCTCTGGAGGGCTCGCCAAAGAAATTCTCTTTCAAGCCGTCACATCCAGCAAACTTGGTAATAGGTGAGGTTTCACGCGGAGTAAGTACTCGATTATCGTTAAGAGACTCCATTGCTAGCACTGCCTTTATTTTATAAATTGAGCCTAAAAGTGTTTTAGAAGCTTTTAATTATGAGTTTTGTATTTCCTCCATGCAAAAAGAACTCAACCAATTCGAAAAGCGCCAGGTCTGGGAACTTGTTCCTAGGCCAGCTAATCATTCGATTATTGGTACAAAATTGGCTTTTCGCAACAAAGTAAATAAAGATGGCTCAGTTACACGCAACAAAGTTCGTCTAGTAGCTCAAGGATACAACCAAGAGGAAGGTATCGACTACGATGAGACGTATGCTCCTGTTGTAAGACTGGAATCCATTCGGATGCTTTGTGCATTTGCTAACTTTTAGAATTTCAAATTATTTCAAATGGATGTCAAAGGTGCCTTTTTGAATGGTTTTATTAAGAAGGAAGTTTTTGTAAAACAACCCTCTGGCTTCGAAAATTATAAATTTCATGACCATGTTTTCAAACTGAAGAAAGTACTTTACGGCCTCAAACAAGCCCCCAGAGCTTGGTACGAATGCCTAAGTACTTTCATATTAGATAAAGGTTTCTCTAAAAGGAAAATTGATACTACACTCTTTATAAAATCTTTCAAAAATACTATTCTTTTAGTACAAATTTACGTTGATGATATCATATTCGGTTCTACTGATGAAACTTTCGGTCATGATTTTGCTAAGTGTATGCAGAACGAGTTTGAGATGAGCATGATGGGGGAGCTCAATTACTTCCTTGGACTGCAAGTCAAACAAACATTTCATGGAACTTTCATCTGTCAGTCAAAGTATACAAAGGACCTGCTGAAGAAATTTGACCTTGACAACGTCAAACCAATCGGCACTCCAATGGCTACTACAACCAAACTAGAACCAGATAAAAGCGGCAAACCTGTTGATCAACGTAATTATCGAGGTATGATAGACAGTCAACTTTATTTAACTGCTAGTCGCCCTGATATTATGTTTAGCGTTTGCTTGTGTGCTCGATATCAAGCTAATCCTAAGGAATCACACATGTCCGCCGTTAAGCGTATCTTTCGATACCTTAAGGGTACGGTTACAGTGGGCTTATGGTATCCCAAATCAACATCATTTAACCTTATTGGTTACTCCGATGCTGATTTCGTCGGATGCAAGGTCGACCGTAAAAGTACTAGCGGCACATGTCATTTATTAGAAAAGGCTCTAGTCTCTTGGTTTAGCAAAAAGCAGAATTCTGTCGCACTATCCACAACAAAAGCTGAATATATCGCAGCTGGTCGTTGTTGTGCACAAATTCTGTCGATGAAGCAAACCCTTGAAGACTATAACCTATCTTTTATGCACATTCCTATATTCTGTGACAACACTAGTGCTATCAATCTTACTAAGAACCCCATATGTCACTCACGCACGAAACACATTGAAATTCGTCACCACTTTTTGCGTGATCACCAACAGAATGGCACTATCAATTTAGAATTTATTAACACTGGTCATCAGTTGGCCGATTTCTTTACAAAACCATTATCCGAGGAGCGATTTAATTTTCTTTATCGTGGATTAGGAATTTTAGATGAAACGGTTATACATTAAATTGGCCTGCATAATTATCGATTATGTCACGATTCTCTATGATGACTTTGCTATGGGTCCAAGCCGAAAGGGTCCTTCTGACAACAAGGCATAAAAGCCTAAGCGACACGGTGCACTAGTCTTCGGACTACCGCTAGCTGGGATCCGGCCCCTGCAGCTACCCCATAGCAGCTTCACCATATTGATTTATGTCATAATTAAGGAGTATATTATATGGTTAATTTTATTTATAGCCTGCCCCATTTTGAAAATTCTAACTTCCAATCTTGTTTTTATTCATATCTTTGAACATTTATTCATATCTCAGTTTTTATTTCCTGCTTGAAGTTCTGGCCCAGGGAACCAGAACTCGGGCCGAACTCTGCCCCACACAGAGTTCGGGCCGAGTTCGGCATCCTTGTTCCAGAACCTCGGGACACTGTCAGCCGTTGATCTATTGTTGATCCGATAGCTCCTATTTCACCCGACCAGTCGACCAAAGGGTCTTAAACTCGGGATTGTCTCTCTCTCTCTCTCCCTTCCATTGTCTTCTCCAAACCTCTCCACACATATTTCTTTCAAAACCCTAATCCTAGGAGTCTCCAATCCTTAGGAAATCTCTCTCCAAGCTCAAGGAGAACACTCTTGGACTTCTTCTCCTCCATCTTAGGTCTCTCTTGTTGAGGTGTATCTCTCTTTTTCCTTCTTATATCTCATTTTTTATGGCACCTAGGTTGCTTGGTAGGGGTAAAAGACAAAGGAGAAGTATTGGTGAATCCTCTATTAATCCTCACCCAAACCCGCAACCTAATCCTCCACCATATTGCAGATGAGTGCGCTCAGCAACTCCATCCACGATATTCAGTACACCATGGCCTCCCATCCGATGATGCTGATTCCGATGATGCGTGATCCGTCTCACGACGGTTATCGTATTGACGATTCTTGGGTTCATCGATATCTTGATCCGACCTCTACATTTGACGATCCCCGTCGTACCGGTTCCGATGGTGCGTGGCCTTCACATGCTCCTTGATTGATATGGCTATTGTATTGCCACTGATGCTTAGGACTATTTTTCATTTGGCACTATGTTTCTTTTGATTATGTTTTTATGTTTTTCAAACTCTATGGCTCAGTTTGCTCTTATTTAGAACTACTACTTGCATGTTATCTTTCATTATGTGGATGGTATTTTTATTGCTTCTCTATTTTGTCTCCATTTTGCTGTTTGTCAAAAGGGGGAGAATACTTAATATTTGCCTTAGCACTATGAATTATGTATGTATATTTGGATGAGAACTTGTCACAGGAAATATCATTTTACGGGGGAGCAAATTTGTTTTAGTACAGGGGAGCCATAATATGTCCAGGTATGAATATTGAGACATGCAAATATCATGTTTTGTCAATGATCAAAATGGAGGAGATTGTTGACCCAAACCGGATCACAGTCAACCTAATCTTAAAAATTAACAAAACAATATTTGTCATAGTCCAATTTGACACATCAAGCTCGAAATCAATCAACTCCGCTCATTGGTTCAAGACTACAGCTGCCTGAAGATTTACTATTTTATGTATACTGGAGTCTGTATTTTTTACTATTTTTGAGTATAGGATGATGTACGTTGGATCATACTGAGCAACTTTGGGCTAGACATAGCCTTATAGGTTTACTTAGCCAATATCCCAATCAGCCCATTCATCCACCAATCATCCAACAGCCCACTTAGAACATTCTGTCCATAGGAGAGAGAGTTCGGGCCGAACTCTGCCCCCTAAATTACAGAATGTTGATTTTTAGGTCTTGATCACTGCTAGTTGTCCAACGGCCAAAAATTTGAATTCTGCATACAGAATTCTGGCCGAATTCTGCCTACCCCGAACCCTATAAATAGACTGTCACGACCTGCACCCACTGTTAGCGTACGAGAACGTAATGACGCCCAGCCTACGCCGCAGTGTCGGCGGTAGAACGCTGTCCTAGGTCACAACATCTAACATATAGAGCTAAGCAGTTTATACTCCCCGAATGGGGGTGACATAGCAGATACAAACTCAATCACATCTAAGGTAGAGCATGATAAGGATAGATAAAACATGAAATCCAAAAGAGATACAGGAGATAGAAGTCTAAGTGTCTAAGATACATAAACCCAGAAATACATCTCAAAACTCCAATACAGATACAGTAATCCACAAAGTAAATACAACTCCAGACAAAATAAAATAACTACCTAAACAACCTCTAATGTGTCTCCTCTAGGCTAGCAGGCACCTCCAGGCTATCTGTAAAATTTATCAACAGGTCCAGTCAGGACTGGAGCGAGTACAATATATCTCAACAGATCATAGCAGGTTAGAAAATATAATCATACAATAAAGTAAGATACAGGTACTGAAAGAAAATAGTATGTAAACAGAGAGAGAACTGTAATAGAAATATCTACTATACATAGGAAAATAACAGTGACTAGTGAGTCAGAGTACAATATAAACATGTAATACTCCTCCCGTACCCCCGATCAATACACAAGGATCCAGCCAGGTTATGTTATATGATGCTATGTAACAGACCCCGGAGGTGATAGACCCCGAAGGTGATAAGCCCCCGAAGGGTGGTAGACCCCGAAGGTGATACATAGTAGTCCCATAAAAATGGGGATTCTGGGGGTAACCCAACAGTGTAAGTCCCATAAAAATAGGGATTCTGAAAAATGGGGATTCTGGGGGGAACCCAACAGTGTAAGTCCCATAAAAATAGGGATTTTGGGGGTACAACAGTGTAAGTCCCATAAAAATGGGGATTCTGGGGATAACCCAACAGTGTAAGATTCCAGGAAGACTCTACGATCATGAGGGTACATGTCGTAAGTGATCAAAGAACCAAGAAGCATATGATACGCTATGAAAGTGAAACGCACAGAACATAGAGTACCCGATGCTCCCTAAGGATAATATCTCAAGAAAGGATCCATATAGTACCAATCCGTGTGACCAACGTGACAGTACAAGTAAAGTAATCTACTGTAGGAAATAATTCTAAGCATGATATGAAATGATCAGAGAATGTACTCGCCTGATATCTGAATGTCCAAGGTAAAGATACTGTCCGAGGAGAGGTGTCTAGCTCCTAATTAGAACAGCACAAGTCACAACATGTCCAGAAGGGTAATATAAAGCACTACAATGCATTCTACATGAATCTAGGTCAAACTAGGCCAAAGTCAACCCTCGGTCAACTCTGGTCAACTGCACTAGTCAAACTAGGTCAAACTAGGTCATGTCCTAACCCAGTAAGTCTTACTAGGCCTAACCAAGACTATCCTAGCAAGCACACATCAATACAAGGCTATACAAGCCAACATACATCCAACTCTATATAGCATACAATTATTCAATACTCAAATCGGCAAGAATTCACATTGGATATACACTAGGTAATCTATTACTTTAAGCTATATATGTCTACACATATATACACATGTATATATTGGTATTCAACATTAGGTCTATAATCATGGCATTTCAAATGGTTAAATAAACTTATATATTACAACACAATATGCTAACATATATATAATATACATACATAGCTAAGTTAACTATATTCATAAATACTTATTTAAGAGGCTATGTGTGTGTGTGTGAATATGGCAAAGGGTCAAGTGAGGGTTAAATGGGCATACATAGTGTATACATATCAAAGAGTGTCAAAGTGGAAGTGAACAATGTGTCAAGTGTGATAGTGTCAACATAGTGTAAGGGGGGTACATGAGGTAATATAGGATTTGTGTTAACATAGAACATTACATCTCATTAACTTGTATATTGCATACATTACATCTATTATTATATTACATTCATGCTTGCATTCATTCATCATTTATTTATTCTCTTGCACTACTATATGCACCATACATTACATACTATGGAACCTACATATTCATTACAAGCCATACTTATACATGCTTACATTAGATAGGATACTTACACCTCATACATCATTTATTTAACCATTTACTCATGCTTGTATTCTCTATTTAATTACATAATGTATATACATTAACATGGGTTAAAATCAAATAGAATATTATATTACACACAAGGGTGCACAAAATGCATATACCGAATAGTAACTCCTACTAATAATCAATACTGTACCATCTCAGCATGAATTAAAATTTAGCATTAAAGTATGTTATAGATCTATGTGTTAGCTTTCCGAAACTTTAAACGGATCACGTTTTCGTTTCCGGAAACTCCCGGAATCGCGAAAACACTGAGAACGCGTTTGTCTTTCGTACAGCTGACACTCAAATAATTCTCCAGAAAGTTACAGAAAGAATTAGGCCTAATAATACATGTTTTTGGAAAGCTAACTTCAATACGCTTCTTTTAAAAGAAACGGAAGATTAAACCGAGCTTTGAGCTAGAAGTTATGACATTTCTAAGTTAGGGCTGAAATTAAAAACGTGGATAAAAATCATGACGGATTTAGATAGTTTGAGCCAAAAGAATACACAATATATATCCTAATTATCCACAATAATAATAGCAATAATAATATGAGGAACCACACTCACAAACTTGATTATATAATCATCATGAACCATTTATTACATATATAAATATAGATACACTCTCATTACAATATATATATATATATATATATATATATATATATATATATATATATATATATATATATATATATATATATATATATATATATAAATCTATATATGTAACATGAACACATCCACAACACAAAGGACACTCCTATGACCTCCAAATGGACACAAAATGAACACAAATAGAGATACAACCGTGGGGATCATTCCTATGGATTTAAAATAGACCTATATGCATGAGAAAATGAAAAGGAGAAGGGATTTATACCTCCCGGTAGATCGAATCGAAGAAAGCCTTCCCGGAGCGACACCGACACGTAGAGATTCCAAAAGGACACGAACGAGCTCCGAATCCTCCCAAACTTGGGTAGCTTCCTCCTTGGCTAGAATGGAGAAGGAAAGAAGAAGATTTGGTGGTGAAATGGAAGGATTTGGTGGAGAAATTGCTAGGGATTGCTCTCTAGGAATTTGGGGAAGAACAAGAGAGAGTGTGGATGAGAATAATGAATGAACTTGAGCCTATCCTCTCCCAAAGTGGCTAGCCATATGGGCTATTTGTCCTATTATGGTAAGGTCCAAAATGCCCCCACTAACCTATTCTATGAGTATTAGGAAAGGGCTAATTGGTTGGGGCTAAATTAGTCATTCTAAAGTCTCTAATCACACTAACCTTATCCATAATAATTAGTCTAACCTCTAACTAAAATATTTCTATCATGTGGACTAAAATTAATATCATGTCGGCCATGCCTAACTAGTGTGTGGGTCCCACTAGAGTCAAACTACCCCCGGGTTCCCGTTTCAAGTCGGATTGAGTTGAAATTCGAACCCGACTCAAATATCCCCAAAACAATATCATAAATAATAAAATAATATCAAAATAATTCAAAGAGGTCAAATACAAAAATATCCTTAGGCCAAAAATGATATTAAAATATCATAATCACATGGTTAGGCTTCAGGTCAAACAGTTTCTAGGGTTTCACTAGTAAAACGTCAAAACCACAAGTCATTGATTTAAATAATTTTAAAATGATTTAAAATCACCAAAAATCATATCATGAATTAAATATCATTATTAAAATAATTATAAACACGAAATTTCAAAATTACCCTCATTTGGGAAACTGGGTGTTACGACTCTACCCACCTTAGAAAAATTTCGTCCTCGAAATTAAAACGTCCATACTCCCTCTAGGTCAAACCCCCACAATCAAAGTCCCAGAACTTAAACAAATCATACCATCAAAAGGACGGCATACAGGGTCATGGCATACGGTGACAGTGAAGTCTCATCTAGGTATACTAGTCATGCTAATCAAATCGGTTATAGGGTATCAAAACATACAAGCAATCCAGGGTGCTAAACGAGAAAAGATGCAGAAATATCAAATTATCAAAACTATAAGACAGTCTACCATCCTATGTGAAAACTGGTACTCATCAAAAAAAAAACAAAGAAAGGTAACCACCAATCATCTAAAAGGGGTACTATCCCAAGAAAATCAAAATCACAAGTTTAATTAACGTAAGTCAATTACATTGAAATCCAATCACAATATATATATATAGAGAGAGCGTTAGAGAGGAAAAAGCTAGCATTATGTGTATGGGGACATGTTCATATGGTTAGATAGTAGGCATGGGTGTACGTGAATATACATGAAAGTGTATATGAGAATTGTGTTTCAATTCAACGGCTATCAAGTTACACTAATCATGGCATATTGGTTAAACAATCTACAATACACAACTTATTTAATCATAACATGCATAGCTATATATATATATATATATATATATATATATATATATATATATATATATATATATAAAGGTAGAGACTTAGTTATGTATTTATATATATTATAACATGTATGCCTAAGCTCTATATTTATCTATCTAGATATACAATCATAACATAGAGGGGAAGGGTTTGGTTAAAAGACAGTATATACTATGTTAGAGTGTGTGTGTGTCCTTGTACAGGGTTATAACTTAGTATTGAAAGGTTAAACCCAGTTTTAGTTCAACGTTTACATAAAATCTGAAAACAAGCTAACATTTAAACCAGTGCAATATTAACATAATGTAATTTCAAAATTTAGGGGTTGAAACATCACAACTAATTTCAATGCTCCCAATACATCCTAGCATGATAGAAATAAAACCCTAACATACTATCAATACATTTATCTACGCATACAGTTCAATATTACATGTTAAATCTGAAATCAAACTAAACATTTGAAATCAATGTAAAAATGTTAACATGTATTCAGTTTTCAGGATTTTGATAAAATTCAACATCAAAACCAACTCAATGTTTATCACAGACTAACATGTAAGAATATAAATCCTAACATTTTATCCCTACATACAACAATGTACACAGCTTTAAATATTATATTTAAGAAAATAAGACAACAATTTAAACTAAACATTTGGAATTCAGTATTAAGGGTTAATATGCATGCAGTCTCAGATTGGACAATTTAACATAACTTAACCAATTTCTCTAAAAATTGAAACCTTGTCGATATCATGCAAGTGCAGTTATGTAAACAAAACTAACAATATGTAACCTATATTTGAATTACGACTTTAAACTGGAAAAAAAAAACAGAAAACCAGGAATATTGGGGTTGGAAATTAACATCAACAACATATTAATATGTATCTAGATATGTGGAAAAATCAAGTGTAGCATGCATACGTGTTAGGCAAAGTGTCTGTTATATAAATATATTCATATATTCTCATGTCCCAAAAAAAAATTAATTCTACGTTAAGACTAACATTTAGATCCCTACCAAGTTTGCAAGCAGGTGATTGACGTAATCAAGACAACTTTATTATTATCTAATACAAGAAAAATAGCAAGAAAGAATAACGATAAAATCTATTTTGCTTATCTGTTTAAAGAAGGAACCATTTTGAAATCCAGAGTTAAAATATCAAATCCAAGATAAAGTTTAACAAAATTATCGATTCATTGTATTATGAAAAACTCATAGCAAGAAATTACACAAGGTTTATAAAACCAACTAAACTTACTCCTGAGTTAAATAATAGAAAACTAGACAAACAAACAAATAGTAATTCTTTTTTTTTTGAATGACTGAACAAAAGTAGAGAAAATATGTTCAAAAATATTTAAGGTGCAATCTGATAATCATATGCGTCTATCCCAAATCATGGTACTCTAAATCCTCGTCATACTAGTAAGCAAGGCTACGATAATCACAGAGCCCTTGACTTATGCACATATCTCTAGAATCATGGTATTTAACATTTTCGCGGTGCCGCTAGCTTGGCTGCGATCCGAGAAATATATCCAGAGTCAGACTATATGTCCTCACCATGCTGGCTAATGTGACTATAGAAGACTAGATTCCATAACATAGATGACATAGCCCATATAATGTTATCTTGCCAAAAATTAAATTAGTCAATAATGAATACTCAAAATCAAATCAAATTTATTAACGAACATCAAAATTCAAAAATGAACAAATCCATCAAAATACAAACTCGAATGCAACAGCTATCATCAAAATTCAAAATTCGACAATCATCCATCAAAATTAATAAATACAAACTCAAATTCAACAATAATCCATTAAAATCAAATTTAACAACAAAAAGTAAAAAAAATGAATCAAACCAAGGGAAAAAAAGAGTTTTCAAATCGAAGTTAAATAAGATTCTCCTGGGTCGTCCCAGGAATCTTTCAAGGGTTCCTAACTGTGATTGAGTACCTTCAAAATATATCCTATTCCTAGTACAGGCTGTAGTGGTACTCAAGTTCGAATACCACTACATAAACTCGACCTGCATGGGCCAGCACTAAAAATGTGTCACGACCCGCACCCATTGTTAGGGTATGAGAACATAACGACGCCCAGCCTACGCCGCAGTATCGGCGGTAGAACGCTGTCCTAGGTCACAACATCTAACATATAGAGCTAAGCAGTTTATACTCCCCGAATGGGGGTGACATAGCAGATACAAACTCAATCACATCTAAGGTAGAGCATGATAAGGATAGATAAAACATGAAATCCAAAAGAGATACAGGAGATAGAAGTCTAAGTGTCTAAGATACATAAACCCAGAAATACATCTCAAAACTCCAATACAGATACAGTAATCCACAAAGTAAATACAACTCCAGACAAAATAAAATAACTACCTAAACAACCTCTAATGTGTCTCCTCTAGGCTAGCAGGCACCTCCAGGCTATCTGTAAAATTTATCAACAGGTCCAGTCAGGACTGGAGCGAGTACAATACATCTCAACAGATCATAGAAGGTTAGAAAATATAATCATGCAGTAAAGTAAGATACAGGTACTGAAAGAAAATAGTATGTAAACAGAGAGAGAACTGTAATAGAAATATCTACTATACATAGGGAACTAGCAGTGACTAGTGAGTCAGTGTACAATATGAACATGTAATACTCCTCCCGTACCCCCGATCAATACACAAGGATCCAGCCAGGTTATGTTATATGATGCTATGTAACAGATCCCGAAGGTGATAGACCCCGAAGGTGATAAGCCCCCGAAGGGTGGTAGACCCCGAAGGTAATACATAGTAGTCCCATAAAAATGGGGATTCTGGGGGTAACCCAACAGTGTAAGTCCCATAAAAATAGGGATTCTGGGGGTAACCCAACAGTGTAAGTCCCATAAAAATGGGGATTCTGGGGGTAACCCAACAGTGTAAGTCTCATAAAAATGGGGATTCTGGGGGTAACCCAACAGTGTAAGATTCCAGGAAGACTCTACGATCATCAGGGTACATGTCGTAAGTGATCAAAGAACCAAGAAGCATATGATACGCTATAAAAGTGAAACGCACAGAACATAGAGTACCCGATGCTCCCTAAGGATAACATCTCAAGAAAGGATCCATATAGTACCAATCCGTGTGACCAACGTGACAGTACAAGTAAAGTAATCTACTGCAGGAAATAATTCTAAGCAGGATATGAAATGATCAGAGAATGTACTCGCCTGATATCTGAATGTCCAAGGTAAAGATACTGTCCGAGGAGAGGTGTCTGGCTCCTAATTAGAATAACACAAGTCACAACATGTCCAGAAGGGTAATATAAAGCACTACAATACATTCTACATGAATCTAGGTCAAACTAGGCCAAAGTCAACCCTCGGTCAACTCTGGTCAACTGCACTAGTCAAACTAGGTCAAACTAGGTCATGTCCTAACCCAGTAAGTCTTACTAGGCCTAACCAAGACTATCCTAGCAAGCACACGTCAATACAAGGCTATACAAGCCAACATACACCCAACTCTATATAGCATGCAATTATTCAATACTCAAATAGGCAAGAATTCACATTGGATATACACTAGGTAATCTATTACGTTAAGCTATATATGTCTACACATATATACACATGTATATATTGGTATTCAACATTAGGTCTATAATCATGGCATTTCAAATGGTTATATAAACTTATATATTACAACACAATATGCTAACATATATATAATATACATACATAGCTAAGTTAACTATATTCATAAATACTTATTTAAGAGGCTATGTGTGTGTGTGTAAACATGGCAAAGGGTCAAGTGAAATGGGCATACATAGTATATACATATCAAAGAGTGTCAAAGTGGAAGTGAACAATGTGTCAAGTGTGATAGTGTCAACATAGTGTAAGGGGGGTACATGAGGTAATATAGGATTTGTGTTAACATAGAACATTACATCTCATTAACTTGTATATTGCATACATTACATCTATTATTACATTACATTCATGCTTGCATTCATTTATCATTTATTTATTCTCTTGCACTACTATATGCACCATACATTACATACTATGGAACCTACATATTCATTACAAGCCATACTTATACATGCTTACATTAGATAGGATACTTACACCTCATACATCATTTATTTTACCATTTAATCATGCTTGTATTCTCTATTTAATTACATAATGTATATACATTAACATGGGTTAAAATCAAATAGAATATTATATTACACACAAGGGTGCACAAAATGCATATGCCGAATAGTAACTCCTACTAATAATCAATACTGTACCATCTCAGCATGAATTAAAATTTAGCATTAAAGTATGTTATAGATCTATGTGTTAGCTTTCCGAAACTTTAAACGGATCACGTTTTCATTTTCGGAAACTCCCGAAATCGCGAAAACACTGAGAACGCGTTTGTCTTTCGTACAGCTGACACTCAAATAGTTCTCCAGAAAGTTACAGAAAGAATTAGGCCTAATAATACATGTTTTTGGAAAGCTAACTTCAATTCGCTTTTTAAAAAAAAATAGGAGATTAAACCGAGCTTTGAGCTAGAAGTTATAACATTTCTAAGTTAGGGCTGAAATAAAAAACGTGGATAAAAATCATGACGGATTTAGATAGTTTGAGCCAAAAGAATACACAATATACATCCTAATTATCCACAATAATAATAGCAATAATAATATGAGGAACCACACTCACAAACTTGATTATATAATCATCATGAACCATTTATTACATATATAAATATAGATACACTCTCATTACAATATATATATATAAATCTATATATGTAACATGAACACATCCACAACACAAAGGACACTCCTATGACCTCCAAATGGATACAAAATGGACACAAATGGAGATACAACCATGGGGATCATTCCTATGGGTTTAAAATAGACCTATATGCATGAGGAAATGAAAAGGAGAAGGGATTTATACCTCCCGGTAGATCGAATCGAAGAAAAGCCTTCCCGGAGCGACACCGACACGTAGAGATTCCAAAAGGACACGAACGAGCTCCGAATCCTCCCAAACTTGGATAGCTTCCTCCTTGGCTAGAATGGAGAAGGAAAGAAGAAGATTTGGTGGTGAAATGGAAGGATTTGGTGGAGAAATTGCTAGGGATTGCTCTCTAGGAATTTGGGGAAGAACAAGAGAGAGAGTGTGGATGAGAATAATGAATGAACTTGAGCCTATCCTCTCCCAAAGTGGCTGGCCATATGGGCTATTTTTCCTATTATGGTAAGGTCCAAAATGCCCCCACTAACCTATTCTATGAGTATTAGGAAAGGGCTAATTGGTTGGGGCTAAATTAGTCATTCTAAAGTCTCTAATCACACTAACCTTATCCATAATAATTAGTCTAACCTCTAACTAAAATATTTCTATCATGTGGACTAAAATTAATATCATGTGGGCCATGCCTAACTAGTGTGTGGGTCCCACTAGAGTCAAACTACCCCCGGGTTTCCGTTTCAAGTCGGATTGAGTTGAAATTCGAACCCGACTCAAATAACCCCAAAACAATATCATAAATAATAAAATAATATCAAAATAATTCAAAGAGGTCAAATACAAAAATATCCTTAGGCCAAAAATGATATTAAAATATCATAATCACATGGTTAGGCTTTAGGTCAAACAGTCTCTAGGGTTTTACTAGCAAAACGTCAAAACCACAAGTCATTGATTTAAATAATTTTAAAATGATTTAAAATCACCAGAAATCATATCATGAATTAAATATCATTATTAAAATAATTATAAACACAAAATTTCAAAATTACCCTCATTTGGAAAACTGGGTGCTACATAGACCTTGGTTTTTTTCATTTCAAATCAACCAATCTTCTCTTCTTCTTCTCTTACATAGCCTACATATTGAAAGAGCCTTACCTTCCCATCCACTTAGCATTCAAACTTCCCAACCGTTCAAGTTGCTCGGTATGATACAGCTAGAAGTTTGAAGTACAAGAAGTTGTAAGTCACTTGGAAAAATCCAAGTTTCGCCAAAGCGATCATTGAAAGTAGTTTGGCGTGCTCTTCTGTGAAAAGGCACGTGGTTGTAACCCTGTTTCACAAATAGTGGATTTTAATCCTAAGCTAGAGTTCTCAGGCCTGGACTAGTCCTCCACGAGAGAAATCAGGTTAAAAATCTTGCTGTGTTTGTGCTTGCTCTCTACTTTTTATTTCCGTTTTTATTTTACTCTGATTATTTAGTTGGTGAAGAGAGTTTAAGTTTATAATTGATCATTTTTTTAATAAACTCTAGTCATCCCCCTCTAGAGTTGCCTACATGTACTTCAATACTCGGTTTGGTTTGCTACGCACCAGTGAAAAGGGTTTGTAAAATGATCAAGTATCGCGTTCGCAAACCCGTCTCAAAGTTGGCCAAAGAGTTGGTGCTGCTCTCTGTTAAAGTTGCCGCAGCTGCTTGTGCTGCTCTGTCGCAACCGCCGTGCACAGCGCTAGATGGCTGGCGATGGCCTGGCCGACGAGGGGGAGGAGAGTGGCGTGCGCTTGGTTCACGCGGTGGGATTTTGGCGAGGGTTTACGGAGAAGGTTTTAGGTTTTCTACGGGTCCCGAACAGTTTATATTTGAATACTTGTCAATTTCTTTATCTAGGATAGATTAGGGTTATAAGGATTTGATCCTGGACAGATTTGAAAAGTAGAGTTCGTTTAAATTTTTTTTTCTTTTTCTATTTTCCTGCGTGGCTCGGATTGATGATTCTACTGTTCCTCGGAATAGTAGCGGATATCAATTTTTTTTTATTTATATAAAATAACTAATCAGAAAAGGCAAATAAATTCAAAGAAAAATCCTAGAAATTTCTAAAACTTTTAGAAAAACTTACATTAACTTCTTAAGTTAAAATAAATCATATTTTTTTGAAATACAATAACTCAAGAATGCATAAAAATCTCTAATATATATATATATATAGCAATATATATACCTTAATATATAAATCGTATACAAATATTAGAATTTTTTTTACCATTTATAAAAATAAATTAGACATATACTATATATATGTAATATTTAATGAAAACTATATTCAACCCTTATATCTTAATTACAATAATAATAATAATATACATTTCTTATATATATATATATATATATATATATATATATATATATATATATATATATATAAAAGAAATATATATATATATATATATATATATATATATATATATATATATATATATATATATATATATATATATATATAATTTAGTATATATATATATACTAAATTATCTTAGTACAAGACGAAGAAAAACCTAGTGGTCAACATTTATGAAAATTTATAATACAAATAAAATAATATGAATATTTGAAATATAAAATGAAATATATATATATATATATATATATATATATATATATATATATATATATATATATATATATATATATATATATATATATATATATATATATATATAAGAGAAAATATTTAGTAAAACAAAATTGGGGTTTTACATCCTACCCAACCTATAAAAATTTCGTCCTCGAAATTAAAATAATCTAAATAAAATAATAGCGAGGTTGAATATGAAGGAAGAGTAAGTACATTAAATCATAAATTGGTTCTCAAAAGGATGGAGGTGGTAATTGTAGAAGGAACCAAATGACAATATATTCTACAAGGTAGGGTATTCCTAATCTTCCATGGATCATGGGTATCCAGTTCGTTTGAGGGAATGGCTCGATAATGTATCACTAAAAGTCAAATGGGATGAGAATGGGCATACGTGGTTCTGTCTAAGAAACTGTGTTATATATTTGGTGCAATTGAAATGAAGCACAAGATGGTGTGTTTGTGTGGAACAGGTATGTCATGCGTGTAGAGTGGCTTGTCTAGTTCATGAGGGTGTAACTTGCTAGAAGGAATTGGCTAGTGTGGAGCTCTAAATATCAAAGTCATGGTAGAGGAACAAAAATGATATGGATAGAAATAATGCGTTATAAACCAATGATTTATTAGTTCCGGTAGAACCAATCTTTGATTTGGATTTTAATCTATATTAGCTGGCCAAGATCCCAAAAATCTATCTGTATCATTCCTAATAGTTTAGGCCAACCTAGAATAGGTTTCAACTCAAGTGGTTGGGCTATTTGTCGTCAGGTTGATTACTAGGTTCCTTAAGCCCAAAATGTGCCTTTTATGACTTTTGTGTTTAAGTTGCACAATGGGCCTCTATTGAGTGGCACACTAGTGACATGTGTGTAATAGGCTTCGAGTAGATCACAACCATATATTGAGTCGAAAGGTTTGAGTCAAGGTTGGATCCCTAATTGCAGTCGGACAGTTCATTAGTCTAATGGTAAAGGTTATAACTAGCCTTTTTGACCTGAAAGTCGTATCATAAAAAATAGAGTACAAGGGACGTGTTTTAGTGGGACATTATCTGTCTACATAAAGGTGGAGTCGTCCATGTCTTGTATGTGGAATTTGTTGGAAGGTAACAGCCGGTCTCGTGCTCTAAATATCAATGGAACGGTCAGGGACACCAAATGATTTAAATGGAAAGTCAGAGTTCATAAGGCACTAATTATCATCCTAAGGAAAATTATTCTAATCAATCGGTAATACTAGTAACTCATAAAGTTAGAAGGCCTATAATCTATTCACCCCAAATTTCTTCCTCTGAATCAAAACTAAGGCACAATTTAGGATTAATAAGGTTAGAAAAATTTCAAAGTTGTGATATCGTGCTTGGGCTTCGGGTATAATAGAATACTTCACAACGTGATAGATAATGTGATATGGTAGATATGGATCAATTGGAAGGTGGTTCTTCCGGTTTCGAATAGATAGAAGGATTGTGTATATAGAGCTTTCATGGCCATAGGTGGTATGGCAAAATATGGAGAATATTCTAGGTATATCTTCACTCAAACATGAGCATTTGTTTTTTCCGCGGTAAGTAAAAGCGAAAAACAATAAAGAGTTCAAGGTAGGGGAATCAATGCTAAGACGGGGTTCTAAGGGTGATTTAATAATTCAGAGAGAGTTGTCAAGGCAGTTGCGGATAAGATACTAGTAGCATCTATATCTCGATCCACGGGGGATAATCAAATAAAAGGCGAACCAAATGCACTAAGGTTGATCATACCATAATACGGCATCACTTTCATGCCAGATACTTGTGTTAGCATACTTTCGACTGGTTGTTGCTTGTCTGCTTGATCTTGATCTGTTGTATGGACTGCTTTTCTTTAAAGTTGGATAGTCCTTTTTCATGTGCCCTGACTTCTTGCATCCAAAGCATATTGTTTTATCTTCATTGCTTCCTTGGATATCTCTCTTTCTTCTGTTTGATTTCTGAAACTTTAGGAATTTTCTGAAGTTCTTCACTAGTAGGGCTTGTTCATCACCACTTGATGATTTTTCCTCAGAATTATTGCATGTAGATTTTCTGGCTTGAGCTTTGAAGGCAATAGACTTTTCTTTGTGGTTGCTTCTTCAAACTCTTGCAGATCAAGCTCATGGGTCATGAGCTTATCCATCAGTGTTTCCAGAGACATTGTGGTGAGATCGTTTCCTTCAATGATTGCTGTTGCCTTCGGGTTCCAGTTCTTGGTTAGAGCCCGTAGCACTTTTCTGATCTTTTGATGATTACTGTAATCCTAACCAAGAGATTGCAAAGGATTAGCAATATCAAGAAAACATGTGAACATCTGTGTAATTGACTCACCGGATTTCATCTTAAAAGATTCATACTCCTGTGTTAGTCTACTGATTTTGGATTCCTTCACTTGGGAAGTACTTCATGAGTTACCTCAAGAAGTTTACAAATATTGTGAGAAGCTTTACAGGTTGAAACTCTATTGAATTCCATTTTGTTAACTGCACAGAACAGTGCGTTGATGGCATGAGCATCTAGACTAGCCTTTGCTTTTTCAGCCTCTGTATATTTGTCATGAGGCTTGTCTAGAAGCTGGCCATCAACTACTGTAGGTGTCGATTTCTTATACCGTCAACAACTATAGACCAAAGATCAAAGTCAAGAGACTTTAAGAAGAAAGTCATTCGTATTTTCCAGTAGGTTTAATTTGTACCATCAAATAGTGGAAGTCTATTTGTGGATTTCCCTTCACTGTTGAATATTGATTTCATGGCTGCCATATATACTCTCTGAGGTTTGTTATATTAGAATATAACCTGCTCTGATACCAATTGTAGGACCGTTGAGCACCTCTAGAGGGGGGATGAATAGAGTGAGTGCGAGTGCAGCAGAAAATAATCACCAATTTAAAAATTATAAACAAATAACTATGGCAGTAAATACGAGACAGTAAATAAATAAAGCAAGAGATATAGAGATCAAACTCAGTGACACAACGATGTATACTGGTATCCCTCTGAGAGGACTAATCCAGTCTCGTGTACTCTTGCTCGATGTTAATCCACTAAGGCACAAGCTAATGGTGAGCTTGCAGTCTCTTACAACACCGTGCTTGGTGACAAGTGTACGACCAACTGCATAACATCGTGCTTGGTGATGAGCCCACGACCGGCTCCACAACAGAGATAATTTCTGTACTTTGAACAACCTCTTTACAACTCTTGAGAACCAAAAGACTCTAGATCGAAATAGATATTACTGGCTTTTGGCTAAGAGGAGTGTTGGTGTGATATAAAAACTTTTGATCGGATGAAAACGCTTATTGAATAGAGAAGAGAAGATGAAGAATGAATGAGTGATTTGAAATGAAAAACTATCTTCTATTTATAGGTGTTTTCTGGGACCGAACTCGGGCAGAGTTCTGATGCAAAGATTTCGCATATGAACGTTGCATGCAGATTTGGAGGCAACAAATATTTGAATTTAAACAGACCGAACTCGGGCAGAGTTCGGACTGAACTCGGTTTGAGTTCTGTCTAGGAAAATATTAAACATTTGTCAAATTCTGTTGCAAAAATAAAATTAAACTTTTTGGTGGATGGAATATGAATAGATAGGCTTTATGGAAAAGTGGACTAAGATTAACCTAAGCCAGTATTACCTAGTCGATCTTACAATTTAAATCCTAGACTCAATAAAGATAAAATACATAATAAATTGTAAGATGACTCAGACTGGATTCCAATGAGAGTAAGCTTCAGATTGATGATTTACGTGCTTGATGATGCAATAGTACGCTTGTTGATATTGATTTCACATGTCCTGAAATGATTAGCAGCAGTTCGTATATTTTGTGTATTAACTTAAGTTCATGTCGATTATTAAAATCGGGTGTGACCATGGAATGGGCCAACACTAGTGAGCCAACTCCATATGTTTTGGTGGATGTCCCCTCTGTGACCAATACAGTGCCAATAATTCACCCAGTTTTAAGGACCACCACCACTCAAGGAATAATACTTCCATTTAGAATAACCTCGGTTCGTGGTAAGAAGGAGGTAGTGCCTCCTGAAGTACCAGCGTCTTTTGTACTTCAAACTCTCACAGCTCCAGTTCTGAGCGAAATACCTTCTTAAGAGGAGGGGTTGATCGAGGCGCTGCTAGATTGCAATCTTAGTACTGATCCAATGGAGGAGGATCCGATCGATACTGCTTCTGACCCTGGTCTGAATGTAACCCTTACTCAAGTACTGGTCCAGGATTTAATGACCAAGGAAGATCAAGTTGAGGGTGGTGATCACCAAGATAATAGTGACTAGAGCCCTCGTGATGCTAATCAAAGTTTTGAAGAACTTCCAAGTGGTGAAGACTCTGGTACTGAATTTGAGGACGATGTTGAGGGCGATGAGGGCTCAAGTAGTGATAAGGTGAAGATGACGATGTTGATATCGAAGGTGATATCAACATTGAAGATGGTAAAACCCCTAACGATGACAGAGAAGGGGATGTTGATGTCGAGGGTGACGAGAATCCTCAAATTAATGCTGAAAGGATTCAAACCCCAACTGAACATGTTATTAAGATAGAGGGGGCGGAGGTAGCTACATTCCCAGGTGGCCAAGCCAACACAGAGGCCGGAAGCAGCTATTTTATGTCAGGCAGTTCAGAAGCTGGGAGCAGCCAAGTGGTTGTCTCTGAAAACACTACGACGATGCTCTATACAGAGCGAGATATCGTGCCTCGTGAGACACTATATGCGTTGCTGGGCTCAGGTAAATTTTTTACTTCATTTACCATTGATCCTTTGAGATAGTCTGATATGATAATAATTGCATCTTTTTTATTGCAGAGGGTCCCGTGGGGCCAATTGTTATGGCTCCGTTGACTTCTACAACTTTCAGCTTCAGCTCAACTATGTCTCCTCTGGATATAGGGACTCAGGTTGCGGAAGGAAGCTCTTCGAGGATGCCCGCACCAAGATCTCCTGGTGCACAATCTGTGATTCCTCCATCTCTTGCAGAAGGAGGGATTCGGGCTAAAGTGGCGACTCCTGGTGTATCGACGATGACAAATATCATCGTCGAGACTTATTCCAGTACTTTCTTCACTTCCTTGGGAACTCTTATTCAGATAGTCTTGGAGAAATGCCATCCTTATGAGTCAGTAAGGAGAACTGCCTCCTTTATCATTGAAGCCATCCGCAATATTGGCGATCTGGACATGGTTAGCTTCTTAGAACACATGTTGGATACGCTCGAGGAGCCAATCAGGTTCTATCAAGATCTGACAAGAGGCAATATCCAGAGACCCGCAATCACTGTTCATCTTCATCCCAACCCAAGCCCGAGCATAGGGCTTTAGAAGCCTGTAAACCGATGGTTTAAACCATCATTTAAATCTTGGTGAATACAAACACCATAAAATCCTTATCAAGTCCATTAAAAAATTGATTTTCACAACCTTACTCGAATTCTCCACAGATTGGATTAAATCCTAGATTTGAATCTATATCAAATCGATTGGAAATCAAGGTTTAAAAATCATATATATATATATATATATATATATATATATATATACTAGGGAAAAAAAAATATATATATATACTAGGGAAAATAAATCAACTTCGGGAACCTGGTATTTTCCTTCGACTCCAAAGCATCCCTCTCATCCTCGATTTCCTCTTGTTGATCTCTGACCATGGGCGTCCCGACATGTCAGGACCCCACGCCGTGCACTGCTCGCCATCGCGCGGCCACAGCATCGCCGTCGAGCGCCGAAACAGAGGAACCCCTGTTTCGAATCAGTTCAGCCGTGTCGAGGTACCCTCTTTTCCAATAGATTCTCTCCCTCTTTGATTGATCGATTTTGAATATTGTAGATCGTGTAGAGAGTTGATCTGACCCTCTTGAAGTTCCTTTAATTAGTTTGGAGGTTAATCGATCCAGCAATCCTGAAAATCGACAGGAACATCCAGGATAAACTATTTCAAAAATAGTTCATAGACTGCCCCGGTACCACTGTTTAAAGGCGAATTTTGCATAATCTAGTAGAATTATTTAAAAAAATTGAACAAAATTAGAGACCACATGTAGCTCTTTAATTCCTTTCTTATACTTTTATTTTTTATCCTATGTGAACAATTAATTTCAGATCTAAAGTTGGAGAAAAACTTGTTTTCGAAGTACTAAAAATTTAGAAAACTTGTCGATACGGCGTACGCCCCAACAAATCGGGCGACGAGGTCGCACACTATATGCATTAAAAGGTGCGTATGGATGTTACCGACGTGTGGGAACTGAACGAACTCGATTTCGTTGCGTGTGCGCGACGAAATCAGTACGTATCTGTCGGGATACCCCCGTATCGATCTTTTGCAAACTAGCCAATAACTTTGTGCATGTTCATCGTATCGAGACAAAACTTACGTCGTCAGGACCGTATCGTTTTTCTGGTCCTGTATGCCAAGTTTGGCCTGATTCTGAGAAGGTCGACCGGAATGGCCTTTGGCGGGCTCGTGATCCGATCCAATGTGCAAAATTGTGCACGACCCGCAGGAATCTAACTTTGGAAATACGGTTGGGTTCGTCTCCTCAAACCAGACTCGTAGAAATGTAGTTTGATGACTTTAGAGACCGTAAGTTCTGGCACACATTTCGGTACAAAACAGGTCCAACGGTGGACATCGTTTTGACCCAAAATTATGATTTTACCCCTGTTCCAGAATTGGACTTTTGGACAGGCATTTCCTTTATATTTCTTTTATGCCAAATTTGTTTGTGATATTTATTTCAGCCTCCGAGGTCGTTCATAAAAGTTGGCTTTCATTGCTTCCCTATTCTGACGATTTGAGTCATCCGGCGTCGCCATTCTGCACATTTCCTCCAGGCAAGATACCTTGCCATTAGCTGATTATTTTACTTTAGCTCATATTCATGCCTTATTCCTTATTTATTTTCTACAAAATAAACTGTGATACATGGCATAAGTAGATAGAATTTTTACTATTTAGTTATATTTCCTGCTATGTACTATTTTCTTATACATTGAACTTAGATTTAAGGGACCACCCTTTGTGTGTTGCATTAATAGGCCTGGACACATTTATACTTTTTTTTATGAGTCACATATAGGACTCGAACATGCGTGATTGCCTGGCCACCAGTATGTATAAGCCGTGCGTTAGGAAATAACTGCTAATAGAGTTGCATGCTAGAAGACTTAGCAGTTATGAGTTGGCATTGGAAGGGAAGAACATGATTGGAAGTTGACTACCACCCTATCTATCGTAGACTCGCTCGCTACTGAGGAACGATAGGTAGACTATATTCTATAGACTCGCTCGATACCGAAGAATAGTATATGGTGTTGTGACTCGCTACTGAGGTACTGTACTGCATTGGTATTTTCCTGACTTGACCTGGTAGCCATGCGACCATGAACTGTTCTTAAAACTGCATTCACTTAGATTGGTTAGGCAACCTTATCCGTTAGGTATGAGTACCCTTAGTTTGGGGTACTTGTATCTGACCGTGGCTTGGAATAATAACTTGTCGCAAATTAGTTCACCTCATCTTGTACTTATTTGGTTGTAGGTGTAGCTTACTACTCCGATTGAGAAGGTATTGAACCTTTTTGGGGTTCGAATACCATATTGGAATTGTGTTTTGGGAATATACTTCATCGTGGGTTAATGTGCCATCTCCTGTCCTTGTTTGGTTGGGGGAATGGTATACAAATCCAAAGGGTGAGGTATTGGACCATGTTATGATCCGATCTAACTTACTATTATTGAGCAATATTTCTTCAATTTATATGGCATGTTATTATGTATCTTTTTACGTCCCTCTGAGGACCTGGTTATCTCTCCTGGTGTATGTTCATGTCTTCCGCAGGTATTCTAGCCGAGGTCGTGATCTTCTTCATTTATTCGAAGATGACGTGTCTTGGATTTATCTTGCTACTTTCGTCAAATCATTTTATATATCATGTACTTCTTTTTTTTATTTGGTTGGTAGTGGATGTGACTCCATCCAACATATTGTACCAAGACAAATCATGGTTATTATATGATATTTTTTACATTTCTGTGGATGAGATTAGTTAGTTGTGGTTACTGTATTTACAGCTTATGTATCCATACGAGGCTCATGTACTTCGTTTGTATACAATTGGCATGTCTACGTTCCTAGTCCTACGTATTTTGGGACTGGAGAATTACATGTTTTTGTGGTGGCCCATGCAGGTCAAGATAAATTGTTTGGTTACCTTACCGTACCAAGCAAGCCTGCGTATAGGATTAGAAGTCTAGGATCTCATCCACATACTTGACCTCCTACCTCGATTCCATCTTTGAACTCTCACTTGACTCATTGATCGTATCTTCCTTGATCCCTTCTACCGTAAATCTTATCTTTCCTTCGTGCTGAATAGGAGTTAGAAGAATGACTTGTAGTCCTCATTGATCCAATTATACCATTAGTTTAACTCTTATAAGTTGGGTAGAGTACCTTACGACTAATGTATTTCATCATCCATATGACCTAGTAAGGTAGTATAACTGAATGACACTCATGGGTTATTTAGACGCCCCTACCCCTCTGGTCGACCAAAGCCTTAGACAAGAAGACAGTAGGACGACTACACAGGCACGAACACCAGGCAAGACTTAGATTTTAAGTAACTTGAACTATTTATATCTTCTTTCCTCATTATCTCGCGTACTTATGTTTTCGTACTACCTTGACTAATGCTGCTATTATAGTCTAGTTTTGTAAGCTCATTCCTTTATCGAGCTTGTTCAAGATATATGTCAGCTGGGCATGTCCACTAACATATTATCTAATCAGAACCGGTGCATGATGGTCTGATCAACCTAGTGCTCTTTGGTTCACTTTTTATATATTTTTCTACGTGGATGGAGACATAGTTAAACTTAATTTCCCTCTAGAGTCTCATCCACGACTGCCTTGTCAACTTCCTTTTGAACTATTCAATTGCCCTTGAAACCCATATTTACAATTCGATTCCATCTCCCTCGAACTCTTATTGTTTTCGTCACCTATTTTGAAAAACAAACGATCATAAACACAAAGCATCCCCATGTGGCCATAAAGGCTATATCTACATAATCATTTCCATCTATTCAAAATTGGAGAACTAACTTCAAACTTGATTCATATCTTCTATATCACCTCATCTATTATGTCGTGTATTATTCTTTTATAGTCCAGAGTCGAGGTACAGTATCACGACTTTGAGATTCCTCCTAACCTCATTAATCCTAAAATCGTGTCCTAACTTCTAGAGTAAGTAAATAGTAAGCCTTCTAAAATATAGGAGATACTAGTATTACCAAATGATTCGAATAAGTTGGTTTCCATTAGGGAGATAATTAGTACCTCATGAACTCTCACTTTCTATCTAGACCATTTTGTGTCCCCGTCCGTGACATTAATATTTAGAGCACGAGATCAGTTGTTACCTTCAAAGAAATTTTACATACAAGACATAGACGACTCCACCTTCATGTAAATATATCATGTCCGACTAAAACACGTCCCCTTGTACTCTATTTTAATGATACGACTTTCAGGTCAAGAAGGCTAGCTATAACCCCTACTATAATACCATTGCCCCTTTCTGACCTCAGTTAGAAATCCAACCTTGACTCAAATCTTTAGACCCAATATATCGTTGTGACCCAGTCAAAGCCCTCTACACACATGCCACTAGTGTGTCCCCTAATTGAGTCTTCTTGTGCTGCTTAAACACAAAAGTCACAGAATACGCATTTTTGGGCTCAAGGAACCTAGTAACCTTTCGACTGACAATTAGCCCAACCATTGGAGTTAAAACTTATTCTAGGCTACCCTCACTTAGTAGGAATGGTTCATATTGATTTTTGAATCATGTCCAGCTAATGGAGACTAAAATCCAAGACTTAAATTAATCAAGGATTGGTTCCACCAGAACTAATGAATCATTGGTTTATAATGTCCATTTCTATCTGTGTTATTTTGATACCTCTCCCATGACTTTGGTAATTGGAGTACAACACTAGCCACTTTCTTTCAACAAATTTTATCCTCGTAAACTAGACAAGCCATTCTACACACATGACACACACGTCCCACACAAATATACCATCTTGTGCCCCATTTTAACTACACCACGTGTATGACCTAATTTTCCTTTAGAATAAACCACAGATGCCCATTCTAGTCCCATTTGATATTTCCATGCAATATCGACTTATTCCCTCAAATGACCAAATACCCATGAACCATGCCAGACTAAAAACACTTCACATTGTAGAATAAGGTACCAGTTTTGGTTCCTCTGTGACTACTACCTCCATCATCCCAGGAACCGATTTATGAACTGATGTATGAACTCTTCTTCTGCAATTCAGCCTCTTTATATTCTTTTAGTTTTTTTTATATATTAAGCTTTAATTTAATTTTGAGGACAAAATATTTATAAGTTGGGTAGGATGTAATCCCCTAAAATTTTGGAAGATTTTATTTTTTTATTTCTTAAATATTTTGTTTTGAATTATTTTGTTAATAAATTACAAACATATCCTTAGTCATGCTTAAATTTTGTCATGTACTCCGATTGGACCATGTGGCACGGCTAGTGCAGGCAAGTGCCTTGAGTAGTATATTAATTGTAGGTGCAACTTGAATTATTTTATTTGAGTATTTAATGGTTTAAATTTATTAAATCATTTTATGGCTATCTTTTGCATTTTTTAGATTTAAAATTTATTTATTTTTAATTGTCACTTCTGGGCTTTTGGAAATTATGTTTGATACGTACTTTTCTAAATTATTATAACCTTACTAATTGGTTGTATTATTTTTATGGTTATTATTACCATTATTATTATTATTATCATGATTATTTTTATGGTTATTATTATTACTGCATAAATATTATCACTATTACTATTATTATTAATATGGAACCATTTGTTAAATATTTAATGGATAATTTATATAAATTTTTCCTACAACTACAAAGTGCCACAAAGGCTTTTATAATTACTTTAGATTTTTAAATGATTTTGTGTTTTCTTTAACTACCAAAAGTTATTGATAATTTAGGAATGGAAAAGAAACATAATATATATATATATATATATATATATATATATATATATATATATAGATAAAGACATGTTTTTCTAAAATTATATGCGTATGGGTTTCTATATATGTTGCTACAATGTATATTAAGATTTTAAATATATTTTTGAGATAATAAATTTTATTCTAGAAATTTTTTATTAAAGACTATTAAGATTTTAATATTTTTCCTAGTATTTATATATAAATATGTAAGTTTTAAAAAAAACATATGAGTGAACAGTGCCCGCAGGCACTGTTCTTCTCCATCCCAACCCAAGCCCGAGTATAGGGCATTAGAAGCCTGTAAACCGATGGTTTAAACCATCATTTAAATCTTGGTGAATACAAACACCATAAAATCCTTATCAAATCCATTAAAAATTTGATTTTCACAACCTTACTTGAATTCTCCACAGATGGGATTAAATCCTAGATTTGAATCTATATCAAATCGATTGGAAATCAAGGTTTAAAAATCATATATATATTAGAAAAAAAATCAACTTTGGGAACCTCGTATTTTCCTTCGGCTCCAAAGCAGCCCTCTCGTCCTCAATTTCCTCTTGTTGATCTCCGACCATGGGCGTCTCCCCCGACGTGCCAGGACCACACGACGTGCACTGCTCGCCATCGCGCAGCCACAGCGTCACCGTCGAGCACCGAAACAATCAGTTCAGCTATGTCGAGGTACCCTCCTTCCCAGTAGATTATCTCCCTCTTGGATTGACTGATTTTGAATATTGTTGATCATATAGAGAGCCGATCGGACCCTCTCGAAGTTTCTTTAATTAGTATGGAGGTTAGTCGATCCAGCAATCCTGAAAATCGACGGGAACATCCAGGATAAACTATTTCAAAAATAGTTTATAGACCGCCCCGATACCACTGTTTGAAGGCAAATTCTGCCTAATCTAGTAGAATTATGTAAAAACTTTTTGAACAAAATTAGAAACCACATGTAGCTCTTTAATTCCTTTCTTCTACTTTAATTTTTCATCCTATCTGAACAATTAATTTCAGATCTAAAGTTGGAGAAAAACCTATTTTCGAAGAACTAAAAATTTAGAAAACTTGTCGATACGGCGTGCGCCCCGACAAATCGAGCGACGTGGTCGCACAATATACGCATCGAAAGGCGCGTATAGATCTTACCGATGTGTGGGAACTGACAGAACCCGATTTCGTTGCGTGTGCTCAACGAAATCAATACGTATCCGTCTAGATACCCCCGTATTGACCTTTTGCAAACTAGCCCATAACTTCGTGCACGTTCGTCGTATCGAGATGAAACTTGTGCCATCATGAGCGTATCATTTTTCTGGTCCTGTATGCCAAGTTTGGCCTGATTCTGAGAAGGTCGACCGGAACGCCTTTTTGGCGGTCTCGCGACCCGATCCAACGGGCGAAATTGTGCACGACCTGCCGGAATCCAACTTTGGACATACGGTTGGGTAAGTCTCCTCAAACTGGACCCATAGACATATAGTTTAATGACTTTAGAGACCGTAGGTTCTTACGCATTTTGGTGCAAAAAAGGTCCAACGGCGGACATCATTTTGACCCAAAATTACGATTTTGCCCCTATTCCAGAATTAGAATTTTGGACAGGCGGTTCCTAGGTATTTCTTTTATGCGAAATCTATTCATGATGTTTATTTCAGCCTCCGAGGTCGTTCGTAAAAGTTGGCTTTCATTGCTTCCCTATTCTAACGATTTGAGTCATCCGGCGTCGCCATTCTGCATCTTACCTCCAAACAAGATACCTTGCCATTAGCTGATTATTTTAATTTATCTTATATTCATGCATTATTTATTATTTATTTTCTGCAATATAAACTTTGATACATGGCATAAGTAGATAGAATCTTTACTGTTTAGTTCTATTTCCTGCTATGTACTATTTTCTTATACATTGAACTTAGATTTATGGGACCACCCTTTGTGTGTTGTATTCATTCCTATTATACCACATTTTTGTGAGTCACATATAGGACTCGGATATGCGTGATTGGCTGGCCACCAGTACGTATAAGCCGTGCGTTATGAAATAACTGTTAATAAAGTTGCATGCTAGAAGACTTAGCAGTTATGAGTTGGCATTGGACGGAAAGAACATGATTGGAAGTTGACTACCATTCTATCTATCGTAGACTCGCTCGCTACTGAGGAACGATATGTAGACTATATGCTATAGACTCGCTCGATACTGAGGAATAGTATATGGTATTGTGACTTGCTACTGAGGTAATGTACAACATTGGTATTTTCCTGACTTGACCCGGTAGTCATGCGACCATGAACTGCTTGGAATAATAACTTGTCGTGGATTGGTTCGTCTCATCTTGTCCTTGTTTGGTTGTAGGTGTGGCTTACTACTCTGATGAGAAGGTATTGAACCTTACTGGGGTCCGGATACCATATTGGATTTGTGTTTTGGAAATATACTTTATCATGGGTTAGTGTACCATCTCCTGTCCTTGTTTGGTTGGGAGGATGGTACGCAAATCCAAAGGGTGAGGTATTGGACCATGTTATGATCGGATCTTACTTACTATTATTGAGCAGTATTTCTTTAGTTTATATGGCATGTTATTATGTATCTTGTTACGTCCCTCTGAGGACATGGTTATCTCTCCAGGCGTGTGTTCATGTCTTCCGCAGGTATTCTGGTCGAGGTCATGATCTTCTTTATTTATTCGAAGATGACGTGTCTTGGATCTATCTTGCTACTTTCGTCAAATCATTTTATATATCATGTACTTCTTTTCTTTTATTTGGCTGGTAGTGGATGTGTCTCTACCCAACATATTGTACCAAGACAAATTATGATTATTATATGATATCTTCTACATTTCTGTAGATAAGATTAGTTACTTGTAGTTACTACATTTACAGCTTATGTATCCATACGAGGCCGATGTACTTCGTATGTATACAGCTGGCATGTCTATGTTCCTAGTCCTACGTAATTTGGAACAGGGGCGTTACAGGTTCTATCAAGATCTGACAAGAGGCAATATCCAGAGACTTGTAGATGCCGAGTGTGAGATGATGGCTCACGAGTCTGCAGCACGACAAGCAGCCTTAGATGATTATATGGTTGCTTTCTCAATACGATCTGCAGAGTTGGAGTCTAGCATTGTCGAGACTGCTTCTGTTGAGCGTTATAAGACTGAAGCCACAGAGAAAGAGAAGGAAGCGTCTGAATGCCAAACTCGTTTGCAAGAGTTAGAAGCCGAGATGGCCCAGCTTTGCGAGACAATTAGAGCAGCCAGGAGGTGTGAAGAAGAGGTACTTGAAATGCACAAAATTGCCGCGAGCCTTCTGGATGATCTTAAAAGGCAGCGAGATGAATTCGTCCAAATTTAGGGTACGAAAATTGAACGCCTAGTTAACTCCCTGCAACCTTTTAACCCAGAGTCCGGAAGAACTTTAGCCAGGCAAAGGGTGATTGATTCCAGAGCGGAGAGAGTTGACTGTCTGAAGAAGTTGATAACTGATCTTAGCACTAAGCCTCCCAAATGATGCTATCTGATTGTGACAACTTTTTTGTTTTGCTAAATGTAATAATTTTGACGTTTTTACTCGTCATTGAATAAAAATTGATAATTTTTTGTGGCTCTATTACTTATTGTGTATCTGTTTGAGACACAAGTAATAGATAGAAATAAGAAATATGTTCAGAGGTACTAGACATGACATATTTCTTGAAAATAACAATACCTATTATATCTGTTCAGAGGTAATATGGACATGACGGAATATAACTCACAATATTGTTAATTCGAAGATGACATCATCAGAGGTAATGTGGACGTGATGAGTCGTTAATGTAGATAGAAAAATTTAGAGGTAATGTGGATATGAATTCATAAATCAATTGATTATCCTTGAGGTAACTGGGACTCAAGAAATGGATATCTTTTAAAATAGCTGGGTTTCAAAAGATAATGTTTTGCAATGATGGAGTAGATGATGTTGTCACTCTGGATAGACTCTGCTGGGGATTCAAATATTTGAAGTATGTACAATATTTGTCAGAAAATATAGTACACACTTTCACACATGGTACTTCTTTAGGAATTTATCGTTAATAGCCATCATAGAGATTCGGTCATCCATCCCTGACAGTTGATAAGCTCCATTTGAGAAAATCTTGCTTATAACATATGGACCTTCCTACTTTGGTTTGAACTTGCCCTTGCTCATGTGTGTCATAGTCATAATAGTAAGGACTAGTTCGCCTTTTTGAAATGCTCGTACTTTGACATTACGGTTGAAGGCTTTTGAGATATGGGCTTGATAGCTCGATGTGTTATGAGCTAGTAGTCGCTTCTCGTCAAGTGCTTCAAGCTCCTGAAGTTGAAGACGATCATTATTTTTTGTTGTGAGTTCATTGGCAATGGCTATTCTCAGTGATGGAATCTGAATTTCCAACGAAAGAATAGCTTCACATCCATACACCAAAGAGAAAGGTGTACAGCCGATCGGAGTGCATATGGTAGTGCAATAAGCCCAAAGACATTCTCCAAGCTTTTAGCTCCAGTTCTATTTATTGGTAGAAAGAAACTTTTTGAGAAGCTTGATTATTGTTTTATTGAATGCTTCTGCCAAACCGTTAGTTACAGGATTGTAGGCTGCAGAAGCAACATTGTTGATTCGGTTGTTATCACAAAATCGAGTGAACTTCTGACCGACGAACCGAGGTCCATTATCATGAATGATTTGCCGAGGGATGCCGAATCTATAGATCACATAATGTTTGATGAAATTGATGACACTACTTGTCTTGACTTCAGCTAAGGGAATAGCTTCGGCCCATTTAGAGAAGTAATCGGTTATAGATAGGATAAACCGATGTCCTCGAGATGTAGGTAGATTAATAGGACCGATGACATCCATGCCCCAAGCTTCAAAGAGCCATGATGCTGTAGTAGGATGCAAGAATTCTGATGGTTGATAAATAAAATCTGTATAGATTTGACATGCTCGGCATTTCCTTGAATATTCGATGGCGTCTGACACCATGGTTGGCCAATAATATCCCATGTGTCGAATTCGATCTTGTAGCTTAGGCCCAGGCTGATGTGCACCACAGACACCATCATAAGCTTCACGTGATATCTGCTTTGCTTTATCTCCGGCAAGACATCGTAGAAGCATACTATCATAGGACCGTCGGTAGAGTATTTAGAGGCATGGTTGTAATAAAATCGAAGTGATCACCGACGGATTATTGTGGCTTCTTTAGAATCTTCAGGTAGGATATCATGTACCATAAAGTCGATGAAGGGAGCTCTCCAATCTTCACTTGTAGTACAGACCTCGACTGAATTGCTGGATTACAGTTGTAAATTATTTTCAATATAGAATAATTCCCTGTTTGTGATGACGATCATCTGTTGTCTTTTTACAGGGATTGCTAATAATGCTGCTAAATTGGCAAGCACATCAGCTTTTGTATTGTAAGCTCGATGCACATGTTCAATGAAGAAGCCTTTGAAAGATATAGCCAGTTTTACTGCTGCTTCATGATATAGAACGAGATCTTGAGGTAGCACTTCATACGTACCTCTAACCTGATTGACGATCAGTTTAGAATCTCCGTATACTTCAAGGTATTTGATATCCAATTATTTAGCTAATTAGTGACCGATCAGTAGAGCATTGTATTCAGCAATGTTGTTAGGGTATGGTTCGTCTAAAGAATAAACTTTCTGAATTGCCAGTCCTTCGGAAGATACTAGAACGATTCCAACTCCAGCAACGATAGTGCCTTTAGATCCGATTCTAGAAGCACCATCAAAAAATAGTCGCCAAGCAAGGATTCATTCTAAAGTCATGTTGGATTCCAGAGTTTTATCAGGAATTTTGCCACAGAGTTTAGATGTCTCAGGGATCGGATGAGCAGCCAAGAAGTCAGCTAAGGCTTGACCCTTAATAGACTTTTGTGGGACATAGACCATATCATACTGTCTTATAATATGGCCCATGTAGCGAGTCTAGAATTGAGTGTAGTAGGCTTCTTCATCAAGACTCATAGAGGATTGACTCTGGACATAACATGAATGGTTTGGCCCGTAATGCAATGTCATATTTTCTGAACAGCGAACATCAAAGCTAAATATTCTTTTTCTACTGGACTGTATCGATATTCAGAACCGATCATTGTACGACTGAGATAATAGTAGATGGCTTGCTCATGACCTTCTTTTTTCTTTTAGGCTAGTAAAGCGCCCAGTGAATGATCTACTGCTCGGACATACATCAGGAAGGGTATTCCTGTGACTGAAGAAACTAGGACTAGAGGGTTCATCAAGTACCACTTTATGTCTTTAAATGCTTGTTGGCATTCTTTAGTCGAAACAAAGTCACACCTTTCTTCATTAGTTAGTAAACGGTCTGCAGCGTACAGAGAGATTTGAGATAAATCTCCTGATGTATGTAAGCCATCCCTGGAATCCTCGTAGCTCTTTTAGGTGGCGTGGAGGACGCATCTCTTGAATGGCTTTGACTTTCTCGGGGTCAACGTGTATACCTTTAGAGGTAATAACAAATCCAAGGATTTTGCCACAGAGACTCCAAGAATGACTTGGTAGGATTCATCTTGAGTTGATGCTGGCGCATTAGATCGAAGATAGTTCTTAAATCTTGGATGTGATCTTCCTTTAGATGAATTTTGACAGCAATATCATCAACGTAGCATTCGACTGTCTTCCGTAAATGTTCATGAAAGATAGTGCTCATGGCCAGCTGATAGGTTGCACCCGCGTTCTTGAGACAAAATAGCATAACGGTGTAGAAATGGACTCCTAGAGAAGTGCAAAAAGATGTGTGTTTTTCATCTTTGAGTTTCATCCTGATTTGATTATATCCGGAGAATCCATCCATGAAAGACATCCGCTCGAACCCGCAAGTGCTGTAGATCATGACATCAGTAATCAAAAGAGGGAACTCATCATTGGGACAAGCCTTACTGAGGCCTCTAAAATAATGTAGACTAGGACCTTCCATGTTTTCTTCATAACTGGGACGACATTATCTACCCAGTCAGGATGTTATTTTTTTCCGACAAAGACACAAGCGATGAGCTTCTTGACTTTAGCTTTTATGGCTTCCATTATGTTAGGTCGGAATCGGCGTTGTTGTTGCTTGACTGGCCTTGCATTCGGTAGAATATTGAGCATGTGGGTAGCGATCTAAGGATCTAATCCCAGCAAGTCTTTATAGCTCCAGGCGAATACGTCAATGTATTCCCTAATAAGCTGAATCAGTTCTTGTTTATCTACTTCTGTAGGCTTTTGCTAATGAAAATCGGTTTTAGAGAAGCTTCGTCTCCGACATCGACTTGAACTAACTGATCTTTGGTAGGTGGCTCACGTTGCTCGAAGCGAAGTTCCCATTGAGTGCCCATCCTTTGTGCCCAAGGATCAGATTCAGGGGTTTCAGCAAAATCATCTTCTTCTTCGGAGAACTCGACAGTCACCATATTAGAAGATAGAGTCACTCGATGGACGTGCCCTACACTGGTATCTGAATACCATGAGGTAGAGTCAAAAGAGTTAGATCGCTCCTCTTTATCAGACTCAAAAGCATCTGATGTTGTGATCGGCGAAGTGTAGCCCAACCCATATTTTGTTTTATTGTTGTATTGTAGTGAATTTTCTTTTGGAGCTGGGATACGAATAGGAGTTTGCCTTCCCCTACCACCATTGAGGCTAGTTTTGAAATTATAGCCCATTTTTTGGATGATGTTCTTTGATTATTGATTGTAAAAACATAGTTAAACTCGCCCACTATCGTCATTTTTAGCCTCGCTATCGGACATAGCCTTTTGATGCAATCCTTTGCTGAAGAGGATAGGATGTTCAGCCTTCTTCCGGGAGGGAACCAGAAAGAATGAATCTTCTGTTGATTCAAGTGATATTTAGTCTTGAAGAGGTTGAACTGCTCCTAATGTAAGGATTTCAAAGTTATCCAAGATTTTTAGATAACATTGAGCATAGTACTTGACATCAGTATACTACAAAGGAGATGCTACTTTATTGATAATTATATCACCATTTACAACAGGGCTCTCGATCCTAGCCGATGGCTTGCTAAGATTGATAACCAGAGGAGAAGAATGAGAAGGCTTGTTACGACGAAGGTCAATAATAAGTGTCTTAGAAGAGGTGAGCTCCCTATGCTCCATATTTTCAATAAAAGGATTTTTTTTATGGAAGAAGAAAGATGGATGGTCAAAGTTTGAGATGATGAAGGACGAAAAGTACGTCCTTTGATCAGAATCACAAGAACATCATCTGTATTGTCCTTCTGATCTTCCTCAGTGTCCATGGCTAATACGACATTCATGAACTCCTCTTTGTACATCCTGGAGTCAGTGAAATATGCTTCGACGCCTCGAAAGGAATTAAGATCAACCACTTTCTTTCGTACTTCTTCGTTGTCATCCATATATTTGAAGCATTGGTGGAGAGTGGATGGCACAATATTGTGTTCATGCAACCACGGTCTTCCTAACAAAGAATTGTAGGAGCCATGATTGTTAATCACATAAAAGGTGACCTTTGTGCAGAGATTGCCGATTTGAACTTTCAAGCGAACCTTTCCTAGTGGTCCACTTCTCCCGAAATTGAATCCTAGAATAGTTGTGATTGTTGTAGAGAGACTATGGACTGGGATCTTTAGTGCATCTAGTAGTGTCTTCGGCATAATGCTGAGTGCAGATCCAGGGTCAATCAGGATGCGATCGACTTTCATTGTATTGACATACCCCGTAAAATAGAGAGGTCAATCATGTCGATTGTCTTCCAGAAACATGTCATCCTGTGTAAAGGTGATATTGGGAATCAGCTCCATCACACTATGACAGTAAAAAAAGGCCACAGATTCCTAGTCTGGTTTCTTGAGGTGTGCCAAACAAGCGTCGGCTTGTATTAAAGCTTAGCTTACTGTTTCTTGAGTTTTCTTCGAGAGACGCAAGAGCTCAAAAATTGATAACCTTGCCGGTATATTGGCTAGCTGAGCCAATATATCGATGTTATATGGCTTCTCGAGTCCAAGAGGTGTTCTTTAATATTTTATCAAAGCGAATTGGATGTTTGCCTTTGTCGGCCACTATTGATTTGGAAGGAATTGGTTCCACTGGAGGCGATGAAGCTGATGGAACATTGACAAGAGGCGAAAAAGATGTTGAAGGGACATCAGGGATGTTGAACCAAATCGGATCACAGTCAACCTAATCTTGACAATTAACAAAACAATATTTGTCATAATCCAATTTGACACATCGAGCTCCAAATCAATCTACTCAGCTCATTTGTTCGAGTTCACAGCTGCTTGGAGTTTTACCATTTTGTGTATACTAGAGTCTGTATTTTTTTTTCTTGAGTATAGGATGATGTACGTTGGGTCATACTGAGCACTTTGGGCTAGCCATAGCTTTATAGGTTTACTTAGCCCAAATCCCAATCAACCCATTCATCCAAAGCCCACAAAGATCATTCTGTCCATAGAAGACAGAGTTCGGGCCGAACTCTACCTCACACAGAGTTCGGGCCGAACTCGCTCCCCTAAAATTTAGGATGCTGATTTTTAGGTCTTGATCACTGCTAGTTGTCCAACGGCCAAAATTTGAATTATTTATACCGAATTCTGGCCGAATTCTGCCTACCCCGAACCCTATAAATAGGCCTTGGTTTCTCTCATTTGAAACCATCCACTCATATATTCTTCTTCTCTTACATAGCCTATATATTCAAGAGCATTACCTTCCCATCCACTTAGCATTCAAACTTCCCAACCGTCCAAGTTGCTCGGTACGATCCAGCTAGAAGTTTGAAGTGCAAGAAGTTGTAAGCCACTTGGAAAAGTCCAAGTTTTGCCAAAGCGATCATTGAAAGAAGTTTGGCGTGCTCTTCTGTGAAAAGGCACGTGGTTGTAACCCTATTAAACAAATAGTGGATTTCAATCCTGAGCTAGAGTTCTCAGGCCTGGACTAGTCCTCCACGAGGGAAACCAGGTTAAAAATCTTGTTGTGTTTGTGCTTGCTCTCTACTCTTTATTTTCGCATGTATTTTACTCTGATTATTTAGTTGGTGAAGAGAGTTTAAATTTTTAATTGATCATTATTGATATAAACTCTATTCACCCCCCTCTAGAGTTGCCAACTTGTACTTCAAGGGACTGGAGGTGTAATAACTGCATTCTCATGTCCCTCTGGATAGTATCTGAGGTAAAGTCTCCCAGATCTGGTATCGGTCATGGCTTCCTCTTCTGGAGCTGGTGCGAAGGAAACTATATTGCAATTCTTCATTCGAAGCTTGTTTTCGAAGACTTCTTCTGAAGTGACAAAAGATTTGTCCAGAATCCTAAGCAAACACGGGACTGGTTGTGCTGAAGGCGTAGAGAGAGATTTAGGGGACCCCTTCCATCATGCAAGCTGAGGGCTTTTTACAGGTTGTATCCCATTTTTGTCATCAGTTCACGAGATTGTTGACTGCATAGATGGAATGCTGGCTGGTAGTTGGCTTCTGGTTTTGGTAGTATTATTCCAGAAGAAGAAAGTGAATCCGCCGTTAGGATGAAGGTAGCATCCAGAGGTAGAAGATGATGACCGCCTAGTGAAGTCATGTGACATGACTTGTATTTGGTTGTATTTATGGATTTTATAGATGAAACAGGCGTCTCAAAATCAGCAAGCAAATCAGGATAGATCCATGTAATTTTCCCTTTATCGGTTGACAGAGGGACAAGACCGTCACTTCGTGCTGGTGGAAGGTTGACGATCTCTAGAGTGGCTTTCGGGATAGGGACGACTCCATCTTACATAAGTTGAGCAGGAAAGTTGCCGAAATGCAGAGAGACGACATTGGCAGTCACAGTATTTTTATCCTGCTAGAGTGTGATCGTGCCGGCATTAATCAGCTCCTGGATCTTTCCTTTGAGCACGTAACACGCCCTAGTCGGGTGTCCTATGAACCTGTGATACACACAGTATTTAGGATTGTCAGTTTTACCTACTTCCTCTGGTCGTTTTGCTTCGGGCAGTTGAAGCTTGTTGCTTTTGATCAGACAATCAAATATGCTCATGATGTTGTTCTCGTCAAAGAAATATTCCTTCTTAGGATGTTGTGCTCTTTGTGGAGGTGCCGTCGTAGTAGGTGTTGACTAACCCAAATTAACAGCCAAAGCTTCTTTGCCTTTCACATTGATAGCTAAAGCTTCCTTGTTCTGGTGGTTATTCTGATGACCACCGCTATTGGGATGTTCACCTTTGTCAAGATTAGGCATCTGGATGCCTAGTTATTTGAACTTGTCTGCACTGTCTTCGGCTGCCGTGGCATTTAATATGAAGGAGGCCCAGTCTTGAAATTGTGTGGGTCCAGTCAACATTATGACTATAGGTAACAAGTTTAATTTGCAAGTATCTATAGTCATTGTATCTGGAGTGACATTTAGCGTGCCTCTCGACAAAAGCGCTCAATGAAACGTTCAGCAGTTTCATTAGGCCATTACTTGATTTTGATGAGGGCTGACATAGTCATGTCATTTATTCCCTCATAGAATCATTTTAGGAAAATCTGCTTGAATCCTACAAAAGATGTTATGCAACCATCTGGCAAGCTACGATACCAGTCATAGGCTGCACCCGCTAAGCACCCAACGAATACTCTAGTGAGTGGAGCATCGTTCGACTAGAGCTGATCAGTCATTACCTCAAAATGATTGAGGTACTAACTTGGAGATGAACCATCGTCAAACGGCATGATGGTTGGTGGCTTATATTTAGGTGGAAACTGAACTTCCTTCCACTCTATAGGGTAGGGTTATTTAATCCCAAGCTTCTACAGACCGTCCTTCTGTTTGAAAGCTTCGAACTGATTGCACAAAAGCTTTACTGCCTCAATAGTGTCCCCTGATGCTTGGGGAGCAGTAGACTGATTCAATGTGTTAGAAGGCGAGACTGCATGATAAACACCACCCCTAGCACTAGAATGACTTGGATCTGGCATGGTAGTATTGTGAAGAGACTGTACCCCCAGACCAGTATTAGCAAGGGCAGATGCTGCTATGATTTTTTGGGTTGGAATCAGATTCGCAACCTGCAGAACAATGTGTTGTGCCATGATTACAGCATGCATACATGCCATCATTTTGGCCATGTTCTTCAAGTTGGCCTCTAAAGTGGCGATCCTCCGCTTTTGACCGTCGGAGCTGGATGTATTTTGTTCTTCGTTAGTGACATAGGTAGTCACTTCTCTGGCCACCGAAGAAGAGCTAGTGGAAAAGATTGTCCGTTCAGAGCATTCACTATCGGCATCGACGTCATGCAAGGAACCACCCCCGGGATGAAAAGTGGGAATATTCTTTTTATCAAGTAAATCTTGATCTGAATCAGAAAGATTCCTTTGACCGAGTATTTTTTGGTCGGAGGGAATATTCCTTTGACCGATTTCTTCCCGACTTCTTGATCTGGTATTTTGGTAGACTCCTTCGCCGGAATCCTGGATCCGATCAAGGAATTGTTGACTAGGGTTGCGGGCTGCATTACGTCATGGACGTTTCCCACCCCAGTGCTTTGAGATATTATATTGACTGAAGCATACAACAGTTCATCTTCGTCCACCATCACAAGTTCAGGAGTCTGAATGTAGTTCAAACGGTCAAAGACAGACCGTTTAGCAGACTGGCAGCAACATTTGATCACTACTTCGTGGTGGTGATTACAATGATGTTTCTAATGCGGAGTTATAGATGGATGAGACGGTCTTGCAATCTTCTGTTTTTTAACAAGAAGTTCACGGAGATCTGTTACAGTGACAGGATTAGGAGAAGTCGGAGGTATATATTCCTTAATGATGTTAGGCATGATTCTGGTTCTTGAGGTGCCCTATTCCCTGTGTGTACAGAGAAGTACTGACTTCATTGTCATAGGTGAGAGGATTCTTGATTTGAGGAACTCTCCCTGTGCGCAACTTGGAAGGTGGCGCAGATTGTTCTTGATGTGTGCTTGATATTGTTTTGTGCTGGTTAAGGTAGGTGCGCAAGTCAAGGTTGTGCGCCACTTTACTGTCTATCTGAGACACCCTTAATTACCATGCTTTGTTCTTGAAATGTGCAAGGTAGGAAGATCCTGGCTCTAGCTTGATTGGCGCTGACCATGACGAGTAGGCAGGATGCCCTATTGTTTTGCACCACCAGTTCCAGCGCTTTTGGCGTAGCATAGATGAGAAGTAGAAAATGGACCTCGAGCAGAGTTTAGTTTCTTGGCATTGATTTGATTTTCTTTGTCAAGAGAAATAGACCTTCTACTCAGGAGCGTTCTAGTATTGACTGGCACGAAGGCACAATCAGATGTGTTTTCTACCGAGTCCAGGACTGGGAATGATAAGGAGAGGCCATAGGCGCTTTGTTTTGTTCTGTACAGGGGAAGTAGTGATTATATTCTCCACCAAGTTTAGAACTGGAGAGGAAGAGTGATTGGACATGCGACGTTGTCCCCTAATTGGCTCTTGGGCAGTAATTGGCGCATCCTCTACCAATTTCAGAATTAGTAAGGAAGAAGAAGTGGCCATGTGGCGTTGTCCCTTAGTTGGAGTAAGGACAGTAGTTGGAGCACCCTCTACCAATTTCAGAATTGGCGAAGAAGATAAAGTAGCTATGTAGCGATGTCACTTAGTTGACGAAAGGACAGTAATTGGAGCACCCTCTGCCAATTTCAGAAATGGCGAAGAAGAGGAAGTAGCTACAAAATTTTTCTCCAAGCTTGGCGTAGGAGTCATGATTGGTGCACTGGAGGACTTTGGAGTCCAGACAGTGCGTGCCATATTTTTGGCAGCAATAGTGCGTGCTTGGCACTTCCTGCGCCAATCGTGGCTTCATAGGCAGTTTGGTCGACTTGCACGACCAAAGTCTTCTGCGGCCGACCGACGCAACATCACATTGAGTTGTCACTTTCTCGTCGGAGGAGAAAGCCGTCCCCAGCAGAGTCGCCATTTTGTTTGCAAAAAACAAATATTTGCTTACAAACTAAAAAAAGAGTACAAGAGTATAATTGATTTCTGGAAAAGTATAATTATAGGGATCTGATCAAAAGACGATCACTTTATCCCTTGGATGATGCGATGTCGAAGAAGATAGCCTTTGGAGAGTGTAGCAGTAAGTGCCCAGAAGATTATGATCATTAGTGATCCTTTGAAAGTGATTTGAAACTATATTTATAGAGTTCTAGAGATAAATGTTAAGTAGTTATCCTGATTGGCGCACACTACTGGGTGGCGCCATTCATTCCTTGGCACGAACGGTTGGTTTAACTGCTTGGATGCGTGGCATGCTGTGATTGATATGCGCTTGGTCATGGGCAGTATCATACACACGTTCTTCGAGATTAGTGGCATGTGTGCCACGTTATTTAACGGCTTCAGGATGATTCGATCAAATAGCGCCCACTGCTGGGTGGCTCTAGGTGCTACTTGCTGAGTGGCGCCACTGATTGATATGATACTAATGATCATCTTGTGCCAAGTGCAGATGGCACAAGACAGCTGTTGGTCATTTATGGCGGATCTGACATGTCTGGCCAAATCTCATCGAGCGCCACGCGCTCAAATTTTGAACAGATTTTTCTCGACTAACGTGCTGTCAGTCATGATGATAACTGTTTATCCTCTCCGAGAAGATGGCCACGTGGCGGGTAGCACCACTTGATGAATAGCGCCTATTGATGTTTGGCGCCATCTGATGGCTAGCGCCAATTGATGATATGAATGTTGCACTTTTTATGAGTAGCGCATAGTGCTGAGTGTACTTTTCGGCTTCTACACCATGCTCCTCTGATTTAGTATATTTACTCTCCTGTACATTAATCAACTGTTGTTTTATTTTATTTTTGTCTCAATCTTTCCATGTTCATCAAGTATTACTATCTGTAACAGTTTTATAGTTTTTGTCATTTATTTGGAACTGTTAGAGGAGATGTGCTCGTTCCATCCTGACTAGATTTTTTTTCAATGATTGCTCAGAGGGTCTGTGTCCCACTTACTACGGATTCGAGGAAGGAATAGCCACTATGGGTCCAGATTCTCAGGTGTGACCGAGAGACTTAGTTCTAGTTTAACTTGTTTTAGATTCTCTGTTAGAACTTTTGACTTGTAATAATGGCGATTTTGTTATTTAAATTCTGAGACCTGTATTTGATTTTGTATTAGTTGTTGTTACTGTTGAGATTTTGTAGTTATTTAGACATTTTTGATATCTTATCGTGCTTGAGACTGTGATTGAGTATTTATCATATCATTATACTTGTCCTCCATCGGAGTTGAGATCTCGGACAGGTACATTATATCTTTGTGTGAGATAGTTAGTTAGCAACCTAGACAACTTTCTACCACCGATTCTACAGCGTAGGCTGGGCGCTATTACGCACTCGTACCCCTATATCGGGTGTGGGTCATGACACAAGTGGATCCTCGACAGTGGTTGCTCTCGGCATATGACCGGTGACGCTTCTCTATTCGAAACATTGTCGAAGAAGAGAAAAAGGATACGTCTCCTTTGGTAATTAACTTTAAAAGGTATATAGTGTTGGCCCATTGGTCATGGTCAAACCTGATTTTAATAATTGATTAAACTCTGTCTCGATATACGGAACAATTCAGATGTTTACTCATTACGTTTGGACACTGCTCATGACCGAAACTATGTTTGCCACTCAAGACTGTACTTCCTTATGCAATGTAATTTTTGTTTTATTGAGTCTAGGAAAGATTGTACACCAAGTCGTATTGGCAAATAAGGCTATCCAAAATCGTTTTTCAAAATTGACCTATCATTTTCAAAATTGACCTATGTTTTGAAAAACATCTATTTTTTTACAAAAGCTTCTAAAGGATTTCAAAAAGCCCAAAATATTTTTCATAAAATAAAACCTGACCAACCCTGACAGAACTCGGCCAGAGTTCGACCAGAGTTCGGCCAAGGTGAACGTTATATGAACGTTGGTTTTTGAACTTGGTATCCCTTCAGTTGCGGTTTGTTACAAAGAGCTCCGTCCGAATTCTACCCGAATTTTGCCAGAGTTTTGTCTTTAGAAAAACTATAAATAGAGAGAAATTCTGATCATATCAAACCACTCATTCACTTTCATATATACTCTTCTAAAGCTTATGTTTCTTCCAAAGAGTTTTCAAAAACCTTCTATTTTCAAATCCCAAGCCAATTACAATTCTCTAGTCAATTTGCCGGTACGGTGTGGTCTAGAAGATTTCAGAGAAATTGTAATCAGAGGCTTGATTGAAGAAAGACTCTTCAAAACTGAAGTTGGTCGAGTTCTTCGTATCAAAGCTCACGTCTATAGAAGTTGCAAGGACTTCGTATGAAAACTTGCAGGATTTTTCAATAGTGGATTCAACTGGAAGCTAGAGTTCTTCTGAACTCTTTTCTTTACAGTTAATAGTTTGTGATTATTATTATTTCTGTGATCTAACTGCTAACAAAGTTTTTAATTAGCAATATTCCGCTGCCTACTCTATTCATCCCCCTCTAGAGTATTCTGTTTTACGATTTTGTTCCTATAATTGGTATCAGAGCGAGTTATACAGGTAAAGCAAGGTAAACTGCAGTTATTTTCAATTGTTATATAGACCACAGCATTACAAACGGCAACTGTGAAATTCACAAGTGAAGGCCAAGCCACAAAAAGACCTCCACTGTTTGACGGCACAAACTACATTTATTGGAAAACACGGATGAGTTTCTTCTAAAACTCTCTTAATTTTGACTGATGGATATAGTTATTGATGGCTACAAAAGCCTCCTCGTATTACTGTTGAGGGAGTTTTAGTTGAAAAACCTCATGATAAATATACGGAGGATGAAAAGAAAAAGGCCAGTCTTGATGCACGTGCTATTAACGCTTTATTTTGTGCTTTAGACAGAACTGAGTTTAACAGGATGTCGACTTGCACAACATCAAATGAAGTGTGGAAACTTCTCGAAGTAACCCACGAAGGAACAACACAAGTCAAGGAGTCAAAGATCAGCGGACTTACTCAAGTGTACGAGGTGTTCAAGATGAAGCCAAATGAATCCGTCGCTCAGATGTTTACGAGATTCCTGGATATTGTAAATCCTCTGTCTTCATTAGGCAAGGAATACAGTAACCATGAGAAGATTTACAAACTTCTACGAGCTCTCACAAAGAACTGGATTCTAAAGGCTACAGCAATTATTGAAGGAAACAACCTCCTAACAATGTTTTTGGAAACACTCATGGGTAAGCTACTCACTCACGAGTTGGAACTTCAAGACTTTGAAGATGCTACACCAAAGGAGAAGTCAGAGAAGTCGATCGCTTTGAAGGCTCAACATAAAAGAACTATCGAAGATGATTCTGACGATAGCGACTCTGACTCTGAAGATCAAGCTCTTCTGGTAAGAAAATTCAAGAAGTTCATGAGATTCAACAGAAGAACAAAAGGCAGCAACAACAACAACAACGAGGAAGATCCTATTTGCTACGGATGTAAGAAGAAAGGACATATGAAGAAAGATTGTCCAACAGCATTATCATCAACAAGAAAAAGCAGCAAATATGACAAAGGCTACCTGAAGAGATCTACATTAAGGAAGTACGCCAATACAAGCATATGGCATGAAAGCGAAGCCAGCGATTCAGAAGGCGAACAATCAGATGACGCTGCAAATGTATGCTTGACGGCTTGCGATTAGATAATCACTAATCCTCTGTTTGATCCTTGTGATGATTTCACCTTTGAGCAATTAGGAGAGGCTTTCAGTGAGCTGTTAAATGACTATAGAAAACTGTGTAGTAAATATGAAACCTCTAAGAAAGTACTCGAAGAGTACAAAGGTGATATAGGAAGACTTACCGACCAACTAGTTGATGTTAGAAATAGTGATACTTCTATTGTGTCTGGTGAGCTTTCCTCTATTAAGCTGTTGTTACACGAGACTATCAAGTTATCCAAAGAAAAAGACCAAACTATCATCCAGCTAAAGGAAGACCTATCCAAGGAGAGAAAGAATCTCCAATGTGCACAAGTCAAAATGGAAACACTTACATCTGACTATACTAGATTATACAACACCTCCAAAAAGTTGAAAATTAGTTTAGAAAAATGGCCTGAAGTTGTTGCTTCCTATTCTAACACGTGTCAATTACCGAATCATCGGAACACACCCAAACCAAACACTGTCAGACCAAACCATACCAAACATATGCCCAAAAAGACTAATAGGCATGCATTTTTCTATACTAGAAAACCAAAACCTACCAATCATGCACATCACACAACTTTCAACACTCAACATGCAAAATGTCATTATTGTGGCCTCATTGGTCATATATCCTCTGCATGTAGAATCAGAAAGTTAGTAGATTTAAATGTTTATGCATTGATACCAAAAACTAACATGTCAGGACCCTACAAGAAATGGGTACCAAAAGTTTTATCTGCAAACTATTTTGTAGGTGGAACGCCCTTTGCATGCTAGACGCAAATGGAGCCTCGACAGTGGTTGCTCACGGCACATGACCGATGATGCATCATTATTCGCAACACTGTCGAAGAAGAATAAAAAAGGATACGTCTCCTTCGGTAATAATTTAAGAGGGTACATAATCGGTATCGGTGACATTGGTAAGGCTCTCAATCCTGTGATTAAAGATGTCTGTCTAGTTACTGAGTTAAAACATAATCTACTCAGCATATCTTTCAAGAAGGATACGGTATGTAGCGAATGTGAAAAGAACAAATCTACCCGATCTGTCTTTAAATCCAAGAACGCTGTAAGTACCACTAGACCTCTACAATTGTTGCATATGGACTTATTTCGACCCAGTAGAATTGCTAGTCTAGGTGGTAAGTTATATGCATTTGTCATTGTAGATGATTTCTTTAGATGTACATGGGCATATATTCTTGCACGCAAGAACGATCCTTTGTCAGAATTCGTCACCTTTTGCAAGAAAGTACAGAATGAAAAAGGTTTCATGATTACTCGCATTCGTAGTGATCATGGAGACAAATTTGAGAATGCATAGTTCAAGCAATTCTGTGACACACACGGTTGTTTGTATGAGTTTTCTTGCCCTAGGACTCCACAACAAAATGGAGTTGTGGAACGTAAGAACAGGACTCTAGCTGAAATGGCTAGAGTAATGTTGAACCAGTTTAGTCTAACTAGATACTTTTGGGTTGAAGCTGTCAATACAGCGTGCTATATTCTCAATAGGGTTCTAATTCTACCTATATCGAAGAAGACTCCCTATGAGTTATGGTTTGATAGAACACCCACTGTTTCATATGTTAAGATATTTGGTTGTAAATGCTTTTTTCTTAATACTAAAGACAATCTAAGTAAATTTGATGAAAAGGCCGATGAAGGTATATTTTTAGGTTATGCGGCAAAGAGCAAAGGGTACAGAGTCTTCAACAAGAGAACCATGATCATCAAAGCATCAATTAATGTCAAGTTTGATGAACTAAATCAACATTCAGTCGAAGACGATAATGAAGACGTGATTACACCAAGTACAGCTACGGTAAAATCTTCACAAAAAGATGCAGAACCTTCAAGCAAAAAAGTTGGAACCAGCAATCCTGAGGATACGCAAAAAGAGATGAGATTCTTGGCATATCATCCAAAGGACTTGGTAATTGGTGAGATTACCAAGGGATTAAGTACTCGTTCCTCTAATAAAGAAATAGCTTCTTGTGTTGCTTTTGTTTTATAGTTTGAACCCAAAAATATTAAAAAAGCATGTAGTAATAATTTTTTGCTAGATGTTATGCAAGAGGAATTAAACCAATTCGAACGGAATCAAGTTTGGAAACATGTTCCCAAGCCCATTGATCATCCGATCATTGGCACCCGTTGGGTATTCTGAAATAAATTGAACGAGAATGGTTTAGTGACTCGTAATAAGGCTCGACTCGTAGCTCAAGGATACAATCAAGAAGAAGGTATCGACTATGATGAGACTTATGTCCCAGTTGCGAGATTAGAATCCATTCGCATGTTATATACATTTGTATGTTTTCACAATTTCAAGTTATTTCAAATAGATGTTAAAAGTGCATTTTTGAATGGTTTTATAAAAGAAGAAGTTTATGTAGCTCAACCTCCAGGTTTTACTGATTTCAAAAATCCTGATTATGTTTTCAAGTTGAAGAAAGCCTTATACGGTTTGAAACAAGCCTCTCGTGCATGGTATGATCGTCTAAGCTCTTTTCTACTTGATAACGGTTTTTCAAAGGGAAAGGTTGACACTACACTAAGCTGAAGTTCTTTCTCGGACTGCAAATCAAACAAACCAACAATGGGACGATAATAAATCAAGCAAAGTATACAAACGATCTATTAAAGAAGTTTGACCTGGAAACAGTCAAACCACTTAGTATTCCAATGGCGACTTCAACCAAGCTTGATATTGATGAACAAGGAAAACTCGTCGACATACGTAAGTATCGAGGTATGATCGGTAGCTTACTGTACTTAGCTGCTAGTTGACCAGACATTATGTTTAGTGTTTGCTTGTGTGCACATTTTCAAGCCAATCCTAAGGAATCACATCTTTACGCAGTTAAGCGTATCTTACGATACCTTAGAGGCACTTCTTCTGTCGGCTTATGGTATCCTAAAACCACGTCATTTGACCTAACTGGTTATTCTGATGCTGATTTTATCGGATGCAAAGTAGATAGAAAAAGTACCAGCGGCACAAGTCATTTCCTAGAAAAAGTCCTAGTCTCTTGGTTTAGCCAAAAGTAAAATTCTGTCGCATTATCAACAACCGAGGCTGAGTATATCGCCGCAGGACGTTGTTGTGCACAAATTTTGTGGATGAAGCAAACTTTCGAAGACTTTGGATTGTGTTACACACACATACCCATTTTCAGTGATAACACTAGTTCTATTAATTTGACTAAAAATCCAGTATGTCATTCTTGTAATAAGTATATCGAGAATCGACATCATTTTCTTAGAGATCATCAACAAAATGGTGATATAGCCCTTGTATACATAGACACACAGAAACAATTGGCTGACATTTTCTCAAAACCTCTAGCGGAAGATCGTTTCAATTATTTACATCGAGAATTCAGAATTTTAGATGTCAATAATATTAATTAATTTTATTTTATTAATTAATTTATTCAATACTCAATAATTGTTTTCGAGATAAGCCTAAAAAGAGTCTGTCTGTCACCACGACTACGGTCGAAGCGAGGCGGTACTTAAGAGTTCCTCGATGAACCTCCGTTAGCTGGGACAGTACTCCTACGGCTAATCTGAAACAGATGCTGAGTAAAGAAAATTAATTTATAAAATAATATTAATTATATTATTTGAAATTTAAAATTACTAAACTTTGAATTAAATATTTGAAATGAGTTGATGAAAAGGATATGGCCCACAAAAAACTTTTTAACCCAAGAGTGAAGAACAAATATGCAACTCTAGAGGAAGGTAAATAGAGTTTATGACAATAATGTCCAATTAAAAATTAAACCCTTTCACCATCAGTAAATAATCAGATTAAATGCAGAAATAGTAAAGAGCGAGAAAGCATACGCAAACACAGCCGATTTTAACCTGGTTTCCCTCGTGGAGGACTAGTCCAGGCTTGAGAACTCTAGATCAGGATTAAATCCACTATTTGTGAAATAGCAGTTACACCCCGTGCCTTTTCTTCAGAAGAGCACGTCAACTTCTTACAGAGATCGCAGTGGTGATACTTAGAATTTTTTAAGCGACTTCTTGAACTCTTGTACAAACTCCTAACTGAAAAGTACTGAGCACTTTGAGGCTTAGAAAGCTTGTGGCTAGTAGATGAGAAGGGTATGGCTTGTATAAGGCTTTAGAGAGAACAGAAGAGAAGATTGGATGATTGAAAATGGGAGAATTCATGGCCTATTTATAGGATACCAGATAGGCAGAATTCGGCCAGAATTCTGGGTCAAATATTCAAAAATTTGGCCGTTGGACAACTTGCATCCAGCCAACCCTAAAAATTAGGGTCCTGGATTTTAGGAGGCAGAATTCGGCCTGAACTCTGTGTGGAGGCAGAGTTCGGCCCGAACTCTGTCTCCAGAGCACAGAACTGGTCCAATGGGTAAATAGGCTTATTTGGATTTTTGTGGAGCTTTTGATTTGAGGTATGGGTATAGGTTAAGTTTCAAATTGCTCAGTACGACTCAGTTTATATATGTCTAGACTCAATAAAAGTATAAAATACAGACTTAAAACATTTAACAAAGCAGGTGCGAGCTGTCGTCCGTCTTGTACTGAGTTCAGTCTTCATGTGTCGTATTGAAATATTACAAGTATCATATCGTCAATTGTATCAATATTTGGTTGACAATGATTTTGTGTCAACAATCTTCCCCATATTAATAATTGACAAAATGATATTTGTATATTCAATATTCAAACCTGGACACATTAAAGAGCAGTAGCGTAGCTCCCCCGTAATCAGTGTAGAGCTATCAATAGCTCCCCCGTAAACATTGCTCTGTTCCTATTGTCCTGATACAAACATTCTTTCCCAAAGCACAGATACACAATAATATGATATGATGATGAATATAACAAAATATTTCTCCCCCTTTTGGCATTTATCAAACAACCAGAAATAATGACTGGCAAGCTCACCAAAAATAATAATAATAAATTGCATAAACTGATAAACGGCAGAATAAAATGTCTCAAGAGCCATATGAAAAGTTCTAATACAACCAAAGAGCAGAATAAAAACAACTATATCAACTAAAAATGTAGAAAAATATAAACTATGATCCTCAGTAGCAGCAGCAAGTAGAAATCCACATCCATCTTCGAGCTCGTGAAGGTCCAGCATCGTCGGATGGATTAGTGGAGGAACGATAAGGGTCCACGAAAGCTGCATCCGGATCCAGGTAGCAGATAACCCAAGGGTCATCGATATGGTATCCATTTGATGTTTGTTTGACTTGCAGTCCAAGGAAGTAATTGAGCTCCCCCATCATGTTCATCTCAAACTCGATCTGCATACACTTGGCAAAATCTTGACAGAAAGTTTCATCAGTAGAACCAAATATAATATCATCAATGTAAATTTGCACTAAGAGAATAGTGTCTTTGAAAGATTTTATAAAAAGTGTAGTATCAATTTTTCCTTTTGAAAATCCTTTTTCAAGCAAGAAATTGCTTAGCCGTTCATACCAAGCTCTAGGGGCTTGTTTGAGGCCATATAGCGCTTTCTTGAGCTTGAAAACATGGTCGGGAAATTTGTGATTTTCAAAACCATAGGGTTGTTTTACAAAAACTTCCTCCTTAATAAATCCATTCAAGAAAGCACTTTTAACATCCATTTGAAACAATTTGAAATTTTGAATGTTAGCAAATGCGCAAAGCATCCGAATGGATTCCAATCTCGCAACAGGAGCATACGTCTCATCGTAGTCGATACCTTCCTCTTGGTTGTATCCTTGAGCTACTAGACGAGCTTTGTTGCGTGTAACTGAAGCATCTTCATTTACTTTGTTTCGAAAAACCCATTTAGTACCAATAATTGAGTGATTTATCGGCCTAGGAACAAGTTCCCAAACTTGGCTCCTCTCAAATTGGTTGAGTTCTTCTTGCATGGCATAAATCCAAAATTCACCATTAAAAGCTTCTAAGATGTTTTTCGGCTCAATTTTTGAAATAAAGGCAGTACTAGTAATGGAGTCTCTTAATGATGATCTAGTACTTACTTCGCGTGAAACCTCACCTATAACCAAATTTTTCGGATGTGACGGCTTGAAAGAGAATTTCTTTGGCAAGCCCTCCAGAGAATTAGTTTCAGTGGTGATATTCATTGGAGTAGAAGTTGATGGCTCAACATCATCATCAAGAGTAGTTGTTGTGCTGTTATCCTCATTAAAAGTCACATTGGTAGACTCTTCCACAATTAATAAGCATTTGTTGAATACTCTATATCCCTTGCTCTTGGTAGCATAGAAAAGGAAAATACCATCGTCAGCTTTGGCATTAAATTTTCCTAAGTTGTCTTTGGTGTTAAAGATAAAACATCGACAACCAAAAACTCTAAAATATGAAATATTTGAAGTTCTTCCAAACCAAAGCTCATAGGATGTTTTCTTCATAATAGGACGAATAAGCACCCTATTTAAAATATGGCACATTGTACTGACAGCTTCAGCCCAAAAATATTTCGGAAGTGAAAATTTATTCAACATGAATCTAGCCATATCGCCAAGAGTCCTATTCTTCCGCTCTACAACACCATTTTGTTGAGGAGTTCTTGGACACGAAAACTCATGAGCAAAACCATTTAAATCACAAAACTTTTCAAAATCAGTATTTTTGAATTCGCCTCCATGATCACTTCGGATTCGAGTGATCATGTAGCCTTTTTCGTTTTGAACCTTTTTAGCAAAAATTTTGAAACCTGAAATGGCATCACTTTTGTTTGTAAGAAAGAAAACCCAAGTGAATCTAGAAAAGTCATCTACTATAACAAAAGCGTAGAGTTTTCCACCAAGACTGGCTACTTTACTAGGGCCGAATAAATCCATATGAAGTAATTGTAAGGGTCTAGTAGTACTTACCGAGTTTATGGAATGAAATGAGGACTTGGTTGCCTTATTCAAGTCACATTCGGCACATATCGTGTCCTTTTTGAATGTGATATCGGGCAAGCCTCTGACTAGCTTCTTAGTCGATAGCCTGGATATAGTATCCATATTGGCATGACCAAGACGCTGGTGCCATAGTAATCTTTCATCCTTATGAGCATAGAGACATCTTCCTACACTATTAGTATCTCTAGATAGATAGAAAATGTAAATGTTATCCTCTCTTATCCATTCAAAAACGATGTCTCATGTTAACCTATCATAAATGTAGCATATATTTTGTCCAAAGTTAATATCATATCCATAATCAGCAAGATGACTTATGCTGAGCAGGTTATGCTTTAACTCGGTCACTAGGCAGACATCCTTTATTATAGGAGAAGGAGGATGACCAATAGTACCATTACCAATAATATACCCTTTTAGGTTGTTGCCGAAGGATACATACCCTTTCCTCTTCATCGATAGTGATGTGAAAAGATTTGTGTCTTCCGTCATATGTCGCGAGCATCCACTATCGAGAATCCACTTACTCTTAGTTGGGGAGGGAAGGTCCACCTACATCAAAAGTAGATGTGACCTTTGGTACCCAAGTTCTTGAGGGTCCTAAAAAGTTAGTTTTCGGCAGCCATGCATATATGTTTCTATCTACTAATCTCCTAACTCTATATTTTGGTGAGATGTGTCCATGTAATCCACAATAAGTACAAATAGCATTCCTATTTATGTTAGGAGCATGTTGATGATGTCTATATGTAGAGTGGTGTGGAGTAGCATGATGATAACGTCTATATGTAGCATGGTAAGAGTGGTGTGGAGCAGCATGATGATAACTATATGTGGCTGCAGAATGATTTTTATATCCATATGCAGTATGATGGTGATTTTGTTTATGTGCAACATAGTGATGATTGTATCTATGTGTAGCATGGTGATTATGTGTCATATAAGAATTATTTTTACGTGCATGTGGTTTGTGTGCTTTATGAAAGTGGGTGTACATGTAAGCATGATTACGTGCTGCAGGTGGATGACGTGTTAGACTAGTATGAGTAGTGTTGTGCTTTGTGTGTGTCTTATGTGATTGGGTTTGAGGTTGAGCAACCTGTTTTTCCAATCTAGTCTCTAATTTCTTAGAGACAGCCTGCAGTTCATTAATCTTAGTATTCAAACCATAAATCTTAGTGATAGAGATCTTATGTCTATTCTTTTCTTCAGCAATCTCAGTGTTAAGTGCTGTGATCTCTTGTGTTTGCTTTTCAATACGTGCTTCGGCATCATGTAGGTTTAATTTAAGCTTAGACACCTCATTTGTGACTTCCGTGGATGAAGTGTCTCTAATATTATCAAGCAATGAAGAGAGTCTTTGAATCTCGACTTCATAACTTTTGATCTTCTCCTTAGCGTGTTTATATTTACTAATGACTTTCTTGTGGTCATTGCGTAAATCATTAAATGCATCGCCAAGTTCGTCAAAAGTGAAATCATCGAGAGTTTTGCTAGTTACCTTGTCGGATATAGCCATTAGGCAAACATTGGCGGTGTCTTGAGGAGAGTCTTTTTCTTTCTCGGAGTCACTAGCTTCGCTCTCATGCCAAATACTTGTGTTGGCATATTTTCTTGAGGAAGCCTTCTTGTATGGTTTTTCATATCGGTTGCTCTTCTTTGCAAATGGACAGTCTTTTTGGACGTGTCCAGTCTTCTTGCAACCGTAGCATGTTGGCTCTTCTTCGTCATCTTCTTGAGGTTCCTTCTTTCTTCAATTGAAGCGAAGGAATTTCTTGAAGTTGCGGACAAGGAGTGCTTGATCATCACCTTCCGAGTTGTTGTCATCCATCTCTTCAGGATCAGCCTTTCGTCGGTGAGCTTTAAGGGCAATCTCCTTTGCCTTAAGAGCAGGCTCTTCGAAGTCTTTGAGGTCAAGCTCATGAGTCATCAGCTTTCCCATCAAAGTCTCCATGGACATAGTCGTGAGATCATTTCCTTCTATGATGGCTGTCACCTTAGGGTTCCAAATCTTTGGTAGCCCCTAAGTAGCTTGCGGATCTTCTCGTGATTTGTATATTGCTTGCCGAGAGAAGACAGGGGGTTGATGATATCGAGGAATCTTGTAAACATTTTTGTGATCGTCTCATTTGGCTTCATCTTGAATGCCTCATATTCTTGAGTGAGACTACTTATTTTTGACTTGACTTAGGTGGTTCCTTCATGCGTCACTTCTAGAAGTCTCCATACTTCGTGAGAGGTGGTGCATGTTGAGACCCTGTTAAACTCATTCCTGTCTATAGCACATAATAAAGCATTAATAGATCTCGCATCTAGACTCACCTGTTTCTTCTCCTCGTCAGAATATTTGTTATGTGGTTTCTCAACGAGATCACCATTGACAACTTTCCTGGCGGGCTTTTTGCAACCATCGGTAACAATGGTCCAAAGGTCGAAGTCTAGAGACTTGAGATAAAAGCTCATCCTTGTTTTCCAATAGGTGTAGTTTGTCCCATCAAATAGGGGAGGCCTATGAGTGGACTACCCTTCACCGTGATTGGAAATCAAGGATTGTGTGGTTGCCATGGATCAGCTCTAGGATGTTAGTCCTTGTTGAGAGAACAGAGCTCTGATACCAATTGAAGAACAAATAGACAACTCTAGAGGGAGGTGAATAGAGTTTATGACAATAATGTCCAATTAAAAATTAAACTCTTTCACCAACAGTAAATAATCAGAGTAAATATGGAAATAGTAAAGGGCGAGAAAGCATACGCAAACACAGCCGATTTTAACCTGGTTTCCCTCGTGGAGGACTAGTCCAGGCCTGAGAACTCTAGCTCAGGATTAAATCCACTATTTATGAAATAGTAGTTACACCCCGTGCCTTTTCTTCAGAAGAGCACGTCAACTTCTTACAGAGATCGCAATGGCGATACTTAGAATTTTCCAAGCAACTTTTTCAACTCTTGCACAAACTCCTAACTGAAAAGTACTAAGCACTTTGAGGCTTAGAGAGCTTGTGGCTAGTAGATGAGAAGGGTATGGCTTGTATAAGGATTTAGAGAGAAGAGAAGAGAAGATTGGATGATTGAAAATGGGAGAATTCATGGCCTATTTATAGGATACCAGATAGGCAGAATTCGGCCAGAATTCTGGGTCAAATATTCAAAAATTTGGCCGTTGGACAACTTGCATCCAGTCAACCCTAAAAATTAGGGTCCTGGATTTTATGAGGCAGAGTTCGGCCCGAACTCTGTATGGAGGCAGAGTTCGGCCCGAACTCTATCTCCAGAGCACAGAACTGGTCCAATGGGTAAATGGGCTTATTTAGATTTTTGTCGAGCTTTTGATTTGAGGTATGGGTATAGGTTAAGTCTCAAATTGCTCAATACGACTCAGTTTACATATGTCTAGACTCAATAAAAGTGTAAAATACAGACTTAAAATATTTAACAAAGCAGGTGCGAGCTGTCGTCTGTATTGTACTGAGTTCAGTCCTCATGTGTCGTAATGAAATATTACAAGTATCATGTCGTCAATTGTATCAATATTTGGTTGACTGTGATTTTGTGTCAACAAGAAGAACCCTAGGCGAATTCGGCCCGAGTTCGGTCCGAATTTGGCCAGAGTACTGTTGGTGCTGTATACGTTTTAAACCAGAACCCGACGCCTTCTCCTCTTCATCACTTCAAAACTAATTTATCATCATCACAGCAGCAGCTAAAGAACACCCCAAACCCTAGTTATTCTCCACTTCTTTTCTTCCAATCTATGTGGAGATTTCTATCCAAAATTTGGATTCGTGAGGAGAATCACATCCTCTACAACATACTTCATTCTCGTAAGGTATAAATCCTTCTCTCCTACACTTTCAAATTTTTTAGGGTTTCTTAGTTTTGGGAAAGAATGCCTAAGGGATTCAATCCTTTCAAGAGGAAGAAGACCCATGTCAGTGAAGAGGCATCATCTTCTGATCCGAACACGAATTCCCTCTTTCCCCGGTCCAATCGAATGACGGTGTGTCGGATGAGTTTTACTTCAAAACTCATAACCAAGCATTGCTTTGGTATGCCGATTTTGCTATGCACACTATATGCACCGACGCTCCGATTAAGTGGACTGTATTTCCTGATCACCGTTCCTTCTTTGAGGTATTAGGATTATATCATCTTGCTACCCTACAATTCTATATAGCTACTAATGCCTTAGATTGTTCTATTGTAACTTCGTGTTAGACACTTTTACCGCAAGGACTTGTGTTGGCAGGATAGATATCGAGTTCGATGATGTATTGCTAGCAAAAATCCTTGGTATTCCAAACGAAGGTGCCCCGCTCGATGACATCACCGACTTCGATTTTCTCGAGGGCACGACTCTTGTTAGTTTCAAGAATGAGCTTTGTGCGCCCGTACGTGCTCGTCCTGGAAAGTTCAAGGCCAATAACTTGAACTTGTTTAACTACGTGTTACATCGCATCATCTATTCCACTCTTCTTCCCAAATCTACTTCAAAAGATGATGTCACTGTACTAGAACTTTCTGCCCTATATCACATTCTTAAGGGGATTCCTTTTTCTGCCCCTAAGACTATCATTCAGATGATGGGTAGATGTCGCAGAAGAGACCGTAATCTCTCTTATGCGATGCTTATCCCACGCATCTTTCAGCGTTTTGACATAGACTTATCCACTTGCGCTTTGGACCCTGAGCCCAAGTTTCTCAAGCTTTCTCATCGTAGCATTGCCACTGCTCCACCTCCTGCACCTGCTCCTACTGCACCTGTTCCTCCTCAGTCTTATCCTATGACTTATGAGGGTATTCATCAGGACCTCACGAATCTGCAGACTTTCTTTGTTGACACTTCCAGGGAACATGAGTTTCGTGATGTGACTCAGTTCCAGGCTATTGCCAACTCTTTTGTCGATCTCAGATTTGCTCAGACAGGTCACTTTGCTAGCTCTCTTTCTAGAGACCCTTCTGTATCTCGTTACCGCATTGATGATGAGGCGATCCACTCTCTGTTCCAACCAGGAAATGCTTACGATTGGTATCATACTTCTGGTGCTACTCCACACACCTCTTAAGCTGGCACTTCTGGAGCTGGTCCATCCGAATATAGTGGACATGCTGGTAATGCAGATGATGACGATGACGATAAGGATGATTTTTTATTTGTCATACTTTTGAGACTGATGATTTTGTCTTTTGTTTCCTTGGAAATGCTCCTACATTCCAAGATAGTATCAGTACTCTTATTTGGATATGATTTGTAACTTTTTGATGGACATGTTATATGCTTCAGTTTAGCATTTAATTCAGTTCAGCTTTTCTTATGGCATTGTCTCTTATTTATGCTTCCATTTACATTGTCTGTGACATTTATACCATGCATGTGATAAAAAATTTATATATCCATACTTTTGTGTTTCTTTACTGATTGTTACTTATGCATATATTGCGGGAGAGCTTTCTCTTTTGCAATTATTTTGCTAAGTAACAACGGGAGAGAATTAAGATCTAACATCTTCATGAATACAGGATACAGGTTATGAACATTTTTTTCATTATATATATCGATACAATTTTGATTTGATAAAGTCCAAAGATGTTATATCGGTCAAGGTTTGTCAATTATCAAAATGGAGGAGATTGTTGGCCCATTAGTCATGGTCAAACCTGATTTTAATAATTGATTAAACTCTATCTCGATATACAAAACAATTCAGATGTTTACTCAAGACGTTTTGGACACTGCTTAAGACCGAAGCTATGTTTGCCACTCAAGACTATATTTCTTTATGTAGTATAATTGTTATTTTTATTGAGTCTAGGAATACATTGTACACCAAGTCGTACTGGTAAAAAAGGCTACCCAAAATCATTTTTCAAAATTGACCTATCATTTTCAAAATTGACCTATGTTTTGAAAAACATCTATTTTTTACAAAAGCTTCTGAAGGATTTCAAAAAGCCCAAAATATTTTTCATAAAATAAAACCTGACCAACCCTGACAGAACTCGGCCAGAGTTCGGCCAAGGTGAACGTTATGTGAACGTTGGTTTTTGAACTTGGTCTCCCTTCAGTTGCGGTTTGTTACAAAGAGTTCTGTCTGAATTCTGCCTGAATTCTACTAGAGTTCTGTCTTCGGAAAAACTATAAATATAGAGGAATTCTGATCATTTCAAATCACTCATTCACTTTCATATCTTCTCTTCTAAAGCTTATATTTTTTTCAAAGAGTTTTCAAAAAGCTTCCATTTTCAAATCCCAAGCCAGTTACAATTCTCTAGTCAATTTGCCGGTACGGTGCGGTCTAGAAGATTTCAGAGAAATTGTAATCAGAGACTTGATTGAAGAAAGACTCTTCAAAACTGAAGTTGGTCAAGTTCTTAGTATCAAAGCTCGTGTCTGTAGAAATTACAAGGACTTCGTATGTAAACTTGCGAGATTTTCCAATAGTGGATTCAACTGGAAGCTAGGGTTCTTCCGACTAGACTAGTCCTCACAAGAAAGAAACCAGTATAAATCTCTTTGTTTGCGTTTACCTTCTGAACTCTTTTCTTTACAGTTATTACTTTATGATTATTATGATTTCTGTGATCTAACTGCTAACAGAATTTTTAATTAGCAATATTTCGCTGCCTACTCTATTTACCCCCCCTCTAGAGTATTCTGCTTTACGATTTCGTTCCTACATATAGTAGGTATTGGCAACATTGGTAAAGCTCCCTATCCTATTATTAAAGATGTCTGTCTAGAAACCGAGTTAAAATATAACCTACTCAGCATAAGGCATTTAGGTGACCATGGTTATGGTATTAACTTTATCAAAGACAAATGCACTATAGTTGACAGCTCAACTGGTAATACTATCTTTGAACGTATTAGGGAAGACAATATATATGTTTTATATTTGTTGGAAGATGCAAACAAAGCATGTAGATGCTTACTTGCCAAAAATAATGAGAGTCAACTATGACATCTGAGACTCGGTCATGCAAATATGGATACAATTTTAAGACTATCTACGAAGAAATTGGTACGAGGCTTACCGAACTTCACTTTCAAGAAGGTTACGATATGTAGTAAATGTGAAAAGAACAAATCTACACGATCCACATTAAGTCCAAGAATTCTTTAAGTACCACTAGACCTCTACAATTGCTGCATATGGATTTATTTGGACCTAATAGAAATGCTAGCCTAGGTGGTAAGTTATATGCATTTGTAATATTAGATGATTTTTTTTAGATACACATGGGTATAATTTCTCAAACGCAAGAATGATGCATTGTCTGAATTCGTCTCTTTTTGCAAAAAAAGTCTAAAATAAGAAAGAATTCGTGATCACTCACATTCGAAGTAATTATGGTGGCGAATTCGAGAATGCAGAGTTTCAACAATTTTATGACACACACGATTATTTGCGTGAGTTCTCCTACTCTAGGACTCCACAACAAAATAGAGTTGAAAAACGTAAGAACAGGACTCTATCTGAAATGGCTAGAGTAATGTTAAACTAGTTTAGTCTACCCAAGTATTTCTGGGCTGAAGCTGTCCATACACCTTGTTAAGTTCTTAATAGGGTTCTTATTCGACCTAAATCGATGAAGACTCCGTATGAGTTATGGTTTGATAGAACACCCACAGTATCTTATTTAAAATCTTTGGTTGCAAATGTTTTATTCTTAATACTAAAGATAATTTCGGGAAATTTGATAAAAATGCCGATGAGGATATATTTTTAGGTTATGCGGCCAAAAGCAAAGGGTACTGAGTCTTCAACAAAAGGATTATGATCATCGAAGAGTCAATGAATGTCACTTTTGATGAACTAAATCAACAAACGATCGACGACGATGATGAAGACATCAGTACACCGAGTAAAGCACATGCAGAACCAAAAATGGAACCAGCTACCTTGAGAGTCTGCCAAAAAGAATAAAGTTTACGGCTGAACATCCTAAGGACTTAGTAATATGTGAGATTACCAATGATATAAGTACTCTTTCCTCTAACAAAGATATAGCTTCCTGTGTTGCATTTATTTCACAGCTAGAACCCAAAACTATTGAAGAAGCATGTAGCGATAATTATTGGTTAGATGCTATGCAAGAGGAATTAAACAAATTCGAACAGAATCAAGTTTGGAAACTTGTTTCCAAGCCTATTGATTACCCAGTCATTGGCACCCGCTGGGTATTCCGAAATAAATTGAATGAGAATGGTTTAGTCACTCGTAACAAGGCCCGACTCGTAGTTCATGGATACAACCAAACGGAAGGTATCGACTACGATAAAACCTATACCCCAGTTGCGAGATTAGAATCCATTAGCATGTTATGTGCATTTGCATGTTTTCATAATTTCAAACTTTTCAAATAGACGTAAAAATTGTATTTCATAACGATTTCTTAAAAGGAGAAGTTTATGTAGCTCAACTCCAGGATTTGTTGATTTCAATAACCCTGACTATGTTTTCAAGTTGAAGAAAGCTTTATACGGTCTAAAACAAGTCCCTCGTGCTTGGTACGATCATTTAAGCTATTTTCTACTTAAAAGCAATTTTTCAAAGCGTGAGGTTGATACTATATTGTTTATAAAATCTTTAAATGGGAATCTTCATTTAATTCAAATTTATGTTGACGATATTATCTTTGGATCTACTGATGAGTCTCTTTGTCAAAAAAATTCAAAGTGTATGCAAAATGAGTCCGAGATGAGCATGATGGGAGAACTCAAATTCTTTCTTGGACTGCAAATCAACAAACCAACAATGGGACATTCATTAATCAAGCAAAATACACAAAAGATTTACTAAAGAAGTTTGATCTAGAAGCCGTCAAACCCCTTCGCTCTCCATTGGCAACTTCAACCAAGCTTGATATAGATGAACAAAGCAAACCTGTCGACATACATAAGTATCGAGGTATGATTATTAGTTTACTTTATTTAACTGCTAGTCACCCTAATATAATATTTAGTGTTTGCTTGTGTGCACATTTTCAAACTAACCCTAAGGAATCACACTTGTGCGCAGTTAAGCGTATCTTTTGATACATTAAAGGCACTTCTTCTGTTGGATTATGGTATCCCAAAACCACGTCATTTGACCTAATTGGTTACTCATATGCTGATTTTGCTGGATGCAAAGTGGTTAGAAAAGGTACCAGCGGCATATGTTATTTTTGATGTAAGGCTTTAGTCTCTTGGTTTAGCAAGAAGCAAAATTTTGTTGTATTATCAATTACTGAGGCTGAGTATATCGCTGCAGGACATTGTTGTGCACAATTTTATAGATAAAGCAAACCTTAGAGGACTTTGGTTTAAATTATACATATATATCCATTTTTTGTGACAATACTAGTACTATTAATTTGACAAAGAATCTTCTATGTCATTATCGCACTAAGCATATTGAGATCTGACATCATTTTCTTAGAGACCATCAAACAAAAGGAGATATAAACTTATAATATATAGACATAGAGAACAATTGGCTGACATTTTTACAAAACCAATAGCGAAAGATCGTTTAAATTATTTACATCGAGAATTAGGAATTTTAGATGTCAATAATACTAATTAATTCTATTTTATTAATTATTTTTCAATATGCAAAAACTGTTTTCGAGACAAGCCTACAAAGGGTTTGTTTGTCACTATGGCTTAAGGCTAAAGCGAAACGGTACTTAAGCGTACTCCTGTGAACCTCCATTAGCTGGGACAGTACTCCTACAGCTCATCTAAAACAGTCACTGTGTAACAAAATTTAATTCGTAAAATTATGTTAATTATATTAATTGAAATTTTAAATTACTAAACTTGGAATTAAATAATTAAAAAGGAATGATGAATACAAAGTGGCATTTATTTCTGTGCAAAATACCTCAATAGAACTACAGACAAACTTGCACCGAATTCGGCCCGAGTTCTGCTGGTGTTGGGTGTTTTAAGTCAGAACAGAAGTGGCCCCCTTTCTATTCATCACCTTCCTCCTCCAAACAGAACAGCAGCCGCACGGACGAGCCCCAAAACCTTAGTACTTCAACCTTTGATTTCTCTCAATTCCTTTGGAATTTCTCCTCCAAACTTCGGATTCGTGAGTGGAATCGCATTCTCTTCAACATACTTGATTTCTAGAAGGTATAATTTCCTCCTTTTCTCTATTTCAAATTCTTAGAAATTCTACACTTTCTTAGAAAGCATGCCTAGAATTCACATTCCTTTCAAGAGAAAGATGACGACGGCTAGCGAAGAAGCCTCATCTTCGGATCCAATCCGAGGATCGTTCTTTTTGCCCGTCCAAATGGACGACGGGGCGTTCAACGAGTTTTTCTTCAAAACTCATAAATAATCCTTATTGTCATATATGGATTTTCAATTTGCAACAAATGCCCCGGTGCATCGACCAAGTGGACGATCTTTCCGTCACACAAAACTTTTTTTGAAGCATTAGGATTGCACAACCTTGTCACTCATACTTTTCCTATTACTACTAATACTATTTGGCTATTTTACTGCAACTTCACCTTAGCCGATGATACTTTCACTATAAAGACCCGTTTCTTAGGCATTAATATTCAATTCAATAATGCCGACTTAGCAAAAATTTTGAACATTCCAAATGTAGGTGCTCCGCTAAACGATATCACTGAATTTGAATTTCTAGGGATAAAACTTTAAACAGTTTCAAGAACCAACTATGTGCTCCTGATCATGTCCGTCCCAAAAAGTTCAAAGCTGCACATTTGAACTTATTCTTTTATGAATTACATCGCATTGTCTATTCCACTCTCTTGCCCAAATCAACTTCTAAAGACGATGTGACCACCTGTCACCTCCATTTTTCGTTATAAGTATTTTCAGTATACGTGTACGGAATTCCGACCCGTAATCAGACTTGTCTAGCTTAATCTTGTATAACTTGGTTTATTTTGGTTTATTTTGACTTGGGTTCGGCTTGGGTTGGTTTGTTTTGGTTTAGGGTGGTTCATCATGAACCCAATCCCCTACCTACCACCATCTCTATTTAAAGCCCAACTACTTTCTCTCTCTTCACTTATTCTCATATACTCTTCTTCTTCTTCTCTATTAACCTCTCCTCTAACCTAAGAAAAGCCATAGGTAAGTGCACCTTGCTTCCACATGAGAACCCATTTTTATGGTTCATTTATCTTCCACTCGTGATTATAAGATAGTTTAGAACTTGACATTTTGTATTTTGAAGTTTTATTTTTGTAGATCTAGAAATTTGTCATTTTTGGATTTTGGTGGTTTTGATCTATCAAACTTCCTTATTTGTCAAGTTTTGATTGTTCCAGGTTGTGAATATTTGTGTTATACCCCATTTTGATCTATGGAAGTCCCATTTTTGGCTTAGATTGAAGGTTTCATGGAATTTAGAGTTCTGGAGGTTCCTTACGCCCACGTTTATTAGGGACAGCGTAGTATCAAACTCTACGCCTACGTTTATTTGTGTTAGCATGAATCTGGATTACGCAAGTCAAGACTGTTTTACGCGTAAAATAAAGTCTATCCTGTCTTGGCGTAAAACAAGTTTCACGCGTAACTTTACTCTTTTATGCGTACTTCCTTTACGCGTACTACCTTCACGCGTACTGCCTTGTGCATTCTTCACGCGTACTCCCTTCATGCATACTGCTTTAAGCATACTTCCTTCATGCATACTGCCTTCACGCGTACTGCCTTCAGGCGTACTGCCTTTACACGTACTTTCTTTACGCGTACTTCCTTCATGCGTACTGCATTTACGCGTACTTCTTTTATACTTCCTTCACGTGTACTGCCTTTACACGTACTTCCTTTATGTGTACTTCCTTTAGCGTACTTCTCTTGGCATGTTCCTTTGGCGTACTTTTCTTGGCATGATTTAATCGTGATATAATTATGATATGTTAATATTGTAATAATAATCTGTTCACGGCATGATTTTGTGACAACTCATGATAGTAGCCCATCGTGGCACACTCCTAATAAGTAACAAGTACAAGTAACATGACATGATGGTGACCCGCTGTGGTGCACCCCTCACAAGTAATCCTAATATGAACTCATGAACACCGTTGTGACGGTTATCTTGACCTGCTAAGTAATCTTGACATGATAAGTAACCTAACATGACATGATAATCTTAAATGCTGTTGCGACGGCTATCTTGACTTACTAAGTAACCCTTGTCTTGACACCGTGGATGGTTGTGCTTATTTAAGCTACATGTCTTATCTTGCATCATGTCTAGGATATGAATTCCTGTTTACCACGGTCAGGGATTCATACTGAATCTGACTAGGATAATGACTAGATTGATCAAGTAGTTCATGACAAGATTTCCCAGCTACAGGCAATCCCGTTATCTGGATGCTCTAATTGGACTTGTAGCCTGTCTTCGAGTAGGACACACTTCCCGTACACTGTCATGTGTTGCACCCCCAAGTCACCTAATCCAACTCTCTCAACTTGTGACCGGATAACATGGATTAAGTCTGCAGGGCTTGTTGCTGTTGGAACATCTCGATTGCATGTTGCTAGTAACTAGGCTTGTGATAACCCTAGTTAGTTAAAGTATCAAGCCATACTCATTGCTTGGCCATGATTGATTGGATGGAGTCTAGTCCAGTCTAGTCTTGTCCTAATCATGTACAAGATTGTTACATGACCTGATTGCTTGTGTTTTACTTTATCGATAAATGGTGGAAAACCAAGTTTCGTTCAGATGAAGGGTAACAACCCCGGTCCTAGTTTGGTCTAAGGGCTGTAACTTGGTTATCTGAATAATCCCATGGTTATATTATCGTATATCATCATGATTTTTCATATCTCTAGTCTATTATTACATAATTGTGTCTTGTGCTAATTGTTGGTTTTAGTTCTTAAGTGAAGCTTCCTTGTGGCACTTGCTCTTTCTACGGTCTGACCCAGCTGGTTTTGTATGGCCAGATTTCGGAGTAGCACCCAAGGATCTTCCAGCCTTCCATCAAGATGGTGAACATTATGCACAACCCTGGCAACGAGTGGGTTTAGTTTTGCTCTCCCACTCTATTGTAAATTATTCTTTTGAGGCGTTTAGCCGCCGAACAAGTGTTAGCTCGTGTTAAATTTATATTTCGGTCTGCCTAAGGGCTATAACATGGTTGACAAATCCTAGGGTTGATCATGTATGACTTAAACTCTTGCTAGTCTTCGTATTTTGTAAGACTAGCTTAATAATCATCTTATATGTAATGTATGGGATGCCTTACTTTGTATGTCTGATGATCTACCATCTTGTTACATTTACTCGCTTACTTGAGATTGAGATATTAGGCTTGTTCTTGACCTTAAGAGACTATTGGCTTGTAGTTAAACCCTCATGTATCTAGACAACCATGACCGTATATCGAGGTAGAATTTACTTTAATGTACGTAGCTGGCTGTGTCTGTCCCCTGCTCTCCAGTATTCTTGTTCTAGGGCGTGATACGGTTTAAGTGGTGGCCCATGCAGGTCTTGTAAATCAAGATATGTGAGGGTTTCACGAAATAGATTTCTCAATCAGCACTCGCTTTTGATCTCTACTCGTGTCTTCTAATCTTTCCAAAATCTTGATCTGATCATATGCTTATATCCTTGATCTATCATGGTCCTTCCTTATTGTTCCCCATGTCGTTTCTTCGGCGGTACTATTCTTGGTCCTACCGATCAGCAAGACGGAGCACCTTTAGTGAACCAGCAGCAACCTGGAGACCAAGCCCAGCACTCAGGGGTAGCCTCCAGAGTCATGCCTACCGGGGATTGAGAGCCACCAGTTCAGTAAGTCCAGCCTGCAGAACCTGACAATGGAATCCTGGTGGGACTCATCAGGGAAATTCTTGCATCTCAATATTGTCGGGGTGATGCCCTGCACCAGACAGTACAAGATGCCATGTGCAGAGTTGGTTACCAAGGGAACAATGCGGCCAATAGCTTCAAGCGTCTGAACCCTCCTTTTTTGATGGCAGTGAAGATGCTATCGCTGCTGATGCATGGCTTCAGGACATAGAAGTTATCCTGGAGGCAGCTAGGATTCCCGAGGAAGAGAATGTGCCGTTGTGCGCCTGCAGTTATTGGATTTGGCCCGCAGTTGGTGGGCGATGCTAGCAGTTGGATTACCGACGCCTGTCTCGTGGGCGGTATTCAGCAATAAGTTCCAAACCAAGTATTTTGACACAGTGGCTCGGTATGATCTGTAGATGATATTCACCAACCTCAAGCAGATGGGAAGGGCGGTCGATGGATATACGGCCGAGTTTTCTAGACTCAAACGGTTTGCTCCTACCTTGGTGGCAACCGAGTTGGATCGAGCCCAGCGATTCCAGCAGGGGCTCCACCTAGAGATTATCATATCAGTAGAGCAGTTTGAGCACCAGACTTTTGATGCTGTCTTGCGAGCAGCGAAGAGGCATGAGTATACTTCACAAAGGATTGTAGATAGAACCGGAGATCAGAAGAGGTCTTATGGGCAGATGTCCCAGTCATCAGCACCAGCCCCGGCAGCTAGAACTTTGACTATTGGAGCTCCTAGGAGGGTGATCACAGTTTCGTCGGTCCAGCACTCGACGCCGACGTATCCTCAGCAGCAGAAGCAGTCTTCCGCAATGGGCTGCACTCATTGTGGGAAACAAGGACATGTAGTATCAGAATATCGCAGAGCACAGGGATTGTGCTTGGCTTGTGGGGCACCGGACCATAAGATAGGGTCCTGTCTGAATAGAGCTAGTTCATCGTCATCAAACCTAACTAGTCCATCGGTTAGAGGACCAGCACCAGTACAGCAGCAGTACCAGCCTCCGAGGCTATTGTCGTCTCTGGCTCAGCAGTATGCCCAAGCTCAGAATCAGAAGCAGCAGAGAAATTTCCAGCAGTGGGGACCAGCAACAAGAGGGCAAGGTCAGGCTATGGCTCTGACCGTGGCAGAAGAATTGGCATCAGGTGAGGTAGTGGTAGGTACCATTCTCGTCAACTCTTTTCCAGCTTCAGTATTATATGATTCGGGTGCATCGCATTCATTTATTTCTGCACAATTTACGACACGAGTAGGATTGGAGCCCGAGTCATTATCAGTAAGGCTCAATATACTTACTGGTAACGGTCTTGTGGGAGTAGATAGAGTCTTTTCTTCGTGTCGAATCGTAGTTAGCGGTAGAGAGTTTTCCGCTAGATTGATAGTATTTCCGATAGTCGACTATGATGTGGTCCTAGGAATGGATTGGTTGAGGGACTAGTATGCTAGAATAGATTGCCATATCGGCAAGATTATTTTTAGTAATCCTGGTGAGCTAGAGTTTTCATTTTTTCGAGGCGGAGTAGAACCTACTTCCCCAATATTGCAGATGGCAGTAGCAGCAGTAGTTCAGTTTCCCAGAGTTGTAGAAGAGTTTCCTCATGTATTTTTTGAAGAGCTTCCAGGTATGCCACCGGAGAGAGATAGAGTTCACCATTGATTTACTTCCGGGGACGGTACCAGTGTCAGGAGGAGTCTACAGGATGGTGCCTTCAGAGTTCGAGATCTTGAATAAGTTGATTGAAGAACTTAGAACCAAGAGATTCATTCGTGCTAGCGGATCACCTTGGGGAGCCCCTATCCTCCTTGTGAAAAAGAAGGATGATACGTCAAGATTATGTGTTGATTATCGTACCTTAAACTCTGTAATAATAAAGAACAGATACCCTCTACCAAGGATAGATGATTTGTTTGATCAGCTCAAAGGATCAGCAGTATTTTCGAAGATTGACTTGTGGTCAGGATACCATCAGATCAGAGTCAGAGAGCAAGACATCCGAAGACAACATTCAGATCTAGATATGGACATTGGGAGTTCCTTGTTATGCCATTTGGAGCGACCAATGCGTCAGCCGTATTCATGGACCTCATGAATCGTATTTTTATGCCTTATCTGGACCAGTTTGTGATAGTGTTTATAGATGATATTCTGGTCTATAGTAAGAATGAGACAGAGCATGAGCAGCATCTTCATATAGTTCTTCAGATTCTCGGAGAGCACCAGTTATACACGAAGTTTAGTAAGTGCAAGTTTTGGCTGGATCGTATCTCGTACTTGGGTCACATCATTACCAGAGGTGGAGTAGAAGTGGACTCCCAGAAGATAGTTGCCATAGAGTCATGGCCGGTTCCCAGTACCGTCGCAGAAGTTCAGAGTTTCCTAGGATTTGCTGGTTATTACCGGCAATTTGTATCAGACTTCGCTCGGATTTCAGCACCACTGATGCAGTTAACTCGCAAGGATATGCAGTTTCCTTGGACAGCAGAGTATCAGAGTTCATTTGAGAAGTTGAAGCAAGGATTGATGACGGCACCCATTCTCACGCTTCAAGATGGAGCAGGAGGATTTTCAGTCTATTGTGATGCTTCCGATAAGGGATTGGGATGCGTCTTGATGCAGCATGGTAAGGTAGTAGCTTATGCATCACATCAGCTTCGTGGTCGTGAGAGGAATTACCCAACTCATGACTTGGAGTTAGCAGTGGTAGTTTTCGCGCTTAAGTTGTAGAGGCATTATTTGTATGGAGATCGGGTGAAGATTTTTACCGACCACAGGAGTCTTAAGTATGTGTTTATCCAGAAGGATCTTAACATGCGTCAGAGGAGATGGCTAGAGCTACTTATGGATTATGACATCAACTTGCAATATCATCCTGGGAAGGCCAACGTAGTAGCAGATGCATTGAGCATGAGAGCCGGAGTTTATTTTCTAACAGCACAGCGAGAGTTGTTAGCAGATCTTCAGAAGATGGGTATAGAAGTTGTTCTTCCTTCCAGTGTGGCATTGATGGACAGTATGCAAGTTTATTCCAGTATAGTTGAGAGGATCAAGTTAACTCAGTCAACGGATTCTAAGCTTCAGCGACTTAGGACAGAATGTGTAGCAGGACGAAGACCAGAGTTATGTATTCATAAAGATGGTACACTCCGACATGGGAAGCATCTTTGTGTACCCAGTGGTGATATCAGACAGGAGATCATAGCAGAAGCTCACAGTTCTCAGTATTTGATTCACCCCGACGGTATGAAGATGTATCGTGATATTCGATAGCATTTTTGGTGGAATGGCATGAAGAGGGAGATAGCCCGGTTTGTCTCTTGTTGTTTGGTTTGTCAGCAAGTTAAAGCCGAACAACAGAGACCAGCTGGACTTCTTCAACCTTTACCGATCCTAGAATAGAAATGGGAGCACATTACCATGGATTTTGTAACTTGATTACCTAGATCCCCAGCTGGGAGAGATGTTATGTGGGTTATAGTTGACAGAATCACCAAGGTAGCTCATTTACTTTTTTTTAGGGTTGGTCAGTCGATGGATCAGCTTGCAAAGATGTACCTCAAGCAGATAGTCAGGTTACATGGAGTACCAGTCAGTATTGTATCCGACAGAGATTCAAGATTCATATCGTACTTTTGACGAAGTCTTCAGAAAAGTTTGAGGATTCGTCTCAAGTTCAATTTAGCTTATCATATGCAGACAGATGGTCAGTCAGAACGCATGATCCAGACTCTTGAAGATATATTGCGGTCCTGTACGCTTGACTTCGGTGGTTCGTGGGAAGATCACCTGCATCTCGTGGAGTTCTCCTATAATAACAGTTTTCAGGCCAGCATCCAGATGGTACCCTTTGAAGTCTTGTACGGCAGGAAGTGCAGATCTTCTTTAGCTTAGGATGATATCGATGAGAGGCAAATGCTTGGACCAGAGATGGTGATGCGGACTATTGAGGTGGTCAGACAAGTCAGAGATCACCTTCGAGTTGCACAAGATCGCCAGCATCATTGGGCCGATTCCCATCGACGTCCCCTTAAATTTTCTATCGGCGACCATGTATTCCTTAGGATCTCGCCTACCCATGGCGTTATTCGTTTCAGCGTACGGAGAAAGCTTAGTCCTAGGTATATAGGGCCGTTCGACATTCTAGAGCAGGTAGGTGATGTGTCATATCATCTCGCTCTTCCACCATCGTTACGTGAGGTACATGATGTCTTCTATGTATCCCAATTATGACGGTATATCCCGAATCCGAGTCATGTCCTTGATCATTCGAAATTGGTTGTTGGTACCAACCTTTCGTATGAGGAGATACCCGTATCCATATTGGACCGTAGAGAGAAGATACTCAAGAACAAGACTATCAAGTTAGTCCGTGTTGCTTGGGGTCATCACTCTTTGGGTGAGTCAACATGGGAGCGTGTAGAAGATATCCGATCGCGATATCCCGACCTGCTTGACTCGTAAGGTATAATGTCTTCTTATGTCTTATGCCTTCAAATTTATTGCTTGTATGAATGATTGCTTGAATGATTGCTTAGTTATAACTTGCCTGTGATTAGTATAGCTTGCTCGACATCTCTAGCCTCTTGATTAAATTTTGAGGATAGAATTCTTTTAAGGTGGGTAGAGTTGTCATTTCTGTTTTTCGTTATACGTATTTTCAGTATACGTGTATGGAATTCCGACCCATAATCAGACTTGTCTAGCTTAATCTTGTATGACTTGGTTTATTTTGGTTTATTTTGACTTGGGTTCGGCTTGGTTTGGTTTGTTTTGGTTTAGGGTTGTTCATCATGAACCCAACCCCTACCTACCAGCATCTCCATTTAAAGCCCAACTACTTTCTCTCTTTACTTATTCTCATTTACTCTTCTTCTGCTCCATTAACCTCTCCTCTAACCTAAGAAAACCCATAGGCAAGTGCACCTTGCTTCTACATGAGAACCCATTTTTATGGTTCATTTATCTTCCTCTCGTGATTCTAAGATAGTTTAGAACTTGACATTTTACATTTTGAAGTTTTATTTTTATAGATCTAGAAATTTGCCATTTTCCGATTTTGGTGGTTTTGATCTATCAAACTTCCTTATTTTTTAGGTTTTGATCGTTCCAGGTTGTGGAGATTTGTGTTATACCCTATTTTGATCTATAGAAGTCCCATTTTTGGCTTAGATTGAAGGTTTCATGGAATTTGGAATTCTTGAGGTTCCTTACGCCCACGTTTATTCGTGTCAGCGTAGTATCTAACTCTACGCCCATGTTTATTCGTGTCAGCATCAATCTGGATTAAGCAAGTCAAGACTGTTTTATGCGTAAAACAAAGTCTACCCTACCTTGGCGTAAAACAAGTTTCACGTGTAACTTTACTCTTTTACGCGTACTTCCTTCACGCGTACTGCCTTCACGCGTACTACCTTCACGCGTACTACCTTACGCGTGCTTCCTTCACGCGTACTGCCTTCACGCGTACTGCCTTACGTGTACTTCCTTCACGTATACTGCCTTCATACGTACTGCCTTCATGTGTACTGCCTTTACGTATACTTCCTTTATGCGTACTTCCTTCATGCATACTGCCTTTATGCGTACTTCCTTTTTGTGTACTTCCATCATGCGTACTGCCTTTACGCGTCCCTCCTTTATGTGTACTTTCTTTGGCGTACTTCCCTTAGTATATTCCTCTGGCGTACTTTCCTTGGCATGATTTAATCGTGATATAATCACGATATGTTAATATTGTAATGATAATCTGTACACGGCATGATTTTGTGACAACTCATAATAGTGGCCCGTCGTGGCACACTCCTAACAAGTAATAAGTACAAGTAACATGACATGATGGTGACCTGCTGTGGTACACCCCTGACAAGTGATCCTGACATGAACTCATGAACACTGCTGCGACGGTTATCTTGACCTGCTAAGTAATCTTGACATGATAAGTAATCTAACATGACATAATAATCTTGAATGTTGTTGCGACGGCTATCTTGACTTGCTAAGTAATCCTTGTCTTGACACCGTGGATGGTTGTACTTGTATAAGCTATATGTCTTGTCTTGCATCATGTCTAGGACATAAATTTCTAGTAACCACGGTTAGGGATTCATATTAAATCTGACTAGGATAATGACTAGATTGATCAAGTAGTTCATGAAGAGATTTCCCAGCTACAGGCAGTCCCGTTATCTGGGCGCTTTAATTGGACTTGTAGCATGTCGTCGAGTAGGACACACTTCCAGCACACTATCATGTGTTGTACCCCCAAGTCACCTAATCCAACTCTCTCAACTTGTGACCAGATAACCTGGATTAAGTCTGCAGGGCTTGTGGCTGTTGGAACATCTCGATTGCATCTTGCTAGTAACTAGGCTTATGATAACCCTAGTTTGTTAAAGTATCAAGCCGTACTCATTGCTTGGCTGTGATTGATTGGATAGAGTCCAGCCCAGTCTAGTCTTGTCCTAATCCTGTACAAGATTGTCACATGACCTTATTGCTTGTGCTTTACTTTATCGATAAATGGTGGAAAACCAAGTTTCGTTCAGATGAAGGGTTACAACCCCGGTTCTTGTTTGGTTTAAGGGTTGTAACTTGGTTATCTGAATAGTCCCATGGTTATCTTATCGGATATCACCATGATTTTCTATATCTCCAGTCTTTTATTATATAATTGTGTTTTGTGCTAATTGCTGGTTTTAGTTCTTAAGTGAAGCCTCCCTTGTGGCACTTGCTCTTTCTGGGGTCTTACCCAGCTGGTTTTGTATGGCCAGATTGTGAAATAGCACCTGAGGATCTTCCAGCCTTCTAGCCATATGGTGAACACTAGGCGCAACCCTGGCAACGAGTGGATTTTATTTTGCTCTCCCGCTCCATTGTAAATTAATCTTTTGAGGCGTTTAGCCTTCGATCAAGTATTAGCTCGTGTTAAATTTACATTCCTGTCTGTCTAAGGGCTATAACATGGTTGGAAAATCTTAGGGTTGATCATGTATGACTTAAACTCTTGCTAGTCTTCGCATTTTGTATGACTAGCTTCATGATCATCTGAATATGTAATGTATGGGATGCCTTACTTTGCATGTCTGATGATCTATCATCTTGTTACATTTACTCGCTTGCTTGAGATTGAGACACTAGGCTTGGTTTGATCTTAGGAGACTGTTGGCTTGTAGTTAAACTCTCATGTATCTAGACAGCCGTGACCGTATATCGAGGTGGAATTTACTTTAATGTACGTAGCTGGCTGTTTCTGTCCCCCGCTCTCTAGTATTCTGGTTCTGGGGCGTAACACCACCCTTAAAATGTCTGCTATTTACCATATTCATAATGGAATTCCTTTTTCAGTCCCTAAAATGATTATCCAGATGATGGGTCGATGTCGCGAAAGGAAGAGAAACCTTGTCTACGCGATGATCCTTCCTATCATTTTCTAATACTTTGAGATCGATTTATCTACTTGTGCTCATGATTCTGAGCCCAAGTATCTTCAGTTCTATCTTCGCAGCACAGTTGTCCCTCCTGCTTCTCCTACTGCACCACCTCTTCCACCCCAGGATTACCCTATGACTTTTGAGGGTATCTACCAGCACTTATCTGATATACGACGTGCTCAGCTAGATAAGCATAACACTTTATGAGCGTTTATTACTGACACATTAAGGGAACGCGAGTTCCTAGATTCTAGTCAGTTTCAGGCCCTTGCAAACTCTTTTACGGATCTGCGTTTTGTCCAAACTGGTCAACATGCCAATTCTCTTCTATGAGATCCCACTGTTTTTGGCTATCGCTATGAAGATGAGGCGGTTCATCACTTTTTTGAGCCCGGTAACGCTTATGACTGGTACCGTGGTTCTGATTCTACTCTACACCCTTCTCATAGAGCTGGCACTTCTGGGGATGGTCCTTCTGGACATGGTGGCGATGTTGATCGCCATGATGATAATGATTCTGTTTAGCAGCTGAGGACTTGATCTAGACGTTACTGCATTCGTCTAGATGTTTTTATGATTAGACTCTATTTTCGTCTATGTGTTCTTGGAAATGCTCCGACATTCCAAGTTAGTAGTATTTTTATTCTAGCACTTTTGTGACTGTTTGCTGAGTTGATGTATTCAAATTCTTTTTATTACTAGGCATTTTCTAGTATTCCATGTGTATTGTTTCTTTTTGGTATGCCCTTCTGTATTTTATGCTTAGCACTATATCCTAGCTGATGCTTCATTCATAAGAACTGCCTGTGAACTTTATGTTATGCCTTTATATGTTATCTCTGTGTTTCTTCAACGTTCGTCTCTTATGCATAAATTGTGGGGGAGCTTCTCTCTTTGAAATTATTTTGCTAAGTGACAACGGGGGAGAAAAGGATCTAACATCTTTTTTAGGACTAATTTTAAAAAGAGGAACAGCACAGTACCATACAAGTATGAGCAATACAATGAATAATATTTTGATATTTTTTGTCAAATCAATATCAAGATGCTATATCTGTCAAGGTTTGTCAATAATCAAAATGGGGGAGATTGTTGGCCTATTGGTCATGGTCAAACCTGATTTTAATAATTGATCTAAACCTGTCTCGATATAAGGGCTACTTGGACGACTATTGAGTACCGATACTGCTACCGTTCAAGACTTGGAGTCGTTTTGCCATTGAGTTTGTATTTTCAATGTCAATGTATTTTTATAATTTATTGAGTCTAGGAATGTAATGTACATCGAGTTGTACTGGCAAATAGGCTACCCCAAAATATTTTTAAAATATTCTTTCGTTTTAAAAATAAGCCCATTCACAAAGCTCCGAACTGCTTAACTTCTCAAAAGCCCAAAAACCCTAACCAACCAATTCTGGACCAAAACAATTCGGACCGAGTACGGCCCGAGTTTGGTTAGTGGAATGTTGGGATTTGAACCCGGTCTCCCTGCAATTACGGATGTAACAGCTATCTGCCGAGATTCTCTAAAAGAATTCTACCCAAATTCTGTCCGAATTCTTCCTTTGAAAACCTATAAATAGAGAAGAATTTCTACCATTTCAACACACCAATTCATTTTCTCTTCTCTTCTCTCTAAGCCTACTACAGTCTTCCAAAGCCTTCTACGCTTTTTATTTTTAAATTCCAAGCCAGTTACAATCCTCTAGTCGATTTGCCAGTACGGTACGGTCAAGAAATTTCAGAGGGATTATAATCAGAGGCTTGATTGAAGATAGATACTTCACAATTGAAGTTGGTCGAGTGCTTCGGATCAAAGCTCGCATTTGTAGAATTTGCAAGGACTTCGCATAAAAACTTATGTTTTTTCATAGTGGATTTCAACTGGAAGCTGGAGTTCTTCCGACTGGATTAGTCCTCACAGGAGGAAAACCAATATACATCCTTCTGTTTGTGTTTGCTCGCTGCTCTTTTATATATATATATATATATATATATATATATATATATATATATATATATATATATATTTATATATGTATATATATATATATATATATTCTGTGGTCTTGCTACTAATAAATTTTTTAATAGGTAATTTTTTGATATCGACTCTATTCACCCCCTAGAGTATAGCACTTTACATCTCATTCCTACAGACATGCCTAAGCTTATAGGGGAGCTATGACCATGTTAAGATCATACGGACTCTAGGTAGCCTAAATATGTATTATTTAGCTATTTTATATATTTCTATAATTTTTGGGTATTTTTAGATATTTAATATATGAAGTGTTAATATTTTTAATGACTTCCAGGATTTATAGTAAGGTCATTCAGATTTATTTTGGCACCAACTATTTTTATTTGTGCTCTAGAGGATCAAAAATATTTTATATAATTTTTTAGGATTATTTTGGAATTTTTAGGAATTTATTTGGGGTTATTTGGATTTAAAATAAATTTTAAATCATTTTTTGAATTATTTACACAGTCAGCCAGACCCTGTCAGTAGACCGGGCCTACCGGTCAGCCAGCGAAGATTAAGTTTCAATATAAGAGCTGGCTCAACCGACTTAAAAACCAAGCGGGTGGATCCTCCACCGTTCGATCTGGCGGATAGGACGGGATGGCGCCACGTGTCCCGCCAGTCGTCGACTCAAGCAGCTCGCTATATATATTTTTCTGCTATATATATATATATATATATATATATATATATATATATTCGGTTTCTTTTTCAGAAACCCTATAATCCTTTGGCCGACTTTTCATAAGTTTGATCCTTAGAGACTTCCGACTTCACGGAGTGATTGCGGATAGCTCCGATATCGTTTTTGTGTGCCATTTTTTTGTTGGAATTGTATCGAGGTCAGATTTTAGAAAATGTAATTTATTTTCTGATATTTTGTTTGTGAATTTATGAGAATTTATTTGAGTGTCGGTTGTCCAAAACTCGACATATCACACGATTTTTGAGATTTTTGGAGATCTCGAACTCCGTTTTGCGATTCGTTTGAAGTTTGGAAAGCTGACACGACGATTTACAATATATAAGTTTTTCAGGAATTAAAAAATTCGTTTAGTATTTTACTTTGTTGAAATCAGATTTGACCGGTAAATCGCCGATTTGGTTTCGGTTAGCCATAACGACGATAACTTTTGACCAAATCATAATTTTGCGAATGGTCGACTCCACTACACTCGTGGACTGAAATCTACCAAGATGCACTTTCAGATCATCGACTTCATAACATTTTACTAGTTAGTCAATGCTACGTCTCGTTTTGTGTGCCATAGTTTCCAAAATTGGAACCGTTACTTTCTATGGCCAAAATTCTTTATTTGAATTATATTTCAGATTATTATTAGGTTAAATTATATTTTTGAGTAATTTATTTCAGAATTAAATCATATTAGATAGGTTAACCCATTAGTCATTTATTCTATGATTTTAAAATTAGAATCTTAGAATTGACTTCTGGTTTTCGTGCACGGTTCGTGGTACGATGGTGTGATGGGTTTATAGCTTCTAGGTCGACTTTTCTCCCGTCCTTGACTTGTGAGAACGGTTTGTTCATGAGTTCAGGCAAGTACAATATTGCATTATATTTTTAGTACATTATAATGCTTTTCTTATTGTATCCTTGTTTGATATTCCGTTGAGACACGATGGTGACACGGTATGCTTATTGTATCATTGACTGTATTGTTGTTTAGTGAGTCATGAAGAGAAATACTCGGTAGGTATGTGAACAAACCCAAATTAATGTTTAATTTGGATAGCTAAGTCATACACTTCACGTATGGGTTAGTCGTACCTTAAAAATGTGGATAGCCATCTATACGATGTATCGTATTAGTCCAGCCATTCATATGTCGAAAGGTACTTCATACACACTGTTGTTTCCATTGGCCATGATCATAGTTCAGTTCTTTATCTATATGTTTCGTTTCTATTAGCTTACCTATTCATGATTATTGTTTCTCATATATAATTCATATCCTGCTAGTTCTTTAAATGTTCTTTATCGTTACTATTTCTCATTTTTCTAGTTTATTTTGGGCTAATTATATTAAATGTAATATGGTTGTACTTTGCTACTTTCCTGACTGGATCATTGACAATATAGGAGAGGATGATGACTATCTTTATACATCTTATTATGGACCATCAGAGGGTGGTGTTGACGATGTTGGTACTGAGACTCATGAGCCATGATCGATTTCTGGATGGATCTAGATTTACCTTTTAGTATGCTTCACTTTTACTTTCATAGTTGGACTAGATTTGTCTCCGGATGGACCATATTATTATTCGAGATTTAGTCTCTCTACTATTGGATATGGATCTTATTATTTAATTATCTATCATAATCTTATTTACTTGATTTGTGTTGTGGTTGAGTATGATTTCTATCTGTGATCACTTGTATATGTGGAGGAATTTACTTTGTGTTACTAGACAGCGTTCTACCGCAGATACCGTGGCGTTGGCTGGTCTTGGCTACGTACTCGTACTCGATTATCCGGGAGCGGGTCATGACAGATACCTCTAGAGTGGCATAGGTACCTGAAAATGAAGAGATCTCGATATTTCATACATGTTTAGGTGAATCGTGAAATAGGAAAGCTCTTGTTATCGATGACATATTTAGCTATGTAGTAGCTACTAAAATATCAAAACACAATGATGATTGTGAAAATGAACTACGTAGTATAAATGAATGTCAACAAATAAAAGATTGGCCAACATAGAAAGATGTTATTCAAGTAGAATTAAAATCTTTAGAAAAACATGATGTGTTTGGACGTATAGTGAAAACACCAAAGGGCATAAACCATGTTGGTTTTAAATTCATGTTCATGAGAAAACAAAATAAGAGGAACGAAGTTGAAAGATGCAAACCCGACTTATAGCGCAAGGTTCCTCTCAAAGACGTGGAATTGACTATGTGGATACATACTCCCCAGTTATGGATGTCATTACTTTTAGATATCTAATCAGTCTCGCAGTTTCTAAAAACCTTGATATGAAACTTATGGTAACTGCATATTTGTACGGAGACTTAGATAGTGACATCTACATGAAAATTCCAGAAGGATTTACAATGTTAGAGACTAAGTCAAAGGACATGTATTCAATTAACTTAGACAAACATTATATGGGTTAAAACAATCAAGAAGATTGTGGCATAATCGTCTTAGTATATATTTGACTAAGGATACAAAATAGTCAAATTTGCCTGTGTGTTTTCATTAAGAAATCCGAGAATGAGATTCTCTATAGTAGTAGTATATGTTGATGATATAAAACTAATTGGGTCTCCTACAGAATTGGAGAAAACTCTAAAGTATTTGAAGAAAGAATTTAAAATGAAAGACTTGGAAAAAATAAAGTTGTCTCGGTTTGCAAATATAACGAAGTTCCAGTAAAATATTAGTGTATCAATCCCGATATACCGAAAGGATTTTGAAACGATCCAGAATGGACAAAGCACATCCACTTAGTACACCTATGGTTATACACAGTTTCGATTTGGGTAAAGATCCATTCTGATCAAAGAGAGAAGATGAAAAAAAAATTTGTCCTGAAGTATCATATTTAAGTGCTATTGGAGCACTATTATATCTAGCACAATGCATAAGACCGGACATTGCATTCTTTGTTAATTTATTCTCTAGATATAGTTATATAGCTATACTTAGACATTGAATGGAGTTAAACACATATTGAGATATCTTCGTGGAACAACTGATATGAGATTATTTTATTCCTATGATTCCACTAACAATTTTCATCTAGTTGGTTATGCAGACTCAGGTTATCTTTCGGACCCTCATAAGGGTTGCTCCCAAACATGTATAATAACTATGCAGTTATATATTGGCCATCAGCAAAGCAGGGTTCGGTAACAACTTTCTCTAACCTACAGAATTAATTGCATTACATGAAAAATAAGAGAAAATATGTGGTTGAGATTAATCATTCATCATATAAGAGAAAATTGTCAACTACCAACAGTTATAGATGAGCCAACAACAATATTCGAAAATAATGTGGCTTGCATTGCCCAAATCAGAGAGGGATTCATCAAAGAAGATCGAACCAAACACCTTCCACCCAAGTTGTTTTATGCACATGAGCTACAAAGGGCGAAAGTGATCGAAGCCAAGCAAGTAAGCTCAAATAAAAATTTAGCCGACTTGTTCACCAAAATACTACCAAAGACCACATTTCAGAAGTTGGTACACGGAATAGGCATGCGACGATTTAATCATCAAACCAACTAGTTGTTACAAATATATTGTATCAAGGGGAGTATGGTTTATAAAGAATATTTTTGAGTTTGCACGTTGTACTCTTTTTTCTTAACAAGCTTTTTTACTAGGTTTTTCTTAGTAAGGTTTTAATGGGGCAACAAATGCGCATACATCACCGACTAATTAATGGTGAACATCCGAGGAGTGTTGTAAATATTGATTGTCCACCATTATTATTTGGTATCTATAACCTATGTCTTTTGGTTATTCATAACCTATATTGTTGGCACATTGATTTTAATATTTACAAATAATGCCCCTATTATTTTAAATTCATCTACTACTCCGGTTCAAAAGAAAGTCTCTATCAAATGAAAGGTTCTAGCATCCATTAGCGACCACTCAGAATCAAGGAATGCAGAAGCTTGACAAGTCAAAGATCCAGCTTCACAAGAGTCTGTAATATATAAGAGACCAGTGTAAACACTTTTGTATGGATGACAAATCTAAAGCCTTAAACAAATAGAAATTATGAAGAGGCGGATCATCCGTCGGACCGCGGACAACCGTCAGACAATCCGTTTTAGAACAACAAGTTTTTGTGGGTCCAAACGGATCATCCTTTGGATTGCCACAGATAACCGACGAAAAATCCGTTTTGAAATAGCAAGTGTCAAATGGATCATAATACAGATTTTTACGAAAAACCGTCGGATAATCCGTTTTGGAACAGCAAGTTTTTGTGGGTCAAAACGGGTGATCCGGCAGACCATCGTGGATCACCGTCGGATGACCCATATTTGTTGAGGTGGCTATTTGAATTTCAAATCCAACGATCTCCATCAAGTACATTTAATGCATCCAACAACTAGTTTTCTACTCGTTACTATTTGAGCGAATGTTCCGTCGGACGTCCGCGGACAACTGGCGGATCATCCGTTCGACTGTAGTAAATGCTCTCCCATATTGGATTTGTATAAATAGACTTTCCCCCTTCATAAATACTTATCCACTTGAGCCTCAAATTTCTCATTTACCAAAGAGCTCCACCATTACTATATAAAGCTTTAATTTGTCATCCATCAAAGTGCTAGAGTATTTAAGAGTTGTAAACTTAGATCTTCAAAGTGTTCAAAAAGATCCAAATATTTTTCTCTCAAGTTTGATGTTGACGAGCCTTCGGAGGAAAACTCGTGTGTAAGAATTTGACGAGCCTTCAGACGAAAACTCGTGTAAAAAGTTGACGAGTTCTTCGGATCCAAACACGTGTTGTAACTATTTACTCAAATAGTATATTAAAGCCGGAGAGAGTTCCGGGACTGGAGTGCCCCTTGGGAGGGTACCAGGATACATCGAGCGTTTGATTCTCTCTTCTCTAAGTTGTCTTTTAATTTGCTTATTTTTATTGGTAATTATTTATTACCCTATTCACGCTCCCCCTAGGGTTTTACAATTTTATCAGAGCCTAGTATCTTGATTTGGACTTACCTCGTTAGAGTGATCAATGGCCACTAACCCTAGTCTCAACTCATTCCATAATGAGAGACACTCCACAAATAAACCTCTTATATTTGATCGAACAAACTATAATTATTGAAAGATTAGGATGAGCATTTACTTAAAATCCCTAGATTTTGATCTATGGGATTGTGTCGTAAATGGTATCCCTAAATCTTCCATAGTTATTGAGGAAGTAGTATTGGAAATTCTTAGAGAGATTTTTCGAAAATGACAAGAAGGTCTTTAGTCGGGATGCAAAGGCTATGAATGCACTATATTGTGCTCTCGGTAGCAATGAATTCAATAGAATCTCCACTTGCAAAACTTTCAATAAAATTTGAAAACTTTTGGAAGTCACACACGAGGGGACATCACAAGTAAAAGAATCAAAAATTAGTAGACTCGCTCAAGAGTATAAATCCTTTAAAATAAAATAAGATAAGTCTATTACCTTTTTGTTTATTCGATTCTTTGATATCATTAACCCTCTCTCTTCTCTTAGTAAGGAATATCCAACTCACGAAAAGATTCGAAGGATTCTCAAAGGATGGACTAAAGGATAGAATCTTAAAGCTACTACCATCATCGAAGGGAACAACCTAACAACAATGAACCTTAAGACTCTCATGGAAAAGCTAATGATCCACGAGATAGACATCAAGGACCAAGAGGAATCCTCCATACAAGAAAAGGAAAAAGAGAAGACAAAGAAAAAAAGAAAAAAATCTCTTGCTCTCAAGGCTATCAAGTTCTTCTCAAAGGACGACTCTGATGATGATGATTCGGAGGACGAAGAAATTGCTCTCACCACTAAACACTTCCGAAAGTTCCTCAAGTTCAATAAAGCAAACCGTTCAAGAAGGGACACCGACGAAGAACCTGCTTGCTACAACTGCAAAAAAATTGGACACATCAAGAGGGACTGTCCAATAGGAAAATAAGAATTTGTCAAGTACGAGAGGCCAAAAAAAGGAAGCTCATCCTCAAGGAAGTACACCAACAGTAACATCTATTACGAAAGTGATGCTAGTGACTCGGACAATGACAAAGAATGAAAACAGAATATCAATGTTTGTCTTATAGAAACAGAGTCAAATCAGGTACTTGATGACTTCTATATGAACGCTCTCTCTCATACTGCATTAGAAAATGTCATTCTTGAACTACACGTTGAACACAAAGTTATAAGAAGTAGCACAGAAAATCTCTCAAAGAGATTGATACTCTCAAGCAAGAAATAGAAAGACTTTCTAATATCATTTTGATATAAAAGGGAAGTGTCATGTTTCTAACACAAATGAGATTGAGTCTCTCTTCGACTAAAGCTCCAAGAAGCTCGAGACGTCATAAAGAAAAATGATGTTGAATATCAATCCCTCAAGGAAGGATATGACATTAATAAGAGCAAGACACTTGTTGTTAACCAAAAGAAATATGCAACTTCTATCAAATACAATGATCTTCTTGCAAAAAGCAAGAGACAAGTTGATAGAGGTATGGCCTATACAAATGTACGACACCATAGTCAAAGACACCAACACACATCACAACACTAGCTACAAGAGTCACACTCACATAAACACAACACATATGCACTATCCCCAACAAATGCATACACAAAAAGGAACATCTGTAAAGAAAAACACAAACATGTCATATCATGATTTCTACTATTATTACCATAACCATCATGCTAGAACTCCTCGTTATGCTAGAACTCATCATACACAAAACACTTACTCATCTTCTTCTAGATATAACACCTCTCATGTGCCACTATTGTGATTTACTTGGACACACATCTCATTACTGTCAAATGAGAAAGAATATTGACAGAAGAATGCTAAAATGGGCTCCTAAAACTAACAGTCAAGGACACAAACATTTCTGGCTACCAAAGTCTTCATCTTCAACTTGTGTTGTAGGTGAACCCTCCATCATATGCTAGAAATAAGTGGATCCTCGATAGCGGTTGCTCACGACACATGACCGGTGATGCTTCACTTTTTGCAATGATATCGAGGAAAAAGGAAGGACAGGTGTCCTTTTTGGGTAATAATTTAAAGGGATACATTATCGAACATGGTAATATCGGCTCCCCTCCTACCCTTGCATTAAAAATGTTTGTCTTGTTACAAACCTTAAGCACATCCTTCTTAGCATTAGCCATTACACGGATATTAGCTATGGTGTTAACTTTGTTAAACACAAGTGATTCATCTATAATAGCACAATCGGATTTACTGTGTATGAAGGTATTAGAGAAAATAACATTTATGTTCTTTATCTTGTTGAAAGTACTAACAATGACAGGTGCTCAGTAGTAAAAAATGATAAGAGTTGGCTTTGGCATAAGAGACTTGGATACGCCAACATGGACACCATCTCCTAACTGGCCACCAAGAAGCTAGTTAGAGGACTCACAAGCATTCTATTCAAGAAAGACATTATATGTGAAGAATACGAGAAGAGTAAGTTAACAAAATCCTCTTTCAAATCCATTAACTCGGTGAGCACTACTAGACCCCTCCCACTTATCCATATGGATTTATTTGGTCCTAGTAGAGTAGCTAGTCGTGGTGGTGAACTCTATGCTTTTATTTTAGTGGATAATTTTTCAAGATTTACTTGGGTTATTTTTCTTGCAAATAAAAGTGATACTTTTTGTTTGATTGTTGTTTTTTACAAACGTGTTCAAAATGAGAAAGGCATTATGATCAATAAAATTAGAAGTGATCATGGTAGTGAATTTGACAATGCTGATTACAAAAATTTATGTATTATAAATGGTTTTAGTCATGACTTTGCTTGTCCTAGAACTCCACAATGAAATGATATTATGGAAAGAATAGAACCTTCGGCAATATGAAAAAGGTCATGTTAAACCAAATCTCCCTCAATACTTTTGGGCGGAAGCCGTTAACACAGCATGTTATGTTATAAATAGAGTCCTGATTAGACCTATTTATGAGGAAACTCCTTATGAGCTTTTGTTTGCCAAAATTTTCTCTATTGAATATTTCAATGTTTTTGTATGCAAATATTTTATTTTGAACACCAAAGATAACCTAGGCAAATTTGAAGAAAAAGCCTATGAAGGTATCTTCCTTGTATATTCTATGCGTAGTAAAGGATTTTATGTCTTTAACAAAAGAAGTTGTAGTCGAAGATTCAATCAATGTCTCTTTTGACGAACTTAACACTTCCACATCTAGCTCCTTGAACGATGTTGATGACATCTCTTTTGGTTTGGAAAACTCTTCTCTTGGAGATACAAGTGATCCTTCATCTAGTAATGAAGTTGAGACTACCCTACCAGAAGATTCTCCAACTATAGAGACTCATCAAGGGGATCTCCCCAAAGAATGGAGATTTGTCCTCCATCATCCCAAGGAACTAATCATTGGAGACCCTTCCCCACGAGTTAGCACTAGATCCTCTACACAGGATCACTGTACGAATGTGGCTTTTATTTCTCAAATAGAGCCGAAAATATTAATGATACTTTTAATGATGAATTTTGGAAGATTGTAATGCAATAAGAGCTTAATCAATTCGAGAGAAACAAAGTTTTGGAACTTATTCCTAAGCCCCACAAATATCCTATTATTGGGACAAAGCGGGTGTTTCGAAATAAGCTTAATGAGGATGGAATTGTCACTCGTAACAAAGTTCGATTGGTTGCTCAAGGCTATAACCAAGAGGAAGGCATTGAATACGAAGAAACCTATGTTCTGGTTGCTCGTCTTGCATCCATACGAATGCTTTGTGTCTTTGCTTGTTTTAATGATTTTAAACTCTTTTAAATGGATGTCAAAAGTGCCTTTTTGATTGGTGTTATTAAAGAAGAGGTATATGTCAAGCAACCTCCTAACTTTGAAGATTTTCAATTTTCTGATCATGTTTTTAAACTACACAAACACCTCTATGGCCTCAAGCAAGATCCTCGTGCTTGGTATGAGCGTCTTACATCATTTCTCATTTCTCACAACTTCTCCAAGGGCAAAGTTGACACCACACTATTTATTAAAACTCACAATAGCACACTACTATTAGTTCAAATTTATGTTGATGACATTATTTTTTGTTCCACTAATAAGACACTATGTATAGAGTTTGCCAAAGTTATGCAGGATGAGTTTGAAATGAGCAAGATAGAAGAATTAGTATTATCCTTTGGATTACAAATCAAGCAAGGACCACAGGCACATTCATCAATCAAGCCAAATACACCAAGGATCTTCTTAAGCTCTTTGAACTAGACTCATCCAAATCAATGAGAACTCCTATGGCCACAACAACTGAGCTTGATCAAGATGAAAATGGTGTATCGGTCGACATTCGTAAGTATCGAGGTATGATAGGTAGCCTACTTTATTTGACTACAAGTCGTCCCGACATCATGTTTAGTGTTTGCTTATGTGCACGATGCTAAGCAAATCCCAAAGAATCATACTTATGTGCCATTATGTGCATTTTTGGGTATCTCAAAGGCACCATTAACATAGGACTTTGGTAACCAAAATCTTCATCCTTTGCGCTAATCGGATACTTGGATGTCGATTTTATCGGATGCAAGAATGACCGAAAAGGTACTAGAAACACATGCCAATTTCTTGGAAAATCCTTGGTTTCATAGTTTAGTAAAAACAAAACTCAGTTGCCCTTTCCACAACTGAGGCCGAATACATTGCGGCTGGATGTTGTTATGCACAAATTCTGTGGATGACACAAACACTTGTTGACTATGGTATTTCTTCAAATGGTATTTCTATAAAATGTGACAATACTAGCTCTATTAATCTAACTAAAAATCCGATTTGTCACTCACACATGAAACACATTGAGATTCGACATCATTTCTTGCGTGATCATCAACTAAAAGGAGACATCCATCTTGAATTTATTGACACTAAGCATCAACTTGCTGACATCTTTACTAAGCCTCTTGCCGAAGATCGATTTTCTTTCATTGGTTAGAAAATTGGCCTTATTGAAAAATCTATTTAAATCTTTCTACGGGACAATCTGAAGGAAAATTCGGCAGATTTTTGCAAAAAATCGTCAGGTTTTTCGTTCCACTGTACAGTTGGCAGATATTATTTTTCAAATGATTCATTCTTTATTTTCGAACTTTTCAAATTCTGGACTGTCCTACGGATCACCATCGACTACTGTCGGATAATTCGCCTAAAATATTATGACAAAGATTAGAACGAATTTGATGTTTTCTCTTCCCCAAAAATCTCTCCCCTTCCCTATAAAGGGCTACACTCTTCCCTAAACCCCCTAACCCCTCACATCCCCTCTAATTAACACCCACCCCATCTTTAATTATCCCTTCTTCTCTTTTTATATACTCCCACCTCCCTCCACCTTCTCCATCTCTTCACACTTCTATACCCGATCCGGAAATCCGCCTTCATTCGTCCAAATCCGTCTGACTATCCGTTTGCACCACCATGTCTCACAAACATTCTAGCCATGGCGCCTCCTCTTCTTCATCCCAAGCCCCTTCTTCCACGTCCATGTTCCTACCCACCCCTACCGTCCACGACCACAACCTGGCTATCTTTCGCTCGGCCCAACAATCTCGCGATTGGTTCGCAATCTTCAGTAAACTCCTTATATGTACCGACAAGCCCATCTCTTTTCTGTAATTCCCAAACCATCAAAAAAAATTTGACGACATTAGTTTTACCGATCTATTGGAGAGACAAGTGGAAGTTTATCCCGCCGTCGTCCAAATGTTCTACTGCAACCTAGTTGCAAGTGGCGACGGTTCGAAGTTGAGATGAAAGTAGGCGGCGTCAAGTTCATAGTCAACACCACCTCTCTAGCCACCATTCTTGGCATTCCAGAGCATCCCAACCTTCGCTGCCTTCCATACACCATCGATACCATCAAACTCTCCCAAAACTACACTTTTGAAAAGTTCATCTTTTGCATCTGCGATCGTCCCACTTCTCTCAAACCTGAGGACAAAGATTTGAGTCCATTTGACCATTATCTCTACCGCATTCTCTACCACTCCACTACCCCAAAGTCTGGAAACATAGATAGCCTCACCATTGAAGAACTTATTGCTATGTACTACATCTTCCCCCGCCAACCATTCTTCCTTGCCAAGACAATCATCTACTCCATGATCCAGATCCAAGAAGCCAACCATAGGTCTCTCCTCTTCGACATGTACATCACCATGATTGTGGAGGCCAACGGAGTAGACCTCACCAACTATCCAAAGGATAAAAAGCCTACTCTTCTTGCCAAATCAAAGCCATGACCCCTCCACTCATCATCTCGGCCTTTGACTTCCCAACCACCTGCTGCTGGCACTTCTTCTACTCCTCCGACTCTGGCGCCTATACCCCCTGAGATTCGCTAATACATTGATTGTCATTTTAACTCTGTCACCATCTCCACTAGGGAGCGCATCCAGGCTGCCACCTGGGGTCTGGGCACCCTGATCCATCATGGCTTCATGGACTAGGCTTATTATTTTCAGCTTTGCTTTCTGTAAAATAATCCTCTTGTCGACCCAGCTGTCCCTAACCCTGCCTACCAGGTACCATGGTTCTCTATGACCAGAACGTCTATGGATTTATATATCCGGATGGCATTGATCCTTATGGCTCCTTCAACGGGGATTATATGATGATCCTACTGATGATGTGGACCCTACGGATGACCCTCATAGCTGATGATCATAAGCACTAATGGGTGATGTCATGGAGTCAATAAAATGTCTGGCTATGTTGTGTGCAGTCCTTCATGGACTAAAACCTTATGTTTCTTTTCTGCTGCATTTTTGTTACTATCATGTGTCTCCCAATAGGGACTAGTATGTTATGTCTCTGTCAAAAGTTTAACTTCTCAAATGAATATGCTTGTCTGTTATCATACTGTTCATTTTATTATTTTTAGCATATCCTCTTTCATTTTGCATAAATGCCAAAGGGGAGAAATTGCGTTGAGGAGGAGATATCTACTTACGGGGGAGCTATTTCTCAAAAATAGTATATTTCTCAATTATCAAAATATGGAAGATTGTTGGCACATTGATTTTGATATTTATAATTAACGCCTCTACTATTTAGATTCATCTACTCCTCAAGTTCAAAAGAAAGCCTCTATCAAATGAAAGATTCCTACATCCATCAGTTATCACTCAGACTCAATCTTGGATCACAATCAAGGAACGCAAAAGCCACATAATTCAAAGATCCAGCTTCACAAGAGTCTGTAATACATAGGAGACCAGAGTAGACACTTGTGTATGGATGACAAAGCAAAAGCCTTAAACAAAGAGAAATTATGAAGAGGCGGATCATCCGTCGGATTACCGCAGACAACCATCGGACAATCCATTCTGGAATATCAAGTTTTTATCGGTCCAAATAGATCGTCATTCAGTTTTTGCGGATAACCGACAGACAATCCATTTTGAAACAACAAGTGTCAAACGGATTATCCTACGAATTTCTGCAAAAAATAGTCGAACAATTCATTTTGGATCATCAAGTTTTTGTGGGTCCAAACGGGTGATCCGACGGACCCTCGCAGATCACCGTCGAATGATCCATATTTGTTGAGGTGGATATTTGAATTTCAAATCCAACGATCTCCATCAAGTGCATTTAATGCACCCAACGGCTAGTTTACTCACTACCAAAATAAGCCATATCAGCGACGAAATTAGCGACGCCAACTTAAAACGTTGCTAATATTTCCGAAATTAGCGACGCCAAAAATAAGCGTCACAATACGTCGCTGATAGCGACAAACAGTGACATATTGCTACTACATTTAGTGTAAAAAAAACCAACGTCGTTGATTTGTCGGTAAACGTCGCCAGTTTTATTGGTTCAGCAACGTTTAGCGTCGCATAGCTTATGGCGTCGCCGAATATTAAAGGAAATTCGACGCTTTGCGACGTATTTACAGACGTCGCTAACTTGCTGCTAATAGGGTTTCCTCGGTTCGATTTTTCATTTCTCCATCCCGCCCCTCTTCCCCCGACCTCGACGGCAGCCCGACCCTTCCCTTTGGCGCCGCTCATCCTCCTCCTCCACCGCGAGCCCCTTCTCCTCCTCCTCCTCCACCGCGAGCCCCTTCTCCTCCTCCACCACGAGATCCTCCTCCTCCACCACCGCGAGATCCTTCTCCTCCTCCTCCTCCTCTACCGCGAGCCCCTTCTCCTTCTCCACTGCGAGATCCTCCTCCTCCACCACCGAACTTGTCCTCCTCCTCCTCCACCACCGCGAGGAGACTGAAGGTAAATCCTAACCCTAATTGAGGTGTTTTTCGTGTCCAAAATGGATACGGAGACACATTACGACCATGTGTTCACTGATACAGTATGTTCGTGAGGTTTTGGACACTTTGTGTCCATTTGTTAGACACATGGCCACCCCCAAGCATGCATATATATGTATTTCACCTCTGTACACTTAATCCCCTACTTACACTTGTGTATTTTCGTATTAATTTGGATTTGCATATTGGGTTTGGGTTTCGATATAGTGTTTGATACATTGTTTCACCTTGCAACATTCCTACACTTAGAGACGTTTAATACACAACTAATTATTTTATCCTAGTTCGCAAGTGTACTTTTGGGTAATCTAGGTATATTAGTTTACCAATATCCCCAATAGCCAGAGATTTTAAGTATATGAACCAATTAGTCAACATCTATTTGTTAAAGTATGGTACTCCATTCTTCGTAAGTTCTAGCTATATATGTCTCAAGATCCAATACTCAAAAATCGTAAGAAGAAAAGAATAAAATGACATCGCTCAACACCCTATGACAACTCCATGAATAAAGTAGACGATCCTCCATACAAGTCTTCCTTCATCTATTGTCTTAAAGTGTGAGTTCTACAGTATGGTCTCTTTGTAGAATTGTGTCTTATTTTAGACAACAAGGGTTTTCTATTTTTACAGGTAACATGGCAACATGTGTAAGGAAACATATAGGTGTGTGTGTTTGTGTTTGAAAGGGAGTGTCACAAGAGTAAGGCGTGAGCATGTGTTAGTATTTTGAGCTGTGAGAGTGTTTGTTCTATTGAGGTTAGTACCAACTGGAAAGTTAGGTTAAAAGAACCTGGGAACTATGGTGTGGTTGTATACATCATGTATATGTATGTATGTGTCTAGTAGAAGAAAGGGGGAGGGTTAACTACTACCAGGTATTTGGAGAGGAGGGAGAGTTTAGACTAGTATATATAGACTAATATCCTAAAACTTGACTTATACAACTTAGAAATGGCTAGTTTGACCAAGTTGGACTAGTTTAGCTTAGAGTTGACTCGGTTGGACTATACATAATATATAGACTAATATCCTAAAACTTGACTTATACAACTCAGCCTATATGAAATATTGTAGACACGGGTGATATACCGCCGCGATAATCTCTGACCACCGCACGCACAAACACGCAAAACAAAAGTTAGCAATGCGAAAAGAATATGACCGATAATCTCTGACCATTTAACGTAAAATATCATGTGTACATATACTGCGAAAAGTGTAGACCGCATGAACTGACAAACGAGAATTTGGGGATCAAAGTTGTAACAAGTAAAGTGGTGTTTTGGATATGTTCTATTCTTGTTAATCCCTTTGTGCACAAAGCAAGATATAACGAATGCAGAACATCTCTCGAGTTTACGACTCTTGTATGCTCTATACTTGAGTTACGAACTCGTTATTTGTTCTGTGTTCTCTATTTATAGCTTGCTTTGTGAACAAAGAGCTTGCAAGAGTTCTTTTTCCAAAGCACAACTTGACTTGTTCCAGCTTTGAGACCCTCATTTTTGTGCGTCATCAGTTCATGTCGGTCTTCACTTTCTCCAGTAACTTCCTCCAATTAACTCTATCCCTCGGTTGAGCTACTATTTCAAAGCTTTGACACTTGCATATCATTCACTACCTTGATGTATCTATCTTACAGAATTATGGAGCTGAATTACTATCTGCGAAATCGTACTTGGATGTACAACCGTCATTCTGATGACATGTGCGATGTGCGGGATGAATTTATAGAGGGTGTATACCAGTTCCTGCAGTTTGCCAAGGCGTTCCCTTAGTACATGGACGGTACCAAAATTAAGTGTCCGTGTGTGAGATGTCGCAACTTGAAATATCATCCGAAAGTGGATGTCACGTATCATTTATACTCGAAGGATTTCACGCCGAACTACTATCAGTGGAGCGAGCACGGAGAACTTGTGTCTTTATCATCGGAGTACGAGCCTTATGTGGATGTCCACAACAACGCTCCTTACGACGATGGGTTGGTGAATATGGTTTTCGATGCGGCCGGGCCTAGTTTCGATCCGGATGATCATGATGCACCTGAGGAGGCACCGAACCCCGATACTGCACAGTTCATGGAGTTGCTGGAGAATGCAATGACTCCATTATATCCTGGTTGTGAGGATTATTCACCGTTGGAGGTGGTTACAAGATTGTTGAGCATCAAGTCTGATTTTAACATGTCGCAAGATTGCTACAACCGTCTTATGGAGTTGCTTATAGAAATATTGCCTGAGGGTGCGAAGTTGCCTAAAGACTTCTACCGGTCTAAGAGGATGGTTAGATCGCACTGGATGGGATACAAAAAAATTAATGCCTGTCGTAACGGGTGCATGTTGTACTACAAAGATGACAAGGATGAAGACGCCTATGGTTGCAAAAACAAAAGTATGAAACTTTATTGATACAAACTTTGTAAAGATTACAAGAATTCTGGGAAAGTACAACTGTAGGAATCCAATCTAGAAGACGATTGATTTATCCTTTGGACGATGTGAACTTTGAAGACGGTAGCCTCTGAAGTTGACTTGAAGGCAAAAGCCTCGGAGAATTGAAGGCAAAAGCCTCGGAAGAATGCAGCAGCACTTGGGCAAGAACTCCTGAACTCTCTGAACTTTTATGTCTGATCTCTCTATCTGATCTCTGATTTCTGATCTGTGATCCTTGATCCCCTTGAATGGAGACTTGAAACTCTATTTATAGAGTTCTGGAAATAACTAACTTTTAGTTATTCTAGACTGCGCATGATGGATTGCGCATGAATTGGATTGCACAACTGTAGACTGCGCATGCAGTTGTCTGATCATGGGCCAACTGTCTTGGACACATGGCATCATTTGATTGAAATGTGCATGATCGTGCATAGACGGTTGCCACGTAATGAGCAATTGATGGCATGAATGCCATGTATATGTTGTCAGTTGTGTTGATAGAGCATGCAACCTGAATTGCGATGGCTTTGGATTGCACAGGAATGGACTGCGCAGGCATAGATTGCACCGATATGGATTGCGCATCAGATAGGCTGGCCGATTGTGCTGCCAGCTGTCCTCGAGCACCGTGCTGCACGATTAAACAAACAGTCGCCTCGTTCTCCGTGCTGTCAGCTGTCAGAAGATTTGATTATGTCAGGTAATAATGATGATTTGCCACGTCAGCCTGCACGCTTGAAAGTGTGCGTAGTCTAGTGTGCGCAATCTGTATGATGCGCAATCTGATGTCTGCGTAGTTCATTTGAAAGATGTATTTCTTGATCTTCATGACTTTGTTGATGTGTGCAACTTGATTTTTTAGTACCTACAAGACCCCCTTCAAAGTTTTCAAAAGCTGAACTTATTCAAAATTTTGAAATACTTTGAATTTTGAAATTTCAATCAAGTTGCGCATGTACCGAGCTGTCTGCACAATCGGATAGATCAGTCCAACTTTTTCGGCACAGTCTGAGGCAGCCGTTACTCTTTGAAAAGCTATAAATAGTTCTCTTCGATATTCATTTCATTCTTTACTTTGTTTTTATGATCTGAGAGAGAAGTCTCGAGCTATTCCTTCCTTTCTTCTCCATTGAATCTCCATAGCTCCCAAGCGATCCTCCGACGCTGCCAAGAGCAAGGCCCACGCCGAGTCTTCGACTAGGGTCGCGCGACGTCCTTCTCGCCACGAGACTGCACATCCCGCGTTGCAAGGTAGATGACCCAATCAAAAACTCTCTTTAGGGTTTTTGATTTCACTGTTCTTCAGAATCTATCTCTTTTTAGAGATGTGATCATGCTGCACCACCCTTTTTAGGGTTTTGGTTGCACGAAACCATTTATTCTTCATTTTTATGAAGAATAATTTCTTGCGCAATCGGTTGAACTGCGCTGGCAAAAGTCAGCACAATTTGTTGTTTTTTGCAAAACCGCCAGCGCAATCTGATGACTGTTTGCTGCGCAGTCCGATTGCTGCACTGTCTGATGATTGTGCAATCTGATATTGCATCCTTGATTTTTACTTGTGCTGAATTTTTGTTTTCTCTGTTTGATGCAGTTAATCCCAGAGAAGATCCCGGGTATAAGAATTTTGTAGGGACTCTTTCAGAATCGAAATACAAAGAGGACCTGTCCCATGTGCACTATCCACAGTATGATCTACCAGCTTCCCGCCAAGCTATCTTGGTAGCCCAAGATAATGAAACTCTGTTATGTCTGATAAATGGGCAACCTTTGGAGTCTGTAGATGCCACCATTCACAAGAAGCCTCGATTTCTGTTTGGCGAGGCTTTTGAGAATAGCTCTCAGCCAAGGCCACGGATGGAAGAACGGATTTTCCATCAGAAAGACAGGATAATCTCGATACCAGATGTCTCCCGCTGCCTCCCCTTATCTCGATATGCTCATGCAAGCTATCCGAGGAAAATGGAATAGAATCTTACACCTTTTCAGGATGCCCGTCCAGGAAAGATTTATGTGAAGAAGGGATCTGATAAGAAAGACATGTTCTATAGTTCTTCGGAACGATATAGTGTCTTGCTCAGAGGTTTAAAGCCCGGTTGTATTTCGCCGAAAAATTCTTCTTTGTTAATGCCCGTGAGAGTTCCAATATTTGCAAATGAGTTCGCGAAGGTTGAAGGGAGGTATCCAGATCAAGACCTCAGATTAACTGGACTGGTGAATCCAGACTTTAAGAGATGGAATTGTATAGCAAACTGGATTTTGACTAAGTTTGAAGACAAACTTCATCAGATTAACTTGTATCAAGCAGTGCATGCCACTGTTTACGGTTTTGCTCCCAATTCGCATCTATTCCTGGCTCTAGCAGAGAGATACAATTACAGGACAGGGACTTTTATGACTCCCTGCAGAGAGATCGGGTTTGCCCTTCACGAGATGCAGTACATCTCTTACTTGCCGATGGGGGATGCCGCGTATGAGGAATTTGTCCCAACTAATGATGAATTGGACAAACTTCGAAAAGAGAACGCAGACATGGTAGCAGTCTTCGAAGAACTGCTGTGTCATTATAAAATCTATTCTCTGTTTTACGAAAGTTGTACATCTAATACTTGCTATTCATCTAAATGGTTGCCTTATCTGTTCCTCAACCATATTAAAGAAAAGAAGACCAAGGAACATGATAACTGCTATCCCGACTTCTATAAACCACTGAGCAGCACTGAAGTGATGAAGTTGATGGAGGTAAGTGGGGATTTGGATGAAAAGATCAAGGACGATCATCAATGTCCTCCTCTAAAGAAAGGAGACACTCTCGAGAGTTATATGAGAGTGGGATATCGATTCATGTCAAAAGAAGTCCAATTAACAGGATTTCTGACGTACTGGCTCCGTCGGTTCGTCGTCCCTAGATCAAGTGCCGTAGACTGCTTCCATCACGGTGTTCTTTTTGCCGTCGTTCGATTAGTCTTCGGCTACAAGATGGATCTCTTATCGGCAATGACTTGTAGATTGAACGCCGGTCTCCGCCTGTACGTCAATTTGATGCTGAAAGCTAAGGGCGAGAAAGAGTTTCCTCGGCTAGAATTGTCGTATACTTATCTGTTCGAGGGGTTGCTTCTACACCATCCTACTTTGATGGACCCCAACATGGGACCAGTCAGTGGCAGCTTTTTACGAAGATACTCTCAAAGTAAGTGGAAATACGCATCTTTGAGAGATTACAGATATGCTTTGAACCTTGGTAAAGGGTGGAACTTCTATTGCATTTATCCTCCTGCCGGATATGAACAAATACCGACCAACATGGTTGACTCAAAGATGCAACCTTTGAGCCGTACAGCTTTTAATTGGTTGAAGACAATTCGTCCATCCCACTTGGTGTATCGATTTAAAGAAGAATGCTTCTTGGAGCCATATCTTCCCAGCCGGTTTGCTCGGCAGTTCGGATATGACCAATTCCACGTAGGTAATGCCATCACATGCCTACAAGAAAAAGGTTTCTTGATAGATGGAGCCCGAGCTTGGGCTTATTATAACGCTCGAGATACGAAAGCAACTTTCTCGATACCGGTGAATAGTAGTCGTGGTCCTCGTATGCTGTTCACCTATTCGGTGTTTTATACATCAGTGAACACTTTTGCAGAGAACTTCAATCTTGCGGATAGCTTCGCGTCTGCAACGAGATTGAGGAAGGGAGGAGTCGTCATGTCAATTCCAGGTAATGATGAGGTGCACGAGCCAGTGGATGCACCCTTAGAAGTTTTAAGGGACGCTGTGTTCCCTGAAGAGGTTAACGTGCCACTGTGTGTTTCTTTGAAGGTTGCTAAATCTCCAGCCAAGAAGAGAAGGAGAGAGGAGCCTTCCATCCCAGCTGCGAAGAAGAAACTGATCTTGGATCATTCTTCAGAAAAGATTACTACCAGATCTCAATCTCGGCAGCTGGCCGAGACAATTCAGCAGGAAGAAGCTATCATACTGACCTCTGTTCAAAAACAAGTCGAGACAATAGACGCAGAGAGTCCTGAGAGACCTCTGCATAGAAGGAAAAGGTTGGTCCGCAGAAGACAAGTTTCATCTTCGATTGTGATAGACGCTGCAGCGGGACTCACCATGCCCTCTCCCACTCCTGTTTCTGAGTCTGGGAATAAAACTCCCAGTCCAGAGCAGAGAGAGGAAATTAAGCAAAAGGAAGAGCTGGACCAGAGAAATGAGGCTGAAGAGCCCAGAGATAACATTGTATAGGAAGAGCATAATGCCGAACGATCTCCTTTGCCAACAACAGCGGAAATTCATCTTCCTGTCACACCGGGAGCAACCCTTGCTGAAGAAGATCGTTTGATGATCGACGCTTTATATGACTGTGACTTCGGTTATCAGGAAGAAGCTGATCATGCCGCTGATGCTGCTAATGAAGAGGTTCCCGAGGACAGCGAGAACGAGGAGGGTACCTCATCAGAAACTGCTGATGAGACACAAAATCTGGAAGAAAATGTTGATATCTAGTCATCCCCTCAAGACACTCTGATTTCTAAAAAAGAGGCTGAGGTGCCGAGATCTCCTGAGAAGATTGCTGATGAAGAGATGGATGTGGAGAAAACCCCAGTTGCTGCTCCCGAAGGTATTGTAATGAAATTAGCGATCTTCTTTTAATAAGTAATTTGATAGCTAACATCGTTACTTTTATTCATATAGAGCCCGGATCTTCTTCTTCTCCTCCAACATGTATGGATATAGTACTGGCAACGACAATTGCCAGTAGCAGCCGCCATTTGTCTTGTGGCTCTGAAGCAGGAAGTAGCCAGGCCGTAGCGTCTGAAGCTACTTCTGCTCAGCTAAAGTCTGTTCCTGCAGATGATAGGATTATTGCTGGATCCACCATGGTAAGGCTGTTTCACTTTTAATTCTCTTTATCAATAGCCAATGACAGGTAAAGTGACAGTATTTTATTTTGCAGAGGAACAACCAGGAGGAGCAACCAGCTCCACTTTGGTTCCCTTATTCAAAGAGCCTGCTGTTAAGATACGAGAAGTTGAGCGTCCTGCTGCTTCGTCATCAACATGAGTAGCTGCGACTCCTGGTGCTCTGGCGACTAATCAGCTTGTCATCCAATCATTCACCAGATGCTTCTTCGAGTCCTTGGGACCTCTGATCAAAAGAATGATGGATAAAAAAGACGCTGATTTTTACATGGTTAGAGGTCCAACTTCTTTCTTGGTAAAGGCTATTCGGAAGTAAGGTGATGAGGCTCAGGCCACTTTCCTTGACCATATATTGAATGAGCTGGAAATCTCTATAAAGAACTATAAAGATCTCAACAAAGGGGAAATGGAACTTTTAGTGCATGCAAAATTTGAACAAATGGCTCAGGCAGCTACAATTGAAAGAGTGAATCTCCAAAACCTCTTGGATGCTTATACTACTAAATCTGCTGAATATAATTCCAAGTTGGAATCGGTGATCTCGACTGCCGAGAGAAGAGAGAAAAGGATTGCCGAGCTGAGAGCGGAGATTGCTTGTCTCGAAGAAGAACTGGAAAATGAAGTTACAGAGCATCAGACATCAGTCCAACAAATTGATGCTCTAACTCAAGGAAGAAACGAGTATGTAGCAGCTCATGATGCGGAAATCACTCGCCGAATGGTGACCATGCCCGTTTTTAACGAAGAATTCGGGATGGAAGAGGCCAGGAGGAAAGTGATGGCATCTCGTGAAGAACGGTTGCAAATTCTGAAGCAGCAAATTGCTAATCTGATAATGCCTCCGTATCAATAGAAAGAACTTCTTCTATCTTCTTATCTTTCTTTATGCTATGTATGTCTTAAATTTTGATCAATAGAAGACATTTTGTTGTGGCTCTATCATTTCTTGCATATCTTATTCAGATATAAAATAATAGCGATAGAAAATATATTCAGAGGTGCAGGACATAATATATTTCTTGAGGATTTTGTAGAAAATAATTATATTCATTATATCTGCTCAGAGGTAATATGGACGTGGCAGAATATAATTTGTCGAATATGATTATTTTAATAGATAACTTAATCAAGGATGATAAGTTACTGATGTAGATAAAAATGAACGAAAATGAATCGTCATAATGAACAAATAAATCGTCGAATGATGATGAACGGATGAACCGTCAAGTGATAATGAATGAACGGGCGAACCGTCAGATGGATGTGAATGAACGGGCGAACCGTCTAATGAATTTGAAAGGATGAACCGTCTGATATTAATGAACGGATGAACCGTCAGGTGATGATGAATGAAAGGACGAACCGTCTGATGAATGTGAATGGACGAATGAACCGTCTGATATTAATGAACGGATGAACCGTCAGGTGATGCTGAATGAACGGACGAACCGTCTGATGAATGTGAATGAACGGATGACCCGTCTGATATTAATGAACGGATGAACCGTCAGGTGATGATGAATGAACGGACGAACCGTCTGATGAATGTGAATGAACGGATGAACCGTCTGATATTAATGAATGGATGAACCGTCAGGTGATGATGAATGAACGGACGAACCGTCTGATGAATGTGATGTTTCATTATTTTGAGAATCTCTGTCTATAAATAGAACAGAAATCTGAAAGGAATGAATATTTCTACTTTTTAATAAAAAGATGTCATCCGGAGATGCATCTAAGAAAGTCAAAGTCACCCCAAAGGTTAAAGCGGGCATTGAAGAACATCCGGCCGAACTGGTCCAGTCAAAGCAGGCAGAGACAGGCGAAGGTTCGTCTGCACCCAAACCACCGCAAGATATCCTGGACTTCCTGCTTGAACCAGGAAAGACTGAAGAGGAAGAGGCCATGAGGATGGCTGCCTGCAAGTTCCTCGTGGGCTCCAGCAAAGATGTTCTCAACTTTTTTGCTGATTATGTCTTTGATAAGGACGGCAGTGGTCCCCGTCCCAATGTCGATAAGGATGACAGTGATCTTCCTTGATATCATGTAACATCATTTATGATGAAATAAAAATCAAACTTTATTTATGAATTGTCTGATCATATTTACATAAATTTCTGTTATAATTATACATAGTATTTCTTGAGGAATTTGCCAATGATAGGCATCATTACAACTCGACCATCTAATCCTACAAGTTGATATGCTCCATTTGAAAAGACTTTGCTGACAACATAAGGTCCTTCCCATTTTGCATCAAATTTGCCTTTGCTCATGTGAGTCATAGTCATAGGACGTCTGACCATTAGAACAAGTTCTCCTTGCTGAAAGGCTCTGACTTTAACTTTGCGGTTGAAAGTCTTCGAGATGCGGGCTTGATATAGCTCAATATGTTGCTGAGCCATTAATCGCTTCTCATCGAGTGCCTCCAATTCTTGAAGTCGAAGAAGGTCATTGTTTTCTGTAGTGAGCTCATTGGCAATGGCAATCCTTAAAGAAGGAATTTGAAGTTCTAGAGGAAGAACTGCTTCACAACCGTACACCAGAGAGAAAGGTGTAAAGCCTGTAGGATTGCGGACCGTAGTTCGATAGGCCCATAAACATTCACAGAGCTTTTCACTCCAATTTCGTTTGTTAGTAGATACAAACTTCTTGAGGAGCTTAATGATGGTTTTGTTGAAAGCTTCCGCTAATCCATTAGCAGCAGGATTGTAAGCTGTCGAAGCGACGTTGTCAATTCTATGATCATCGCAGAACCTTGTGATTTTCTGGCTGATGAATTGTGGTCCATTGTCGTGGATGATTCTTCGAGGTACACCAAATCGATAAATAACATGGTGTTTGACAAAGTTAATGACACTGCTAGTTTTGACTTCAGCCAGAGGTATAGCTTCAGCCCATTTGGAGAAGTAATCGGTTATTGCTAGTATGAACCGATGTCCTCTAGAAGAAGGAGGATTGATGGGACCTATAATGTCCATGCCCCAAGCATCAAAAGGCCATGAAGCAGCCGTCGGATGCAGAAATTATGATGGTTGATGAATGAAATCTGCATGGATTTGACAAGCTCGACATTTTCTTGTATAGTCGATGGCATCAGATACCATAGAAGGCCAGTAGTAACCCATACATCAGATGCGATCCTGTAGCTTAGGACCAGGTTGATGTGCTCCGCAAACATCGTCGTAAGCTTCACGCAGTACTTGCCTTGCTTCGTCACCAGCTAGACAGCGTAGAAGAAGACCGTCATAAGTCCGTCGTTAGAGGGTCTTTGTGGTTTGGTTGTAGTAGAATCGTAGAGATCGTCGACGAATACTCGTGGCCTCTTTTGGATCTTCAGGAAGTATGTCATGAACAACAAAGTCGATGAAGGGAGTTCTCCAATCTTCATTGATAACATTGACTTCAGTAAGATTACTGAATTCAATATTACGATTATTTTTGATACAGAACAATTCTCGATTAGAGATAACCACCACCTGCTGTCTTTTGATAGGGATAGCTAAGACTGCTGCAAGATTAGCCAAAGCGTCTGCTTCGATATTGCAAGCTCGGCGTACATATTCAATGAAGAAGGCTTTGAATGATGTAGCCATGTTGATTGCCGCTTCAAAGTAAGGCACTAGATCTTGATGACGAACTTCATAGGTTCCTCTAACCTGATTAACAACAAGTTTAGAGTCACCATAGACTTCAAGATACTCGACGTCCAATTGTTTGGCTAATTGAAGGCCAATGAGTAGAGCATTGTACTCTGCCACGTTGTTGGAGCAAGGTCATCTAGAGAGTATGCTCTTTGGATAGCTGACCCGTCCGGAGAGACAAGGACAACTCCAACTCCTGCGACGATAGCACCATTGGGTCCAATTCTGGAGGCTCCGTCAAAGAATAGACGCCAAGTAGGAAATTCTTCAGAGACTGTATTAGATTCCAATGTCTCATAAGGAATTTCATCGTAAAGTTTGGATGTGTCTGGCACAGGATGAGCTGCTAAAAAATCTGCCAGTGCTTGACCTTTGACAGACTTTTGTGGAACATACACCATGTCATATTAGGCTAACAGAATGGCCCATGTAGCCAGCCGAGAATTGAGTGTGCTGGGTTTCTTCATGAGTACCCGAAGAGGATTAACTCATGATATGACATGAATGGTTTGACCAATGATGTAATGTCGAGTCTTTTGAACAGCAAACATAAGAGCTAGGCACTCTTTTTCAACTGGACTATAACGGTGTTCAGCACCAATCATAGTACGACTGAGGTAGTAGATAGCCTGTTTGTGGCCTTCTTTATTCTTTTGGGTAAGTAAAGCACCCAATGAATGGTCCATGGCACGGACATACATTAAGAATGGTATGCCAGAGATTGGTGGCACAAAGACTGGTGGATTCATGAGATATCACTTGATGTCGTCAAATGCTCGTTGACATTCTTCGGTCCAAACGAAAGATACACCCTTCTTCATGAGTTGAGTGAATCGTCTGCAGCGTCCAGACAGATTCGAAATAAATCTCCTGATGTATGCAAGTCGACCTTGGAATCCTCGTAGCTCTTTTAGGTTGTGTGGAGGACGCATCTCTTGAATGGCTTTGATCTTCTCGGGATCCACGTGTATACCCTTAGAAGTAATGACGAAGCCGAGAAATTTACCACTAGAAATACCCAAGAATGACTTGGTGGGATTCATTTTGAGTTGATGTTGGCGCATGAGATTGAAGATAGTTCTCAAGTCTTTGATGTGATCTTCCTTTAGACGACTTTTGATAGTAATATCATCGACGTAGCATTCGATAGTCTTGCGCAGATGATCTCGAAAGATGGTACTCATAGCTCGTTGGTAAGTTGCACCAGCGTTCTTGAGACCAAACGGCATCACAGTATAACAATAGACTCCACGAGGAGTGCAGAAAGAAGTATGCTTTTCATCTTCAGGATTCATCCGAATTTGATTGTATCCGAAGAATCCGTCCATGAAAGATATTCTTTCGAACCCACACGTATTGTCAATCATAACGTCCATGATAGGGAGAGGAAATTCATCTTTTGGACATACTTCATTAAGATCCCGGAAGTCTATGCAAACTCGAACTTTGTCGGTTTTCTTTAGAACTGGGACAACATTGGCTACCCAATCAGGATGCTGCTCTTCTCTGATAAAGTCGCAAGCTATGAGCTTCTTGACTTCATCGTCGATTGCGTCCATCATTTCTGGCTTGAAATGTCGTTGTTGTTGTTTGACCGGTTTTGCATTCGGTAAGATGTTCAGTTTGTGAGTAGCAACTTTAGGATCCAGTCCTGGCATGTCATCATTGCTCCAGGTAAAGACATCAATGTATTCTTTAATAAGAAGAATTAATTCTTGTTTATCCTCTTCTGGAAGATTCTTGCTGATGAATATTGGATAAGGTGATCCGTTCTCTCCTACATCAATTTGAACCAATTGATCTTCGGTAGGAGGTTCCCTTTGTTCGAATCGGAGTTCCCATTAGGTATCCATTCGTTGAGCCCAAGGATCTGTTTCAGGGTTTTCTTCAAGATCCTCGTCATAGCCTTCTGGAAGTTCGGCAGAGACCATGTTCGAAGACACAGTCAGCCGATAAATTTGACCAATGCTGGTGTCAAAATCCTACGATCTGGAATCAGAAGAGTTATAGCGTACTTCATTATCGAATTCAGAAACTGCTGGGGATAACATTGGAGGAGAAGCATATCCAAGACCTCTTTTGGTCCTGCTGTAATACATCTCTGACTTTCCTTTCGGCACAGTCGTACGGATAGGAGTTCTTCATCCTTTATCGTAGTTGAGGCCGTTCTTGAAGTCGTAACCCATCTTTCGGATGATGTCTTTTGATTGTTGACTGTAACGACGGAGTTGAAGATGTCCCATGTCGTTAACTTTGCTATCATCCGTATAGCTGAATTGTTGTTCCGGTCCTTTACTAAAAAGTATTAGATTTTCGCCTTTCTTTCGAGCAGGAACAATACGATATGAATCCTTTGGGTGTTCAAAAGAGACTTCAGTTTGAAGAGATTGTACAACTCCTATTGTAAATGACTGAAAGCTATCTAACATATTCAAGTTGCATTTAGTATAATAAATGACATCAGTATACTGGAAAGTAGATTTATTGATTTGTATATTGGTATTTACAGCAGGACCTTTAGCCTTAGCAGGCTTGGTCAGATTGATTACAAGAGGGGAAGAAGAAGAACGTGGAGGAGGATTAGCTTTGTTACGATGGAGGTCGATAACAAGTGGCTCAGAAGAGGTGAGCTCCCTTTTTTCCTTGTTATGAGGTAGATCTATAACAAGTGGCTCAGAAGAAGCGAGCTGCTTTTTGTCCTTGTTACGACGTAAGTCGATAACAAGCGGCTCAGAAGAGGTGAGCTTCCTTTGATCATGATCATCATCTGTTGGTTTCTTCTGAACTGGCAAGTGAATAGCCAGTGGCTTAGAACATTGAGGACGAGAAATACGCCCTTTGACAGGTATGATAAGGGTGTCTTTGGGCACTGCTTCTGATTCTTCTTCAGTATCCAGAGACAAGACAACCTTCATGAATTCATCCTTGTACATGCGAGCGTCGTTGCAGTACGCTTCAACGCCTTTGAAAGGATAAAGATCAACAACTTCCTTCTGAACTTCTCCATTGTCATCAACATATTTGAAACATTGATGAAGAGTTGATGGAACAATGTTGTGTTCATGTAGGAATGGTCTCCCCAATAAAGCATTATAAGAACAACCATGATTTATGATGATATAGAAGGTCACCTTTGTGCGCAGATTGCCTATTTGGAGTTTTAGACGAATCTTGCCTAGAGGTTCGTTTCTCCCTTGATTGAACGCAAGGATGGTGGTGATTGTACTGGAGAGACTATGTACAGGGATCTTTAACGCATCCAACATTGTCTTCGACATGATGCTAAGGGCAGACCCTAGATCTATCAGAATACGATCGACTTTCTTCGAGTCGACATATCCTATATAGTAGAGAGGACGGTCATGCCTGTTGCCTTCCATTAACAAGTCATCTTGAGTGAAAGTTATGTTTGGAATTAATTCCAACACGCTATGACAATGGAGGCAAGAGGCAGGCTCTGCTGTAGGCTTCTTCAGAAGGGCTAGACAAGTTTCAGCTTGCATGAGAGCTTCACTTAGAGTTTCTCGAGTCTCTTTAGAAAGACGTAAGAGCTCGAAAATTGATAACCGGGCCGATGTATTGGCTAACTGAGCCAAGATATCAAAGTTGTAAGGCTTTTCAAGTCCTGTAGGAGATAACTTCTTCAAGGGTTTATCGAAGCGGACTTGCTGTTTGCCTTTATCAGCAACCGTCGGCTTGGGAGGAATGGGTATCACCACCGCTGAGGAAGCAGCAGGAATATCCTCAGTAGAAGCAGGCTACACCGGAGCAAGTTCAGAGGAAGAAGTAGGATTCTCTTGGGCTTCAGGATAATCCTTTAGATAAGCTTTCCCTGACCTAGTGCCCAACAGGATTTCTTCATCAACTATGGGGTCAAAAGACACCATATTGCAAATCTTTGTCTTGCCCTTGGAGCGGTCTTTCTTCTTAGAGGAAGAGGGAAGTTCAAACTCTGAAGCAAGATCCGAATGAACCCACATAATCTCGCCATTGTCAAGAAACAAAGGGACGAGACCTTCACTTCGTGGAGGAGGAAGATTCTCAATCTCAAGAGTAGCTTTGGGGATAGGAATGACGCCATGCTACACCATCTGGGGCGGAAAGTCACCGAACTGAACTGATACCATATTTGCAGTAACAGTCTTCTCGTCTTGTTGCAGAGTGACGACGCCAGCGTTGACCAGCTCCTGAATTTTGCCTTTGAGCACATAACATGCTCGAGTGGGATGTCCGATAAACCTGTGATAGACACAGTACTTGGGATGATCAGTCTTACCGACTTTATCGGGCTTCTTTGGATCTGGAAGTTAGATTTTATTGCTTTTGATTAAACAATCAAAAATGCTAGTAGTGTCATTCTCGTCAAAGGAATACTCTACTTTAGGACGAGATTCCCTTAGAGGAGGTGCTGAAGGGGTAGAAGTGGACGTAGGAGGAGCTATGTTAACGCAAAAGATTCTTTATTCTTATTTAAATTGATGTTCAAAGTTTCTTTTAGTTTGCGGTTATTCTGGCGATTGCCACCACCTGATGTTTGATGTTCATCCCGGTCGAGGTTAGACATTTGTACCCCTAGCTGCTTGAATTTGTCAGCGCTAACTTTAGCTGCTTTAGCGTTGACAATGAAAGATGGCCAGTCTTGGAATTGAGTAGACCCCATCCACATGCTGATGATAGGCAACAGATTTGCCTTACAGGTGTCTATGGTGACAGCAGCCGGAGTTCCCGGTGGCATTTTCAAAGCTTCCCGGCAGAATCTTTTGATAAAACTTTCAGCAGTTTTATTATGCCTTTGTTTAATTTTATTGAGGGCTGACATAGTCATGTCATTGATTCTCTCGTAAAATCGTTCCAAGAAGATTTGCTTTAAGCCAGAGAAGGAGGTGATACAACCATCGGGCAAGCTTCTATACCAATCGTATGCTACGCCAGCTAAACAGCCGACGAATACTCTGGTAAGAAGAGCGTCATTTGGTTGAAGTTGAACAGTCATAACCTCAAAATGGTTGATAAACTGACTGGGAGATGTGCTGCCATCAAAAAACGAGATAGTTGGGATCTTGTACTTTGGAGAAAACGGGACTTCCTTCCATTCAACTGGGTAAGGTTGCTTGATCCCCAACCTCTGCAAGTTGTCTTTCTCCTTGAAACCTTCGAACTGAGTTCGCAGGAGCTTCACAGCTTCATTGGCATCTTCCACTGATGTAGAAGAAGCAGGCTGAACTACAGTGTTAGGAGAAGAAACAACATGATAAGCACTACCCCCAGCACCTGACTGACTGGGTGCAGGTTGGACTTGCACAGGAGGTATTTGAATAGGTGCTACCCCCAATCCAGCATTGATAGGCACTGACGATGCTATGATTTTAGGATTTGCAGGCAGTACGGTCGGTGGTACCGTGTGCTGAGCCACAATGATGGAATGCATACTTGCGGCCATTTCTGCCATTGTCTTCAACTTATCTTCTAGTGCAGCTATTCTTTGTTCTTGACTAGCTGAACTGGAAGCATCAGGATCTTCATTGACAACGTAAGCTGTCACTTCTTTGGGTACTATGGAAGACACTGTCTGTTCTGAGCTTTTGCTGTATGCATCATAGTCGGAGAAAGAATCATCTCCTCAATGAGAAGGAAGAAGACGTTCAGAAGAATCTTGAAGATTCCTTTGACCGATTGTGTCTCGGCTTCGGGATCTGGTATGTTGGAATACTCCTTCAGAGGATTCTTGGAGTAAATCCAAATACCGTTGGCTTGGCTTGCGAGGCTTCCCGTGCTTAGAGCACTTCCTACCCCAGTGTCTCTGGAAGTCATGTTGACGGAAGCGTACAGAACTTCATCTTCATCTTCCGACATAGATTCAGAGTTAGAAAAGTTCAAACGATCGAAGACAGATCGTCTAGTTGTTTGACAACAACACTTGATAACAACCTTATGATTACAATGATGATGATCACTTGGTTGAATTGGAAGTATTGAAGTATTGTCCCGCATTTGTTTGAGGTGTTCTCGGAGATCAGGAACAGCAACGGAACCAGGAAAAGTTTGAGGGATATGTTCTTTAATAACATTCGGAACATGGTTCCGGTTCTTCAAATGTTTTGTCCCTTGAGTGTACAGGGAAGTGCTCATTTTATTAGCATAGGTGTCCGGATTCTTGATCCTGGAAGTCTACTTCTGATGATGTTTGATCTTCGGCATCGGCTGTTTGCGTTTTACCGAAGTTGGCCTGGCGAGATAAGTTCTTAGATATGCAAACTCACCCCCAGGGGTTTCTGTTTGAGACACTAGCAATTTTCTCTGTCTTGAACGGGAGATCTTGAGAGTTGGAAGATCTTGGAACTCTGCTACCGGAGTAGGCAGAATACCTCTCTGATCAGCACACTTCCCTTTAGCAAGGGAAGAAGGAGAATCCTTGTGAGAAATGGTCCTTGTACTGACTGATGCCAAAGCACATTCAGATTGATCTTCGACGGTAAAAACCGAAGAAGATTGAGAAAAGACCAAAGGGCATTTTCCTTTGTTTTGGAAAGAAGGGTTAGCTAAAGTGCGTTTCCCTCTGTTGCCTTCCAAATCATGGGACAAGAAAGTTTGAGAAAAGACCAAAGGGCCTTTTCCTTTGTTGTGGGGAGGAGGAATAGCCAAAAGACTACCCCTAGTGGGTTGTACAAGAGCAGCAGGGTGCTGGAGAGGAGTAGAGCTTTTCTTCTTGTTGTGAGAAGAATAGAGATTAGCCAAAGGGCTATCTTTCTTAGATTGCGCAGACATGGCTTGTGCATGGGAGGATGGCGCACTGGCAGGTTACGCAGGAGAGTCCTTAACAGAGAACTTTCTGGTTCTGGCCACAGACACTGTGGTTTGCGCATCAGGAGTTCTGGCCACAGAGTGTTTAGGATACACACTAGTTGCTGGAGTATCAGTTTGCGCAGGAAGATTGGCAGCCAACTGCGCCAGAGGCAGAGGAGTCTTATACTTTGACAAGGCGGCATAAAAAGTCTTCTGTGCATTAACAGCAGCAGCTTGCACATGAGTAGTTGAGACAGATTATGCAACAGTCTTAGTGGCAGCAACTGTAGACTGCGCAGCAGATTGCGCAGCAGGCTTCTTGGCAGACTGTGCAGCAGTTTTGCTTACAGAGTTAATGGACAGCACAGCAGTCTTAGAGACCCACACTGGGCGCACTTTGCTCATGGCAGAAGTGGTTGCAGTACGAGTGGTCTTAGAGTTGATCATGGCTTCATAGGCTGTCTGGTTGACCTTCACAACCAGAGTCTTCGGCGTCTTCCCGATAGACACTACGTCACATTGAGTTGTCACTTCCTCGTCGGAGGAGAAAGTCGTCCCCAGCAGAGTCGCCATTTTGTTTGCAAAAACAAAAGTATGAAACTTTATTGATACAAACTTTGTAAAGTTTACAAGAATTTTGGGAAAGTACAACTATAGGAATCCAATCTAGAAGACGATTGCTTTATCCCTTGGACGATGTGAACTTTGAAGACGGTAGCCTCTGAAGTTGACTTGAAGGCAAAAGCCTCGGAAAATTGAAGGCAAAAGCCTCGGAAGAATGCAGCAGCACATGGGAAAGAACTCCTGAACTCTCTGAACTTTTATGTCTGATCTCTCTATCTGGTCTCTGATTTCTAATCTGTGATCCTTGATCCCCTTGAATGGAGACTTGAAACTCTATTTATAGAGTTCTAAAAATAACTAACTTTTAGTTATTCTAGACTGCTCATGATGGATTGCGCATGAATTGGATTACGCAACTATAGACTGCGCATGCAGTTGTCTGATCATGGGCCAACTGTCTTGGACACATGGCATCATTTGATTGAAATACGCATGATCGTGCATAGACGGTTGCCACGTAATGAGCAATTGATGGCATGAATGCCATGTATATGTTGTCAGTTGTGTTGATAGAGCGCGCAACCTGAATTGCGCTGGCTTTAGATTGCGCAGGAATGGACTGCGCAGGCATAGATTGCGCCGATATGGATTGCGCATCAGATAGGCTGGCCGATTGCGCTGCCAGCTGTCCTCGAGCGCCGTGCTGCACGATTAAACAAACAGTCGCCTCATTCTCCGTGTTGTCAGCAGTCAGAAGATTTGATTGTGTCAGGTAATGATGATGATTTGCCACGTCAGCCTGTACGCTTGAAAGTGTGCGCAGTCTAGTGTGCACAATCTGTATGACGCGCAATCTGATGTCTGCACAGTTCATTTGAAAGATGCATTTCTTGATCTTCATGACTTTGTTGATGTGTGCAACTTGATTTTTTAGGAACTACAGCCTACAAATTTTGTGGTGTCGATCGCTACAAGGCATGTGGTAGAGAAAAGTCTGTCGGTGCCAGGAAGCCTGCCTCTTCGATACACTACTTGCCATTGACGCCGCGGTTGCAGCGGTTGTTTATGGTGAAGGAAACTGCAGAAAACATGAGTTAGCATAAGCGGGAATATACCGAAGGAGTGTTGGATCACACATCTGATGGAGAAGCATGAAAGCACTTTGATCAAGAGTATCCAGATTTTGCTTCTGATCCGCGTAATGTCAGATTGGGTCTCTGCTCTGACGGTTTTACCCCATTCGGACTTTTGGGATCCCAGTATTCGTGTTGTCCTGTGATCGTCACCCCGTACAATCTATCACCTTGGATGTGCATGAAGACTCCGTATATGTTTCTCACCGTTATTATCCCAGGTCCGAATAATCCGAAAAGGAACATAGATGTGTATTTACAGCCGTTGATTGATGAGTTGAATCAGCTGTGGGAAGTAGGTTCCAACACGTACGATGTATCTAGAAAACAAAATTTCCAGATGCGGGCAGCACTTATGTGGACCATCAATGACTTTCTGGCCTATGGAATGTTATTTGAATGGAGCACGCATGGTCGTCTTTCATGTCCGTATTGCATGGACAGCACTAAGGCTTTCTGTTTGAAACACGGAGGCAAACCGTGCTTCTTCGATTATCATCGACAATTCCTGCCGAAGGATTATCCGTACCGGAGGAACAGGAATGCTTTTCGTGCTGGCATTGTGGAGAAGGCTAATCCCCCGCCAAAGTGGCCCGGATACACAATATGGGAAGAGGTAAAAGATTTACCAAGAGCTATTGAGCAGCCTGCTACGGGCTATAAGTGTGACGGATTTGGTCGCACTCATAACTGGACGAAGAGGAGTATATTCTGGGATCTTCCATATTGGAGCACCAATCTGATTAGACATAACCTTGATGTCATGCATATCGAGAAGAATGTGTTTCACAACATAATTAATATTGTAATAGACGTAAAGGGGAAGACGAAAGACAATCCAAAGGCTAGATTGGACTTGGAAGAAATATGTAGACGTCCTGCATTGCATTTGATAGAGGACGGGAATGGGAAGTTGAAGCAGCCTAAGGCAATTTTCTCACTGGAGAAGGAGGATAAAGTGAGGCTTTGTAGGTGGATTCAAGGTCTGAAATTTCCAGATGGGTATGTTTCGAACTTGAGAAGATGCGTCGACCTCAAGGAGAACAAACTGACAGGTATGAAGAGCCATGATTGTCACGTATTCATAGAGCGGTTAATTCTGATTGCATTTCGGAAATTCTTACCGCAGGCAGTTTGGGATCCATTGACGGAGCTTAGCATATTCTTCAGGGACCTTTGTTCCAAGAAATTGCTCGTTGATCGTCTAAAAAAGCAAAAGAAGGACATTGCGGTAACACTGTGCAAGCTAGAGAGGGTGTTCCCTCCTGGATTCTTCGACTCTATGGAGTATTTGCCGATTCATCTTTCCTACGAGGCACGTGTTGGTGGACCCGTCGAATATCGATGGATGTACCCGTTCGAGCGACATTTGAATCACCTAAAAAGAAAGGTGAAAAATAAGGCTTGGGTCAAGGGTTCTATTTGTGAAGCCTATATTCTCGAGGAGATTACAAATTTCTGCTCCTCCTATTTCAAATCTCATGTTGCTACGAATAGAACGAGGGCTCCGAGAAACGACGACGAATATCAAAAATTTAATGATGGAATACTGAAAGTATTCAATACGTCCGGAAAGCCTTCGGGGAAAATGAAGAAGAGGTATTTGAATGACGAAGAGCTAAGGGCTGCTCAGTTGTATGTATTACTCAATTGCGACGAGGATGAAGTAGAGAAGCTAGAGGGGTAAGTAACTCAGGATGATGAGTTTACGTCATCTCAATGTAATAGTATAAGCTAATATTATTATACTAATTGGCGGTTGCTTCGTTGTTTTCCAGCACATATAATGATGAGTTGAGGCTGGTTAGACCCTACCTAACAGACGAAGCATTAGAACAAGAAATGAGACGTCATTTTCCTTCTTGGTTGAGCGATTATGTAAGTAGCTCGGTAATTACTGGCCTCTTCTAATGCAACTGCGCAATAAATAACTTATTATCGCTTCTTTGATATTCAGGTCGATCATCTAATTTTACTCGAGATTGAATTAATTAGAACTCTTGCCAAGGGACCAATTACATTTGTTACAATATAGCCAAGTTACCGTGTCAATGGCTTTCGGTTCAAGTCGACAAATGCTCCGATCAGAAACAGCTTCCTGGATCTTGATTCCACGAAAAATAGTTGTTTGTGTATCAAGTCTTCGAACTACAAAGACGTCGATCCAGAAAATGATTTCTTTGGCATCTTGTGAAAGATTGTGGAGTTATCATATAATAATGGCAGAGAACCTGCAAAGATCGTGTTGTTCAAGTGTGAATGGTTCGATCTGATTGAAAATCAAGGTTGGAAAATTGACAAGCATGGTCTTGTAGATATAAACTACAAGCGTAGATATCAAGGCTACGAACCGTTTGTCCTAGCAACTCAGGCTCAGCTCGTGTACTTCACAGCTTATCCGAGACGAAAAGCAACGAAGTCTGACTGGTGGGCAGTATGCAAGACTAAAGCCAGAGATACTTTTGATATTGACGAAAAAGCTTACCAGGAGGACGAGCTACCTTTTGTAACAAATATTGTCGATGTGGACTCCACGGAAGTTACGCATTATATGACACATAATGTAGAAGATGTAGAATTATTCGAAGAGGAAGACGAAGCCGACGAAGGCGAAGATGAAAGTAAAGATGAGGAGGAAGAGGAAGATGAGGTCGAGGAAGACGAACAAGATGATTATTCTAAAGATGATTGAGAGATATACTTATCTGAACTTAAATGTTTCTTCTAGAATATATTATTTGGACTTAGATGTTTATTGTAGAATGTATCATCATATGTAGTCTTGGTTATTATATTGTCTTTGTTGTACTTTCATATTTCTAGTCTCTATTATTTGTTGTACTTTTATATTTCTAGTCTTTATTATTTGTTGTACTTTCATATTTCTAGTCTCTATTACTTGTTGTACTTTCATATTTCTAGTCTCTATTATTTGTTGTATTATCATATGCTGTTATCAGGTATGGCAGGTCGTCGCGGAGCGTTCCGAGGGGGACGACGAGGTCATCATCCTTTGGTACATCCTACAGGCTCTGGATCCTCGTCGCCGATTTCTCCTCCATATCGGACAGCAGATGGCGGAGGCTGCGGCACCGACGGTCGACGAGTATCATGCAGGTGATGCGTGCGCACCTCCGGAGGAGAGGAGCACGGAGATCTAGGCCGACGGTACAAAGTAGGTGTTTGGGTTTATAATTTTTTTCTTTCTGTTTTTATCATAATTTAACTTTTTTCATGAACATAATATGTTTGTATAGATATCGTCCCCCAGAGGTACAGAGACGTCTAGGCCACATGCTGAGGCATAATTATGGTGGTGCTTGGATTAACTACTCTGATGCTCCGGACGAGAGAAAGGCCTTCTGGTTTGTGTGCTTCAAGGTTAAAATATATTTGCTTTTAACATGAATCATATAATTTTTGCATATTATATATAATTGATAAATATTTGGTTTGTGCTCTTCTAGGATATGTTTTTCTATCCACCGTACCGGGCCGAGCTTATCGAGGGGATGTTTCCTGCCGTCGCTGCCAAGCTGATCCGCGACGCTATCAATGATCAGAAGGATCATGATTGTGTCGGAAAGCCGATCCAAGGTTGGATCAACACTGATCAGTGGAATGCGATGAAGGCTCGATTCGACGAGCCAAGGTACAAGGAGAAGTCGGAGAAGGCCAAGGCGGCTAGGCAACATGCCCCGAAGTGGTGCGGTGGGTCGATTCCGATGACGGAACATTTCCGTCGTCTGGTGTGTCTTTCTCTTTTAGAAATATTATTTTAATAAAAGAAGATAAATTATTACTAAGGTAATATATTTAATTATAGGTAAGGAAGGTCGATAACGTCGACATGGTGACCGTCTTCCTGGCCACCCATCATCGCGACGGTGACCTTATTGACGAGAGGGCCGAGCAGACTTATGTAAGTATTACAATACGTTATCTTAATTTAATATTTTGTGTCAATTTTAATATAACTTAGTAAATATGATGCAAATAAATATTTATGTAGTTAGTAATAATAAGTACATTAATTAGAAATTAGAAATGATAAGTACGTTAATTAGAAATTAGTAATAATAAGTAAATTAATTAGAAATTAGAAGTTAGTAATAATAAGTACTTTCTAGGTCAAGTATCAGAGGCTGCGGGAACGGGCGGCTGCTAGTGCACCTGATGCAGGAGAGGCCGGTACTTCCTCGCAGCCCACTCAAGCTCCATCTGCGGACGAGCTGTGGATAGACGCCGCTGGTGGACTCCGTAGGGGTACGTACTACGGTACAGGATCCTATGGCGCCCTAGTTGCGACCTAGTCCTCTAGGACATCTCCAGCTAGTGTGCATGGTCCACAGCCGTCCCAGGAGTCTGCCCGAGTCCACCACATGATGGAGTCTCTCCGTGACGACTTGCTACGACGGATCGAGGAGCAGTCTCAGCACCCTACGGACGATCCTGCGCTGCTAGCATGATTGGATGCGCTCGACCGCGGCATTATGGACCTCGGGGAGACGACTGAGAGGACATAGCGCACCGTTGGAGGGTTAGAGCGCACGGTGACGGACCTACAGACAGGACAGGTGACCATGGCCGAGAGGATGAGATTGGCGCAGGAGTCGATGGTCCAGAGCAGTGATAGAATGTTATCTATCATGGATTCATACCACCAGCGACTTACAGCGTTGGAGCGTGCTGGTCCTCTGGGTGCGCCTTCATCGTCGTCGACTCCACCGCCTCCACCTCCTTCTTCTTCGACACCGACTCCACCTACGTCACTGCCTGCTCCATCGGTATCGATTTCACTTGAGGAGTATGAGTTTTTCTTATCCCTTCGTCGCGGCGGTGCCCCTCCTGCACCAGATTCCTAGTAGTCCTAGTTAGGACTGTTTGTTTGTGTTTGTTTCATTCTTTGTTTGTGACTTGGATATTTTTTTGGTTGTGTAGATTTGGATGTTTGGATCCTATTCTATTTGTTGGTTGTGTGTAGACATTGGTTATTTGGTTGTAGACTTTGTTATTTGGTGTAGACTTCGTCATTTGGATATTTGTTGTTGTATGTTTGTTGTAGACTTGGTTATTTGGATATTTTGTGTAGACTTGGTTATTTGGATACTTGTTGTTGTGTGATTGTTGTAGACTTGGTTATAGGGACTGAAACCTGTGTACAGTGAGAAATGGACATTCTGAGAAATGGACATTCTGAGAAATGGACATTCTGTGGTTGTGTAACCTATATTGGTTATGGTTATTTTTTTGTAAACTGCAGGAAGAAATGGACATTCTGTATTTTATTTTTTTATTTTTTTGCAGATTTAGCGACGTTTACCGACGTCCACCGACGTAAGTTTGCGTCGGTAAACATCGGTAAATCTGCAATATTTTCCAGATTACCGACATTTACCGACGTCGTTGTACGTCGGAGGACGTTGGTAAACGTCGGTGCACGTCGGTAATCATCCCAAGAATTCCTAGGATTTTATCGACATGTAGCGACTTTGAACACGTCACTAAACCACCGACGACACGACGGTAATCGTCGGTAAAGTTACCGACGCGTAGCGACGTTCCACACGTTGCTAATACAACGACGACACGACGGTAGACGTCTGTAATATACCGACGTATATATACGTTGGTACTTACGATGTTTGGCGACGTTTTGCAAATCAGCGACTTACATTTCTGCGACCAGCCCAAAACGTCGGTAATTTCGTCGCTAAATATTTTTAGCGACGGAAATTGTCGTTTTAGCGACGTCTTTAGGCGTCGCTAAAAGGACTTATTCTGGTAGTGACTAGCCTTTACTGTTTGAGACGATGTCCCGCTGGACATCCACGGACAACCGGCGGATCATCCGTTCAGCTGTAGTAAAAGCTCTATCATCTTGGATTTGTATAAATAGACTTCCCTCCTCTTCATAAATACTTATCCACTTAAGCCTTAAATTTCGCATCAACCAAGGAGCTCCACTATTACTCTACAACACTTTTATTTGTCATCTGTCAAAGTGCTAGAGAATTCAAGAGTTGTAAACTTAGGTCTTCAAAGTTTTCAAGAAGATCGAAACCTTTTTCTCTCAAGTTTGAAGTTGACGGGCCTTCGGAGGAGAACTCGGATGTCAGAAGTTTATGAGCCTTCGGACGAAAACTCGTGTGTAAGAAGTTGACGAGTTCTTCGGATCCAAACTCTTTTTGTAACTCTTTACTCAAATAGTGGATTAAAGTCCTTTTTACTAAAATCCTGTTACAGAATAGTCCTTTTTACTAAAATCCTGACACTCGAGCCACACTATCAGCCAGGGGCTCAACAATCCATTGTTCTCAACTATTTACATAGGTAAATCAGTCTTGCACCCTTCAGTCATCATTCAACTTACTAAAATACTGACATAGGAATCTTAGTTCAATCAATTGAATCGAAATATTAATATGGAAACCTCAGTTCAACTAGTTGAATCAAAAACTGATATAAGAATTCCAGTTATCAAACTATGTTGCTTGATGACAGCAGCTAAGATTCCCCGAAGGAACCTTCAGTTAACCATAAGGCCTCGTTTGGTTCGCGGAATGGAAGGGAAAGGAAATCAATTCCTTGTCATTTTCTTTCCTTTGGGAAACTTTAATTCCTATTGATTTTCCTTTCCGATGTTTGGCAATGCCAAGAAATTTGGAAAGGAAAGTGAATACTTCAATGTGGGAAAGTGATTCCTTCCTTGGATGGATGGAATCACTTTCCCCCCTAATTTCCCTTCCATTGGAAATCACTTTCCTTTCCTCCTCAATTCCTTGGGCGTCCAAACATAGAAAAATAATCACTTTCTTTTCCTAATCGGGAGATTCCGCGAACCAAACGAGGCCTAAGAGTTCATTGTCCTGAATCAACTTAACATAAACACACTACTTACTACTTTTCCTCATCTCACTGACCAATCTTCGATTACCATGATCAGTCCTGCCTCTTGCATTGTTTAGTTACACATTTAAAATAACTATCAAAATAACAAAATAAACTTTCCCAAATTTACTGATACATTAGCCAAACCACCCACTACTGATATACACTACTGTTAAGAAGGCAGGATATTTACTAAGGCAACAACATACTTCTTCAAAGGATCTAAAGCTTACTGATACAAGCTTTCTACACAAATCTAACCCCAAGCTGAGTTTCAAACTTGGGTTCAAGTCTAAATTCAAATTGTCCCTATAATACTTGGGATTTCCAGTTCAGTCAATAGATTAATACATCAGTTAACCATAATTTAATTTTCTATTCCTGAACTCCTTCGAGCCTAACTAATAGCAATTAACAGCAACAATCTAAATTTCTGATACACCATGACTACATCATTCTAAAGAAGAGCTAAACGATAAAGGTTACCTGATAATGTCAGATCTGATACCATAAAACAAGGTACGAGTCCACTGTGACTTGTCCTGATCTCGAATTCTGAAACCCTGATTTGAGTATTGCAAAGAAAATCAAACATAGAAATCCACAATCATGATTCACATCTATTCCTGATTAAGAACTTTCAATGAAATTCCAGAATCAAGAGGAAGGATTGAGGTTCGAATGCACACCTCAGATTGAATCAACAGTTCTGATACAATGAAGATGAGAGTTCAGGAAAGTACAAGAATCAGGACAGGCTCTATCATTGTTCTAAAGGATTTAAAATAGAACATTAAAATCCTCATCGATCACAGGACAATTACGAACTCAGTATTGATAATTCTGAATTTATCTCACCAATTCCTGATCTCGAGTGGATCAATTAAGCAGTCAAGGATTTGATGGAAGAATTAATTCCGATCTAATCCTCTGAGACAACATCACAAATTTCCAAATCAAAACAAGAACTGAGAAGAAATTCATGAATCAAAGTTGTTCTCAAGCAATCAGTAGATCTCACCTTGCAAATCAGTTGGTGTTTCAATTGATTCAATCTCGAGAAGAATTCTGAAAAAAATTGATGGTTCAATCAACCACACGACATATTTAAAGTCGATCAAAGAAGAACGACTCAAAAACTATCATTACCAGAGTTGATGTTGTCCTCGAAGGTTGTCGATCATCCTCCATGTGCCATTGCCACGAACTCTGATTTAAATTGGGGAAGAACTCTTCTGGAATTGAATTTCTTTGTGAAGCAGGGATGAAGAAAAAAGAGAGAGGGGTCGATCCTTAAATCGGCTGTTAGGGAAATTTTGGGGCGGAAATAAAACTTTGTAGGGTTGTGGTAGAGCACATGGCTCTGCTAGCAATAAGTTAGAGAAGTTGCTCAATCATGAAATTTGAATTTCTATTCTTCTATGAACAACTAAGAAAAGGGAAGAAAATCAATTGCAGATGTTTATACTAAGCACTTCCTGGGCCTGTAGGCCAGGACAGCCCAATACGGAAAATCAAAATAAAAATGACTAAATCAACTATGTAGTCTAACCAAAACTAATAACTATAAATAAAGTATATCAAACATTATTATATTATGAAAAAAAATACCAATTTCTAGAGGTGAGGTTACAAATCTTTTCCCCTAAAAAAAAAATTTGTCCTCAAAATTCGAGGGACAAACCAAAACAAAATCACAATAAATTGTTTCAACACAAGTCATTTATTGAATTTAAAATTTTTGAAAATTAGAATACAATCAAGCAAACAAACTAGGATAACGCTCTCGCATCTCGTCCTCGCGCTCCCATATGGACTCTCTCGGAGAGTGGTGTCTCCACATGACGCGGACAAGTGGAATAGTCTGATTCAGCAGGCACTTCTCCTTCCGATCAAGGATCTCCACTGGCTGCTCCTCGTAGGTCAGACTCGGACCCACCTCTAGCTCTGAATAGTCCACCACATGGCTCGAATCTGGAATATAGCGTCAAAGCTGGGACACGTAAAAGATGTCGTGCTCTCCCTCTAAGCTAGCTGGAAGCGCTAGTCGATACGCTACCTCGCCAATCCGTGTCGTCACATCGAAAGGCCCGACGTACCTCGGACTGAGCTTCCCGCCTTTGTCGAAACGAATGACGCCTCTAGTCGACGAGATCTTCAGGAACACTCTATCTCCAACTGCGAACTCCAGTGGCTGTCTGCTGCTGTCCGCCCAGTACTTCTGTCGATCCTGTACAACTCTGAGACGCGCTTTGATCAGTCTGACTTTCTCAGCTGAGTCAACTACTATCTCTGGCCCAAGCAAAGCCCTCTCGCCAACGTCGTCCTAAAATAACAGTGTGTGACATTTCTGCACATATTCTGCCTCGAACGGGGTCATCTCGATGCTAGCCAGATAACTGTTGTTAGGTAAACTCTACAAGATGCAAGTGATCCTTCCATGAACCTCCGAAATCAAGTGCGTAAACCTGCAGCATATCCTCCAATGTCTTAATGGTCCTCTCGGACTGCCCATCTGTCTATGGATGATAGGCGATGCTGAACTTCAACTGTGACCCCAAGCTCAACTGTAGACTCCTCCAGAAATATGATGTGAAGCGGCTATCCCTGTCTGAAACGATGCTCACCGACACCGTATGGATCCGCACAATCTGCCGCATGTAGAGGTCTGCAAGCTTCTCGGTCGACAGCCCTACCTTGAATGGAATAAAATGAGCAGACGTCATCAATCTGTCCACGATAACCCAAATAACGTCTTTGCCGCTGGGTGTATGCGATAAACCAGAGACGAAGTCCATGGTGATATTCTCCCACTTCCATTCCAGAATAGGTAAAGGCTGGAGTAATCCTGCTGGTCTCTGGTGCACTGCCTTGATTTGCTGGCACACAAGACATCTGAAAACAAATCTGGCAACCTCTCTCTTCACCCCATACCACCAAACATACTCCCGCAGATCCTTATACATCTTGGTAGATCCAGGATGAATAGAATACTACGACTGGTGGGCCTTCTGCATTACCTCCTCTCTCAAATCCTTGGGCACACACAACTGGTTCCCGTGCTTCAGGGATCCATCTGCTGTAATGGTGAAGTCGTCGAGAAATCCTGCCTCTACCTGGCCTCTGAGACATCGGAGCCCTCATCTAGAAGCTGGGTCTCCTTGATCTTCTCTAACAGTCCTGACTGTATCTGCTTGTGCATCACCTGTCCTCCAACTCCCGAAAGAACAATCTCAATCCCCAGACTCTCAAGATCCTCTAGAAGATGCCAGTCCATAGTGCGAAACATAGCAACAGGATATCGACTGAGAGCATCTGCTACCACATTCACCTTTCCAGGGTGGTACTGCAGATTAATGTCGAAATCCTTCATGAGTTCCAGCCATCTGCGTTGTCTCATATTCAGCTCCTTCTTAGTGAAAACATACTTCAGGCTTTTATGGTCTATGAAGATGTCCACTCTCTCTCTCCATATAAGTAGTGCTTGCACAGTTTTAAGGAAAAATGACTGCTACAAGCTCCAAGTCATGTGTAGGGTAATTCTTCTCATGAGGCCTCAACTGTCTAAAAGTATAAGCAATGACCCTCTTGTTCTGCTCCAGCACACATCCTAAACCCTTTCCTGAAGCATCACTGTAGATGATGAATCCTTCCGATCCAGATGGCAAAGCTAGAACTAGTGTTGCAGTGAGTCTTCTCTTCAATTCTTCAAATGCTGACTGGCAGGCGTCGCTCCAGATAAACTCCTCATCCATCCGTATAAGCTTGGTCATCGGCTCTGCTATCTTGGCAAAATCTTTCACGAACTTCCTGTATTATCCTGCTAGACCCAGGAAACTACGAATCTCTGCTACTGACTTGGGAGGTGCCCATGCTTCTACCGCTTCAATCTTCTCAGGATCCACAGAAATGCCCTCTCCAGTCACCACATGCCCCAAGAACTCTACTATGTCTAAGAAAAACTCGTACTTCGAGAGCTTCTCGTACAGCTTCTCCTTCGGTAAAATCTCCAACACAATCCGCAGGTGCTCAACATGCTTCTCCTCGGTCTTCAAATATATCAGAATGTCGTCAATGAAGACTACGACAAACATGTCCAGATACTTATGAAAAACTTTATTCATCAAGTTCATAAATACTGCTGGGGCATTGGTGAGTCCGAACAGCATCACCAAGAACTCAGACTGGCCGTAACGGGTGTTAAAAGCTGTTTTCGGAATATCCTGCTCCCGAACCTTCATCTGATGGTATCCCGACCGAAGGTCAATCTTAGAAAAGACCTTCGCCCCACTAAGCTGGTCAAACAGCTCATCAATCCGCGGCAAAGGGTATTTATTTTTGATGGTGATGTTATTGAGTGCACGGTGATCGATACATATCCTTACAGTCCCATCCTTCTTGGGTACGAAGAGTACCGGTGCTCCCCAGGGTGAAGCACTGGACCGAATAAATCTCTTGCCCTCCAACTCATCAATCTGGGACTTCAACTCTGCAGCTTCCTTCGGGTTAATCTTATAGCAATGCTGGGACTTCGACGCTGATCCGGGTACTAGGTCGATGTTGAACTCCACATCTCGATCTGGCGGCAATCCTGGCAACTCCTCAGGGAAGACGTCGAGAAACTCTGCAATCAGTAGATGCGGCAACTCCTTGTCTTCTGCAACTGCTCCGAAGTAGACTCCCTCTGGCCTCTCTGCAACTCGTCTGCTGACCTCGAACGGTGGAACACCAGGCGGGCTAAAAATCACCTTCCCTTCATGGCAGTCTATTACGGCAAACTGCTCGCTCTTCCAGTTGATGCCGAGGACTATATCAAATTCGGGTAATGGCATCACTAGAAGCCGAGCCCTAAGCTTCCTCCCAGTTATAGTGATAGGGCAATCCACCATCTCACTAACTGGCACTACCCCTCCTCATGTCATAATCCGACAGTTCCTCCTAGTGGGCTTGGATGTGAAGCCGTGTCTATGCAGAAACTCATATGGTACAAAGCTATATGTGGCTCCAGAATCAAACAATACAATGGCAGAAAAAGAATGTAAAAGGATAGAACCTGTGATCACATCTGGAACTACCTTATTGTAGCACCCAGTTTCCCAAATGAAGGTAATTTTGAAATTTCATGTTTATAATTATTTTAATAATGATATTTAATTCATGATATGATTTTTGGTGATTTTAAATCATTTTAAAATTATTTAAATCAATGACTTGTGGTTTTGACGTTTTGCTAGTGAAACCCTAGAGACTGTTTGACCTAGAGCCTAACCATGTGATTATGATATTTTAATATCATTTTTGGCCTAAGGATATTTTTGCATTTGACCTCTTTGAATTATTTTGATATTATTTTATTATTTATGATATTGTTTTGGGGATATTTGAGTCGGGTTCGAATTTTAACTCAATCCGACTTGAAATGGGGACCCGGGGGTAGTTTGACTCTAGTGGGACCCACATACTAGTTAGGCATGGCCCACATGATATTAATTTTAGTCCACATGATAGAAATATTTTAGTTAGAGGTTAGACTAATTATTATGGATAAGGTTAGTGTGTTTAGAGACTTTAGAATGACTAATTTAGCCCCAACCAATTAGCCCTTTCCTAATACTCATAGAATAGGTTAGTGGAGGCATTTTGGACCTTACCATAATAGGACAAATAGCCCCATATGGCCAGCCACTTTGGGAGAGGATAGGCTCAAGTTCATTTCATTATTTTCATCCACACTCTCTCTCTTGTTCTTCCCCTAGAGAGCAATTCCTAGCAATTTCTTCACCAAATCATTCCATTTCACCACCAAATCTTCTTCTTTCCTTCTCCATTCTAGCCCAGGAGGAAGCTACCCAAGTTTGGGAGGATTCGAAGCTCGTTCGTGTCCTTTTAGAATCTCTACGTGTCGGTGTCGCTCCGGGAAGGCTTTTCTTCGATTCGATCTACCGGGAGGTATAAATCCCTTCTCTTTTTCATTTCCTCATGCATATAGGTCTATTTTGAACCCATAAGAATGACTCCATAGTTGTATCTCCATTTGTGTCCATTTCGTGTCCATTTGGAGGTCATAAGAGTGTCCTTTGTGTTATGGTTGTGTCCATGTAGGAAAATCCCAAATTTGGACACACTGTGTGTTGTTGTTATGTATGAATGAAATATTACATGTTTAATCTCATATTTTTGTATTGGAGATGTGTTCTATAGTGTCTCATATATATATATTAGTGTAGAGAGTGAGTTCTTGATATATTATGTTATATACTTGTGTTCTTTTGTCTCAAACTACCTAAATCCGTCATTATTTTTATCCACGTTTTTAATTTCAGTCCTAACTTAGAAATATCATAACTTCTAGCTCAAAGCACGGTTTAATCTCTTGTTTTTTTTAAAAGAAGCGTATTGATGTTAGCTTTCCAAAAACATATATTAATAGACCTAATTCTTTATCTAACTTTCTGGAGAATTATTTGAGTGTCAGTTGTACGAAAGACAAATGCGTTTTCGGTGTTTTCGCGATTCCGGGAGTTTTCGGAAACGAAAATGCGATCCGTTTGAAGTTTCGGAAAGCTAACACATAGATCTATAACATACTTTAATCCTAAATTTTAGTTCATGCTGAGATGGTACAGTATTGATTATTAATAGGAGTTACTATTCGGCATATGCATTTTGTGCACCCTTGTGTGTAATATAATGTTCTATTTGATTTTAACCCATGTTAATGTATATACATTATGTAATTAAATAGAGAATGCAAGCATGAGTAAATGGTTAAATAAATAATATATGAGGTGTAAGTATCCTATCTAATGTAAGCATGTATAAGTATGGCTTGTAATGAATATGTAGGTTCCATAGTATGTAATGTATGGTGCATATAGTGGTGCAAGAGAATAATGAATGATGAATGAATGCAAGCATGAATGTAATGTAATAATAGATGTAATATATGCAATATACAAGTTAATGAGATGTAATATTCTATGTTAACACAAATCCTATATTACCTCATGTACCCCCTTACACTATGTTGACACTATCACACTTGACACATTATTCACTTACACTTTGACACTCTTTGATATGTATACACTATGTATGCCCATTTAACCCTCACTTGCCCCTTCGCCATGTTCACATACACACACATAGCCTCTTAAATAAGTATTTATGAATATAGTTAACTTAGCTATGTATGTATATTATATATATGTTAGCATATTGTGTTGTAATATATAAGTTTATATAACCATTTGAAATGCCATGATTATAGACCTAATATTGAATACCAATATATGCATGTGTATATATGTGTAGACATATATAGCTTAAAGTAATAGATTACCTAGTGTATATCCAATGTGAATTCTTGCCTATTTGAGTATTGAATAATTGCATGCTATATAGAGTTGGGTGTATGTTGGCTTGTATAGCCTTGTATTGATGTGTGCTTGCTAGGATAGTCTTGGTTAGGCCTAGTAAGACTTACTGGGTTAGGACATGACCTAGTTTGACCTAGTTTGACTAGTGCAGTTGACCAGAGTTGACCAAGGGTTGACTTTGGCCTAGTTTGACCTAGATTCATGTAGAATGTATTGTAATGATTTATATTACCCTTCTGGACATGTTGTAACTTGTACTGTTCTAATTAGGAGAGAGACACCTCTCCTCGGACAGTATCTTTACCTTGGACATTCAGATATCAGGCGAGTACATTCTCTGATCGTTTCATACTAGTCACGAATTATATTCTCGCTCTAGATTACTTTTACTTGATGCTGTCTCGTTATCATCATGGATTGGTACTATACGGATCTCTTCTTGGGATGTTACCCCCTTAACGGGTGCATCGGATACTTTATGACATGTGTTTCACGTACATCATGTATTCTTTGCTTCTGCGTTATTCATGTACACTCATGTTCTCTCATGTTCTTACATGTACGTTCATGTACTCTCATGTTCTTTCATGTACGCTCATGTTTCCTCATGTGTTTCTTGTATAACCAAAATATCATGTCCATAACGTAACTTGAATAGATCCTTGTGTATTGATTGTGGGTAGGGGTGAGTATAAATGGTCATGTGATTTACCCATCATGTACACTCTGTTACTTTTCATGTTCATTATGTACAACCTAAGCCAATTACATGCCATCTCGTACTCTAAATCACTAGTCACTTACAGTTCTTACTTATCATGTATATATATTTCCATTTATCAAATATCTCTCATATTTTCATGTACATCTTCTTACAGCATTTTATGTATCTTATTCGATTGCCTTCTTTATATTTTTTGACATGATATGAACTGTATGAGATGTATTGTGCTCGCTCCTGTCCTGACTGGACCTGTTGATAAATTTTACAGATAGCCTGGAGGTTGCCTGCTAGCCTAGAGGAGACAGTAGAGGTTGCATAGATAGCTAGGGTTTTTGCTTATAGTTTATTTTCAGTCATCTTGAGTTGTATTTATGGATTACTGTATTTGGGTTTTGAGATGTATTCTGAGTTTTTATCTTAGACACTTAGACTTCTATCTGTTGTATCTCTTTTCGATTTCATGTTTTATCTATCTTCCTTTATGCTCTACCTTAGATGTGATTGAGTTTACATTCTGCTATGTCACCCCCATTCGGGGAGTATAAACTATTTAGTCTTATCCTGTTAGATGCATTGAGACCTAGGACAGCGTTCTACCGCCGACACTGCGGCGTAGGCTGGGCGTTGTTACGTTCTCGTGCCCTAACTCTAGGGTGCAGGTCGTGACACGTTTTTAGTGGTGGCCTATGCAGGTCGAGTTTATGTAGTGGTATTCGAACTTGAGTACCACTACAGCCTGCAGTAGGAATAGGATATATCTTGAAGGTACTCAATCACAGTTAGGAACCCTTGAGAGATTCTCGGAACGACCCTTGAGAATCTTATTTTAACTTCGATTTGAGAACTCTTTTTTTCCTTGATTTGATTTATTTTTACTTGTTGTTGTTAAATTTGATTTTGATGGATTATGGTTGAATTTGAGTTGTATTTATTGATTTTGATGAATGATTGTAGAATTTTGAATCTTGATGATAGCTGTTGCATCCGAGTTGTATTTTGATGGATTTTTGTTCATTTTGAATTTTGAAGTTCGTTGATAAATTTGATTTGATTTATGGGTATTGATTGTTGATTTAATTTAATTTTTTTTGACAAGATGAAATTATATGGGCTAGGTCATCAATGTTATGGAATCTAGTCTTCTATAGTCACATTAGCCAGCATGGTGAGGATATATAGTCTGACTCTGGATATATTTCTCGGGTGTGGGAATTTAAGGTTTTTGCAGCCAAGCTAGCGGCACCGCGAAAATGTTAAATACCATGATTCTAGAGGTATGTGCATAAGTCAAGGACTCTGTGATTATCGTAGCCTTGCTTACTAGTATAACGGGGATTTAGAGTACCATGATTTTGGATAGACGCATATGATTATCAGATTGTACCTTAAATATTTTCAAGCATATTTTCTCTACTTTGATGCAGTCCTTCAAAAAGAATTATTATTTGTTTTGCTTTGTTTTGCTTCTAATTATTTAACTTTGGAGTAGCTTGTGTAACTTCTTGCTATGAGTTTCTTCTTAATACAATGAATCGATGATTTTGTTAGACTTTATCTTGGATTTGATATTTAGCTCTAGTTTCAAAATGGTTTCTTCTTTTAGGGAAATAAGCAAACAGCTTTTATCGTTATTTCCTTCTTGCTATTATTCTAGTATTGAATAATAATAATAAAAAAACTGCCTTGATTTCGTCAATCACCTATTTTGCGATCTTGGTAGAAATCTAAATGTTGGTCTTAACGTAGAATTAATTTTTTTTGGGACATGAGAATATATGAGTATATTTACATAGTGGACACTTGCCTGATACGTATGCATGCTACACTTGATTTTTCACCTATCTAAATACATATTAATATGTTGTTAATGTTAAAATTTTCAAAACCCCAATATTTCTGGTTTTCTGCTTTTCCAGTTTAAATTTATAATTTAAATATAAATTTCATGTTATTAGTTTTGTCTACATAACTGCACATGTATGATATCTGCAGAGTTTCAATTTTTAGAGAAATTGGTTAAGTTATGTTAAATTTGTAAAATCTATGACTGCATTATGTTAATATTACACTGGTTTAAATGTTAGCTTATTTTCAGATTTTGTATGTAAATGCTGAACTAAAACTGGGTTTAACCTTTCAATACTAAGCTATAACCCTGTACAAGGACACACACACACCCTAACTTAGTATACGCTGTCATGTAACCTAACCTTTCCTCTTTATGTTATGATCACATACTTGTATAGATATATATAGAGCGTAGGCATACATGTTATAATATATGTATATACATAACTAAATCTCTACCTCTTATAGATGTTTATGGTTAGCCATGCATATTATGATTAAATAGGTTGTGTATTGTAGGTTGTTAACCCATATGCCATGAGTAGTGTAACAGGATAGCTCATATACAATTTCATGTATATTTCACATACACCCATACACACACAAACCACATAACATTACATAATGCTAGTTTTTCCTCTCTAACGCTCTCTCTGTAATTATATATTGTGATTTGGATTTCAATGCAAGTGATTTTCAATTCCTTAATTTTTGAATTTGATTTTCTATACCCTTTTTCAGATAATTGGTAGTTGCCTTTATTTTGTTTTGATAAGTACCAGTTTCATATAGGATGGTAGACCGCCTTACAGTTTTGATGGTTTGTTGTTTCTGTAACTTCTATAGTTTAGCACCCTAGATTGCTTGTATGTTTTGATATCCTATGACCGTTTCGGTTAGCATGAGTAGTATACCTAGATGAGACTTTCACTACCACCGTATGTCATGACCCTGTATGTCGTCCTTTTGATCACATGATTTGTTTTAATCTGGGACTTTGATTATGGGGGTTTGACCTAGAGGGAGTATGGACATTTTAATTTCGAGGACGAAATTTTTCTAAGGTGGGTAGAGTTGTAGCACCCAGTTTCCCAAATGAGGGTAATTTTGAAATTTCGTGTTTATAATTATTTTAATAATGATATTTAATTCATAATATGATTTTTGGTGATTTTAAATTATTTTAAAATTATTTAAATCAATGACTTGTGGTTTTGACGTTTTGCTAGTGAAACCCTAGAGACTGTTTGACCTAGAGCCTAACCATGTGATTATAATATTTTAATGACATTTTTGGCCTAAGGATATTTTTGTATTTGACCTCTTTGAATTATTTTGATATTATTTTATTATTTATGATATTGTTTTGGGGTTATTTGAGTCGAGTTCGAATTTTAACTCAATCCGACTTGAAACGGGGACCCGGGGGTAGTTTGACTCTAGTGGAACCTACACACTAGTTAGGCATGGCCCACATGATATTAATTTTAGTCCACATGATAGAAATATTTTAGTTAGAGGTTAGACTAATTATTATGGATAAGGTTAGTGTGTTTAGAGACTTTAGAATGACTAATTTAGCCCCAACCAATTAGCCCTTTCCTAATACTCATAGAATAGGTTAGTGGGGGCATTTTGGACCTTACCATAATAGGACAAATAGCCCCATATGGCCAGCCACTTTGGGAGAGGATAGGCTCAAGTTCATTTCATTATTCTCATCCACACTCTCTCTCTTGTTCTTCCCCAAATTTCTAGAGAGCAATCCCTAGCAATTTCTCCATCAAATCATTCCATTTTACCACCAAATCTTCTTCTTTCCTTCTCCATTCTAGCCAAGGAGGAAGCTACCCAAGTTTGGGAGGATTCAGAGCTCGTTCGTGTCCTTTTGGAATCTCTACGTGTCGGTGTCGCTCCGGGAAGGCTTTTCTTCGATTCGATCTACCAGGAGGTATAAATCCCTTCTCCTTTTCATTTTCTCATGCATATAGGTCTATTTTGAACCCATAGGAATGACCCCATAGTTGTATCTCCATTTGTGTCTATTTCGTGTCCATTTGGAGGTCATAGGAGTGTCCTTTGTGTTGTGGTTGTGTCCATGTGGGAAAATCCCAAATTTGGACACACTGTGTGTTGTTGTTATGTATGAATAAAATATTACATGTTTAATCTCATATTTTTGTATTGGAGATGTGTTCTATAGTGTCTCATATACATATATTAGTGTAGAGAGTGAGTTCTTGATATATTATGTTATATACTTGTGTTCTTTTGTCTCAAACTACCTAAATCCGTCATTATTTTTATCCACGTTTTTAATTTCAGCCCTAACTTAGAAATGTCATAACTTCTAGCTCAAAGCTCGGTTTAATCTCCATTTTTTTATAAAAGAAGCGTATTGAAGTTAGCTTGCCAAAAACATGTATTAATAGGCCTAATTCTTTCTCTAACTTTCTGGAAAATTATTTGAATGTCAGCTGTACGAAAGACAAACACGTTCTCGGTGTTTTCACGATTCCGGGAGTTTCCGGTAACGAAAACGCGATCCGTTTGAAGTTTCGGAAAGCTAACACATAGATCTATAACATACTTTAATCCTAAATTTTAATTCATGCTGAGATGGTACAGTATTGATTATTAGTAGGAGTTACTATTCGGCATATGCATTTTGTGCACCCTTGTGTGTAATATAATGTTCTATTTGATTTTAACCGATGTTAATGTATATACATTATGTAATTAAATAGAGAATGCAAGCATAAGTAAATAGTTAAATAAATAATGTATGAGGTGTAAGTATCCTATCTAATGTAAGCATGTATAAGTATGGCTTGTAATGAATATGTAGGTTCCATAGTATGTAATGTATGGTGCATATAGTGGTGCAAGAGAATAATGAATGATGAATGAATGCAAGCATGAATGTACTGTAATAATAGATGTAATGTATGCAATATACAAGTTAATGAGATGTAATGTTCTATGTTAACACAAATCCTATATTACCTCATGTACCCCCTTACACTATGTTGACACTATCACACTTGACACATTGTTCACTTACACTTTGACACTCTTTGATATGTATACACTATGTATGCCCATTTAACCCTCACTTGCCCCTTTGCCATGTTCACATACACACACATAGCCTCTTAAATAAGTATTTATGAATATAGTTAACTTAGCTATGTATGTATATTATATATATGTTAGCATATTGTGTTGTAATATATAAGTTTATATAACCATTTGAAATGCCATGATTATAGACCTAATGTTGAATACCAATATATGCATGTGTATATATGTGTAGACATATATAGCTTAAAGTAATAGATTACCTAGTGTATATCCAATGTGAATTCTTGCCTATTTGAGTATTGAATAATTGCATGCTATATAGAGTTGGGTGTATGTTGGCTTGTATAGCCTTGTATTGATGTGTGCTTGCTAGGATAGTCTTGGTTAGGCCTAGTAAGACTTACTGGGTTAGGACATGACCTAGTTTGACTAGTGCAGTTGACCAGAGTTGACCAAGGGTTGACTTTGGCCTAGTTTGACCTAGATTCATGTAGAATGCATTGTAGTGATTTATATTACCCTTCTGGACATGTTGTGACTTGTACTGTTCTAATTAGGAGCCAAATACCTCTCCTCGGACAGTATCTTTACCTTGGACATTAAGATATCAGGCGAGTATATTCTCTGATCGTTTCATACTTGTCAAGAATTATATTCTCGCTCGAGATTACTTTTACTTGATGCTGTCACGTTATCATCACGAATTGGTACTATACGGATCTCTTCTTGGGATGTTACCCCCTTAGCGGGTGCATCGGATACTTTATGACATGTTTTTCATGTACATCATGTATTCTTTACTTCTGCGTTATTCATGTACACTCATGTTCTCTCATGTTCTTACATGTACGTTCATGTACTCTCATGTTCTTTCATGTACGCTCATGTTTCCTCATGTGTTTCTTGTATAACCAAAACATCATGTCCGTAACGTAACTTGAATAGATCCTTGTGTATTGATTGTGGGTAGGGGTGAGTATAAATGGTCATATGATTTATCCATCATGTACACTCTGTTACTTTTCATGTTCATCATGTACAACCTAAGCCAATTATATGCCATCTCGTACTCTAAATCACTAGTCACTTACAGTTCTTACTTATCATGTATATATATTTCTAGTTATCAAATATCTCTCCTGTTTTCATGTACATCTTCTTACAGCGTTTCATGTATCTTATTCTATTGCCTGCTTTATATTTCCTGACATGATATGAACTGTATAAGATGTATTGTGCTCGCTCCTATCCTGACTGGACCTGTTGATAAATTTTACAGATAGCTTGGAGGTTGCCTGCTAGCCTTGAGGAGACAGTAGAGGTTGCATAGATAGCTAGGATTTTTGTTTATTATTTATTTTCAGTCATCTTGAGTTGTATTTATGGATTACTGTATTTGGGTTTTGAGATGTATTCTGAGTTTTTATCTTAGACACTTAGACTTCTATCTGTTGTATCTCTTTTCGATTTCATGTTTTATCTATCTTACTTTATGCTCTACCTTAGATGTGATTGAGTTTACATTCTGCTATGTCACCCCCATTCGGGGAGTATAAACTATTTAGTCTTATCCTGTTAGATGCATTGAGACCTAGGACAGCGTTCTACCGCCGATACTGCGGCGTAGGCTGGGCATTGTTACGTTCTTGTGCCCTAACTCTAGGGTGTGGGTCGTGACACTTATCCTCCTCAACTGAGGCCATGACGTAGGCTCGTCCCTGCTGTGGTAGTCCCCTCTGCTGCTGGTGCTGTGTAAAATGCTGCTGCTGAGTAGGTAAAGCCTGAACCCTCTGTGGTGCAGCTGGTAGAGCTCTGGGTGGTGCAGGTGGTGGTCTTCCAGCTCCTCGAGGTCCTCCTATCAATCGGGCTACAGCCTGTGGGCAGTCCCTCATCTGATGTGCGTCTGATCCGCAAAATCAAAAGAGTCCGAGCCTCTTGCGGCACTCGTCGAAATGGTGTCCTTGCCGGTAACAGAATGCACAAGTAACTGCATGCTGTTGTCTCTGAGGCTGATGTGCAGGAGCTCTGGCAGGACGGCGATGCTGCTGTACTGGCTGATGTGGCCTAGCCTGAATCTGAGTCTGGGCCCTCTTCGCTCGTGCCTGGAAACTGCTGTTGCCAATATCCCGGTCCCTCTTCGACTTCGGCTCTGCCTCCTTCTCTACAGCCTGTGCAATCTTGAGGATGCTCGCATACGTCGTCGCCTGACTAATCGCCACCGCGTGCCGTAGCTCCCTGTTGAGGCCCTTCTTTAATATCCAAGCTTTGTCCTTCGGTACTCTGACTAGGTTCTTCGCGAACCTGCTGAGTCGAGTAAACTCTGAAGTATACTCTGCCACTGTCATGGTCCCCTGCTGCAGCGTCTCAAACTACATTCGAAGCTCATCCCGCTCCACATCTGGGAAAAACTTCTCCTTGAAAAGGGTTTTGAAATATGTCCAAGAAACCTGGAGCTCTGCCAACTGGGGCTCCTCCCGGTACCAAGCCCTGGCCAAATCAAAGAGTCGCATGCTCGCAACCTCCACCTTCAGGTCATTCGGGATCCGCGCTATCTTCAGTGTCCTCTCCGCATTCTCCAGCCACTCATCCGCATAGACAATCCCCTCGTTGCCCCAAAAGTCCATCGGGCAGAGGTTCTGGTAATCCCTGGCCGTTCTTGGTCTCGATGCTGCTAGTGCTGCAGGTGCTACTGGAGCTGGTGCTTCCAGCTATCTGGTCCTGAGTGCATCAATGACTGTCGCCCAAAACTGTACTGTCTGGTGGTTATGGGCCTCCATGAACTGCTGGAACATGGCCATCACCTGAGCGCCGTCAAAAGTCATCGTCAAGGGCAGCAGAGGAAAGATAGGAGGCGGCGGCGGAAGCTGATCTAACGGAACATCTGGTGCAGACTGATCCGAGCTGCCTGCAACTCCTGACTGATCAACGGTCTTCCTCGTACCGACCATCCTGCAACAAAAGAAAACTTCGTGATTGATAAAAACCTAACCCACCAGTAAATGTAAATGTTTATATAATATCTATTATTTACCCGATGTACCCGATTTCCTATGTTGTGATTCAAGTTTCCCTAGTGTAATCAAGTCCCCCAATAGTACACTAATACCTAGGTACTATTAGGATAGACCTGTATGGGCCACCACTAAAAATATGTCCCGTCCTGCTCCCGAATAATTAGACACGAGTCGAACACGCCCAGCCTTCGTCGTTAGACACGACGAAGTAAGCTGTACCAATCTTGGGAAATCTAACCAGATAAACATGATAAGTACAAATCACAGCATCTATAAACGTATCCCAGAATCAAAGTGAAGTACATGTCTAAAAGTTATTACATTCCAGCAAATAAAAGTAAAGTCTAATAGTCTCCAAGTACAAGAAAATATAGAAACTACTAAGGTAAAGCTCTAGGCTTCCTCAGCCTCTAAGTCATGAGCAACTCCAGCTGGCTCTACTACATCTACAGGCTCTCGGCCATAATAGGTATCACACAAAGCCTCCATCTCACCTACAACATATCCTAGTCAGGAGCGGAGCAAAGTACAGCTCTAGGTAATGAACAAGAACATGATATGGAAATGAGTACAGGAGTACATGAAAATGAAATACAGAAAAATACAGGAATGTAAGTACAGAAAATAAAGTACAGAAACTAAAGTACAGGAATGTATCTATGAACCTGAAGTACAAGACATGACAAGTGCACCATGTTTGAAATACAACTAGCATATGTGACCGGCTGGGGTGAGTACAGGAGCATATACAGGAGTACATGAATATGGTACGACTTAGGGCCCGCGTGCACGATGCGAGGACTAAGCTATCTACGTGAATATAGTAACCGGGGTTTTGTTACATAGCTAGTGTATTTCCCCACCCGACACAAGTAAGTACAAGAATAAGAAATACATGAGTACAGGATATCGTGTCATGACATGTCACAAAAAAGGTACAAGATATGTAAATGCACAAGACCGTAGAAAAGTACTTGCCTTGCTCCGGGGAATCCAAGTGTACTAGATGAAGCTGGATGTCCTCCTGATTTATTGAGTACAAGTTAGTTAATAACTAAACAAGCTCTAAATTGGTATCTTGCAGTTCTAAACATGCCTAACTACAAGCTATGTTATTTGGTTAAGCCTATTTATTAACTATTCAACATTAAACTTCCTAAAACTATTACTTATAAACCATTCGTTAAACTAATAAATAGAATGTAAAGCTAACTAATATTGTTTGGAATATAAACCTAAGTGGACAACCTTACTCACTTTAGCCTTGAGTTAGGCTAAAGGAAAGTCTTAAACCACAATGGTACTTGAGATTACAACAGATGGCTTATATAAAACCTGCTTAAAGGTGGACTCTATAGTTTTTATAAAGTGAGCTAAGTTCCTATTGAAGGGTTTCCTAACCAATTTCCAAGTTCATCAAATAACCAAGACCATGTATATAAAATCTCAAGTTCAGTGGTAATACACTAATATGAGTTCTCAGGTTCATCACTGAACTAAAGAAAATAATATGCAGTCTCGGGTTCAGTAATATACACTATATGAGTTCTCAGGTTCATCACTGAACCAAAGATAATAATATACAGTCTCAGGTTCCAGTATACTGTATCAATCCCCTGCTACCAGGATCAGTCCAAGTGAGTTGAACCAATCATTGTACAGGTAATTTCAGATTTCATCCAGTTGAATCAAGCACTGATACAGGAATGCCCAGATTTATTTGTAAAGTATAATCTGAACTGGGCTTCATCTACTGTTTAACATGACTGACTGCAAAATATATATAAAGCACAGTCTAATTTCTAGAGTGAACCAGGAAAATAAACCTTCAGTCGAGACCTAATATTTGGCTGCAGTTAAAACATAATGCAACTGAAACCATCCAAAGGTTGACACATGAAGTTATAAGAGCAAATACTAACTAATGATACCAATAAATCTATGGGTGATTTTTCTATGTTCCACACTGTAGGTCCTGTTACAGAATAGTCTTTTTTACTAAAATCCTGACACTTGAGCCACACTATCAGCCAGGTACTCAACAACCCATTGTTCTCAACTATTTACATAGGTAAATCAGTCCTGCACCCTTCAGTCATCATTCAACTTACTAAAATACTGACATAGGAATCTCAGTTCAATCAATTGAATCAAAACATTAATATGGGAATCTCAGTTCAATTAATTGAATCAAAAACTGATATAAGAATTCCAGTTATCAAACTATGCTGCTTGATGACAGCAGCTAAGATTCCCTGAAGGAACCTTCTGTTAACCAAAAGAGTTCACTGTCCTAAATCAACCTAATATAAACACACTACTTACTACGTTTCCTCATCTCACTGACCAATCTTCGATTACCATGATCAGTCCTGCCTCTTGCATTGTTTAGATACACATTTAAAACAGCTATCAAAATTACAAAATCATATTTAAGTTAACTCTAAACTTTCCCACATTCACAGATACATCAGCCAAACCACCCTCTACTGATATACACTACTGTTAAGAAGGTAGGATATTTACTAAGGCAATAGCACACTTCTTCAAGGGATTCAAAGCTTACTGATACAAGTTTTCTACACAAATCTAGCCCCAAGCTGAGTTTCAAACCTGGGTTCAAGTCTGAATTCAAATTGTCCCTATAATACTTGGGATTTCTAGTTCAGTCAATAGATCAATACATTAGTTAACCATAATTTAATTTTCTATTCCTGAACTCCTTCGAGCCTAACTAACAGCAATTAACAGCAACAATCTAAATTTCTTATACACCATGACTACAACATTCTAAAGAAGAGCTTAACGAGGAAGGTTACCTGATAATGTCAGATCTGATACCACTGTGACTTGTCATGATCTCGAATTTCGAAACCCTGATTTGAGTATTACAAAGAAAATCAAACATAGAAATCTACAATCATGATTCACACTTATTCCTGATTAAGAACTTTCAATAAAATTCCTGAATCAAGAGGAAGGACTGAGGTTCGAATGCTCACCTCAGATTGAATCAACAGTTCTGATACAATCAAGATGAGAGTTCAGGAAAATGCAAGAATTAGGACACGCTCCATCATTGTTCTAAAGGATTTAAAATAGAACATTAAAATCCTCATCACAGGACAATTACGAACTCATTATTGATAATTCTGATTTTATCTCACCAATTCCTGATCACAAGTGGATCAATTAAGCAGTCAAGGATTTGATGGAAGAATTAATTCCGATCTAATCCTCTGAGACAACATCATAAATTTCCAAATCAAAACAAGAATTGAGAAGAAATTCATGAATCAAAGTTGTTCTCAAGCAATCAGTAGATCTCACCTTGCAAATCAGTTGGTTTTTCAATTGATTCAATCTCGAGAAGAATTCTAAAACAAATTGATCGTTCAATCAACCACACGACATATTTAATGTCGATCAAAGAAGAACGACCCAAAAACTATTATTACCAGAGTTGATGCTGTCATCGAAGGTTGTCGATCATCCTCCATGCGCCATTGCCACGAACTCTGATTTGAATTGGGGAAAAACTCTCCAGGAATTGAATTTCTTTGTGAAGCAGGGATGAAGAAAAGAGAGAGAGAGAGGTCGGTCCTTAAAAAGGCTGTTAGGAAAATTTTAGGGGGAAAATGAAACTTGGCAGGGTTGTGGTAGAGCACATGGCTCTGCTGGCAATCGGTTAGAAAAAATGCTCAATCATGAAATTTGAATTTCTATTCTTCTATGAACAACTAAGAAAGGGGAGGAAAATCAATTGCAGATGTTTATACTAAGCACTTCCTGGGCTTGTAGGCCAGGACAGCCCAATACGGAAAATCGAAATAAAAATGACTAAATCAACTATTTAGTCTAACCAAAATTAATAACTATAAATAAAGTATATCAAACATTATTATATTATGAAAAACAAATATACCAATTTGTAGAGGTGAGGTTATACCCCTGGCATATGCGCCCGCTCCCCCGCGGTTGCCTCTCCGTCCGGCATTAGGAGGATGCCCCCTTTGGACCATGTGCCCTCTGCCGGCGGCCATGCGCCCCATGTTCTCGGTTATGCACCCCATTTTTCTCGCACACGCACCCAAGATCTTCTATTGGGCTCCTCATCCTCCGTCTTTGGCAACCTCCGTTCGTCGGTAGCCATCAAAGCCAAGGCTAGTTGCTCGGCACCCTCCATGCACCTTTCCGCCCCCTTGCCCTCGATTTCGTCGTCCTAGACGAGCGACACGCCAGTCTTCTCCTCCCCTCCCCCCTGCCCTCTCTCCTCCCCCTCCCTCGCAGTTGGGATAGCTCCCCCCACCCTCCCTTCCCTCTATCGCGGTGAACCCCCCCCACAGGCCCCACCTTCGCCGAGATCCTGCGTCCGGACCGCGGGCCACTCCGTCCTCGCCCGGCTGCAAGCATCGAGCTCCCTGGCATCGAATTCCAGACCGCTAGCGACGGTCATCCTTTACGTTTCTCCTTCTTCTCTGAAGAGATTTCCTCCATCTCTTCCACCTTCGTGAAGTCGTTCGTGCTAAAGTTCTCATCGGGGTGTCCGAAGATCGCCAAAGTGCGAGAAGCTATCGCCGGATGGGGCCTCTCATCTATTTATAGGGTCGCGCCCTTGGATCCGCAACACATGTTCCTTCGCCTTTCTTTCGACCCAGACTACATTAAAGTCTGGGCGAAAGACACCACCAGTATAGACGGCCAAGGCGTCAAAATCGTCAAATGGTCCCCCGGATTCAACTCCAAAGTTGACTCTACGATTATGTCAGCTTGGATCACCCTCTCCAACCTTTCCCTTGTCTGCTTTGCCCCGACCGCGCTCCAGAGGATCTTCGGCTCCTTTGGGACTCTCGTAGCTATTGCTGAAGAAACCCACAATCTCTCCGAGGGTAACTATGCGAAGATCTGCATGGAACTCGATCTGTCTACAGACCCTCCGCCCCAAATTTAGCTTGAGCTCGGGGGGACAGACGATCTCCCAGACTCTGGTGTATGACAAAAATATTATTTTTTGCAAGCACTGTCAGATGAGAGGCCACACCACACAGCACTGCTTCAGAGCACACCCAGAGCTCAAGAAAAAAAAGCACCCATAAAGTCGCAACTCTCGAAGGTTGACTAAACTGCTCCCAAACACCCAATTCTTCCACTCCCTAACTCTCACACCCACTTCGAAGATAGCGACATCTCTCCCAGCCCCGACGATCACCCCTGGCCGAGCACAGCTTTTATCGCCTACAAGCCCCCAACCATCCTCCTCAACAACAGGTTCAGCACCCGCTCAACTATCCCACCTGAAGACAACCAAAAGAACCCTCTCCCTCCCACAGAGTGCGAAAAGATCGCCACAGATTCCCAGTTAGTTGTAGTTCCTTCTGGCAGCAACCGGGAGAAGTAGCTGACTCCGAAAACCCCTTTGAGGGTGGTAGCCACACCCATCAACTCCAGCAGCCCCATCGTAGGCGACCTGGCCATATTTGGCCCAGATACGGTAAGTAGGCTTGAGCAAGCCAAGGAAGCAGGTTTCCTGGACCCCCTCAATCTACTCTGTGTGCTAGCAGATACAGAGGAAGAGGCTGTCTCTCCCCCGTCGAAAGACACAGGAATCCGAACACAGAGCTCGATAGATGCGGCGGATGACCCCACCGTAGCGACCCGGAGAACCACCAAAAACTCTCACCATAAGAAGTATAAATTCAACCAAGAGCTTTTGGTGATTTCAATAAGATCACATACAGAAAAGAGAAGTCAGGGGGTCGTCCTCCCCCCAAGTCGGCTATGAACGACTTCAACACCTTTATCTTCAATGCCCACATGACACCCCTCTTATTCTTTGGTAACACTTTTACCTGGTGTAACATGCAGGAAGTGTAACGCCCCAGTCCCAAAATACTTAGGACTAGGTACATATTCATGCCAGCTGCATACATATAAAGTACACTCCAATATATGGAAACCTTGTATATATACATAAGCTGTAAAATACAGTAGAACCATAATAACTAAATCTCATCCACTAGATAAATAAATGATATAAAAGCAACTTTGAATTTGTCATGTATATAATCGTTGGGCGGAGACAAAGTCCACTGCCAATTATCTTAAATAAAATATACAAGAAGTGATCAATAGAATAACGGGACGAACCAAGCGCAATCGTCTTCGAAAGAATGGAGAAGATCACGGCCTTGGCTAGAACACCTGTAAAATCACAGAAGCACACACCTGGAGAGATAACCAGGTCCTCAGAGGGACGTAACAAGATACACAAAGAACATGCCATAATAAACTGAATATATAATATGTCACAAACCGAAATAAGTGACAAGACATCAATAAGGTAATCTAACCGTACTACAGTGTTTATGCAGTTAAGAACAAACCTCCAACGTATGGGCACTCTGGCTCAGTAGCAGTAATCTCAGGTATGGCCCATCAGGATACCAGGGACCTCAAAGCATAATATTCATCGAATGTCAGAGGCCAGCAGTAAATCAGTATCAGGATCCAGGACCGTATCTCCCGCGGAGATAACCGGCAATAGGGAAGTGCATACTTGGCCCATACGTTAAGGAACTGTTCTTCCCACCCAATGCCTAACAAAGTCACATCCATGTCTCATATACCTCTACTAACTGCTAAGTCTTCTAACATGCCTCTATTAGCAGTTAGCCCTAACGCATGCGCATGGGGGATCAGTGTCACGACCCGTACCCTAGAGTAAGGGCACGAGAAGTGGGTACGTCCAGCCTACGCCGCAGTGTCGGCGGTAGAACGCTGTCCTATGTCACTATCTAATCAACAACTCACGCAATTATATAATGTACTTGTCAAATCTCAACTCCGAACGGAGGACAAGTATAGATATAATGAAATCTCAATCACAGTCTAAGCACGATAAGATAACACAGAAGTTTATAACTAAAAACTAAATAACAACATTTATAAACTACTAAATTATAATATCTCAAACAAACTCAAATACAAACTCGTATCTCAAGTTATTACAATTCAAGTTCTAAAACATAAAAACTAAACCAAGTCTACTAGCTAGTCTCCCGATCACTCCTGAGTGTCGGGGCCAAAGGTAGCTAAGCCATCTCCTGCTCCAAGGCAAGTAGGGAAAATATCCTCAGGGCATTCATCTGTAATATTTTCAACAGGTCCAGTCAGGACAGGAACGAGTACAATTCATCAAGAAATTCCAAATAAATGACAGAGAACTATAAAGCAGTTATAGACAGTTGTATTGATGAATATGGTAGTTGTTCGAGTAATGATGTAGAGAGCAGTTAAGGTACAAGGAAAGTAAGGTAACTAAACAAGAAGAGAAACATAGCAAAGAAGACTGTAAAAATAAGATCTAGCTGAACTAAAGTAACATAATGAGTTCAGATGGTACAATATAAGTCGAGTGTAATCCCAATTTGAGTCTAATATAAGATGAGTCGAATGTAATTCTAATCATTATTCTAATAAGGTGAATCGAATAAGATGATACGAATAAGGTGATACAAATAGTGATTCACATGATGTTCTAATAATGATTCAAATAAATTCTGCAAGTGTGTTTTAAAATACTTAGATAGACATGTAAACGGCTAAGGGTAAATCCGGCACATCACACCTGGCCGGGTGTGGAATGGCTATCGTTCGAATATATTCACAGGGGGTGGTTCGAATAGTGGAAATATTTACATGTCTAATCAAGTATTTCCCCGCCCAGTCTAATACAAATGAATCCATAATCCAACACATAAGACGAATACAAGTCCAACCAGCATATGAAGATACGAATAGGGTGATTCGAATAGTGATTCGTATGGTGATTCGTATGGTGATTCGAATAATAAAGGTAAGACGAGTAAGTATGTGTGTCGCATACATGGATTCAGAAATAATAATACGTATTTGTAACAGAGAATCACATACAGCTAAGTAGAACTGAAGTACAGTAATTGACAAGTAAATGAAAGAACTATCAGAGAATGTACTCGCCTGATACTCTGAAAAGATTAATGAAATAACAGATGTCTGCACCGGAGTCACAATGTCATAAATAGAGCAGTACGGATTATAATATGTCCAGAATGGTAAATAAGTACATACAATGCAATCTACATAATTTCTAGGTCGATTTAGGTCAAAGTCAACTCTAAGTCAAACCTGGTCAACTGTCTAGGTCAAACTAGGTCCAAGTCATACTTGGTCAACAACAAGGCTATCTTGGTCAACTGGTCAAACTTAGCTAATTAGGTCAACTAGGCTATTCCACCCCTATTACCAAGGTAAAATCAACTACCTTGCTAATCTTAGCTACCCTCATAAATAATCCATACCCTCATATATATGAATACTCATAAACAAATACCGTTACCTATTCTAAGATATCACATATACCTACATCATGTATAGCCTAAGGGGTATTGGTTAACATTGAACTCTTGGCCAATGGTCAACTTCTATTTGCTAGGCTAAGGTCTTGGCAACTAGGTACTAGTCAAACTTACATTAAACTAAACTCATAAATTCTAACCCAAACCATATCACAAATACAAGTCACATCACATATATGCCTATATAGTATAACATCACCTTATCCCATATAACCTTACCCTCAACCTCAAACCTAACTCATATACCTAACATATAGATATATATATAATATCCCATATCTAATATATATACACTACACATCATATATATATATGTATATATAATGCTACTAATCTAAACCAAGATATCATGAGGATGTAAGGTCTAAGCTTGAGGTAGAGGTTCTCATGAAAACTGGAATCAAGCAATATGGCTAAACCTCCTACTGGACAGAATATACAGTCCAATAGGACTGAACCATATGCCTATCCTAAATGGGATTTAGAATGGTTCTCAATCACACATACTAAATGGGATTTATTTTAAGATATTATAAATGGGATTGAGGCATTGGTGATGTATAGACTGAAATCAGTGAAAACAATTGATGTTTCAAATAGGTTCTCAGGAACTATATGCTGAAAAATGAGTGTGTGTGGGTTTGTATAGGCAGGTGTGTGTTCTCAGGTTTTAATATGGGTAACCTCAGTTTAATAGACAGATTTATGAAAGTTTAACATTCTCTCCAGTTTAACATATCATTCTCAGGTTTCTCATGAAGAATTAAAACATTAACAACAGTGAAACAGTCCCCCACTGAATTCTCAGTTTTCCTTTCAGTTAAAGGCAGTTTTATGTGTGTGTAGAGTAGGACTGGGACTTATGGGTTCTCAGATTTCCGGTGATTAGGAAAAGTGTGTGGATACATGAGAATTTGTGTGTGTGTACAGGTTTAAGCAATAGGAATCTCAGGATTTCATTTCAGTTTTCATAATCAACTAAAACCCAACCTATCAAATTCGAAAATCCCTCCCCCTTCAACTTGATAATATCAACTAATCATGAATCACTAAAAGTGCATTAATACCTTGTATAATAATTTAACATGGCCAAAAGAAACATTCAAAATCAGTTTTTTTTTATAAAGAGAATGAAAGGTTCAGGATTTTCAAATTCTGAAACTGTTATCAGTTCACATCCCAACCTATCATGCAATCCAACACTACAGTAAACTACCACACATGTGTATGAATCAACATAGCAAATTAACATCAAAATTTCAGTTTAAAGAAACAGGAAATCAATTTCCAGGATTTCAACTATTAATAGTGAATCTCAGTTTTCCATTTCTGAAACTTCAATTGATACACGAACTTGACATTCGAAAACCTAAATTAAACCATAGAATTTAGAAATCAGGTATATAGGGGTGTTAACCATATGTTCACGTGTCTAGGGAGTGTATTCGTGTCCATTTACATGGACACGAGGTGTCCAAGAAACAATTCGAAAACAGTATCAGGACTGTGCATAGGCTGCATCGTGCAGTGGTGTCGAGCAACCTAGGGGCTCGTGTGTCCAACCTCGAGCCTCGTACTTATATCTCGAGTTAGGTTAGGAGTAGGCCTACGTATTAGGAAGCCTGTCCCGTGTCTAGGTGTCGTACAATGTCGTGTTCGAGCCCGTATCAGAGCCCAATTTCCACGTATGTGCCGTCAGTGTAAATTCGATGCACACACGAATTCGTGTCCGACACAACACTAGAAGCCACGAAACTTGGGGGGCATGTTCGCAGATATTGCCCCCTCGTGTCCACCAAGTGTCACCCCTCCACGTGTCGTGTCGTGTCCTACGTGAGCCCCGAGCAGCAGGGGACTGAACGTGTGCATGGTGCGGTCTCGTACAGCGAGGACAGAGCCTCGTGGACACGACACACACGTGGATACGTGTCGTGCTCGTGTCAGGGTGTAGCTAGGTCTAGGGCTAGGGTTTAGGCATGACACTTCGTGTCCACGTCGCGTCTAGACATGACACGAAGGCCGTGTCAGTAGCCAAAACTGGCTGTGCACACTGTGTCGTACAGCGTGTTCGTGTCCATTTTGGACATGGACACGGCCTAAATAATGCTCAGTCAAAATGATTTGTGATCTACACTACAAAAACTATTTTTCCATTCAATTAGTTTTTGAAATTTACACATTTTAATTCTCACAAGCATTACATCGAACACGTATTTAAATACACCGATACGTGTCCGATACGGACACGAAATGGATACGGATTCCTACCAAACTTGGGCTACACCTAGGGGAACCCTAAATGAATGCATCTATGAAGAAAAATCATGATTTCAATGGGTGTAGATAGGTTTACCTATTGAGAGCTAGAATCTCAATGTAAAGAGCCTCGATTCGATGTCTTCTTCGATTTTGTCCGGTTCAATTGTCCTCGAACCTTGCTAGCAAGCACCCACAAGTATCCTCTACTGTTGGGGATGATGATGCAATTGATTTGACTCAATTTGGGCTCAATTTGGATTAATGGGGAGAGTTTTAGGGAAGAACAAGTAGGGCTTTTTCTAGGGTTTGTAAAAGAGGCCAAGGCTTTGTTAATGTGACTTTATAGGAGGGGGGGGTCTTGTGTGGCTGTTGAAATCATTAGGGTTGGGGTTTTGGATGAGTGGTTGAGGTTGCTCCAACCATTTCCAAGGCTTCCTATTGGTTAAGGCTTCTTTTCACAAATATCTCAAAAGGAAATATCCTTCCTAATAATATCTAGATATTACTAACCTTGGCACTTAGTAGGAATATTCTAACCCTAATTTTAACCTCATGACTAATCTAGGTTAGGTTAACTTCTAGGTTATGGCTTCTCAAAAAGGCTAGCACAATATTTAATTAATATAAATTACAAATTCATAAAATTGTCAAAATGACCAAAATACCCTTAGGCTAAAAATTGGTAATATGAAATTCTAATCACGTGACTAGGCTCCCTTGGTCATGGTTAGTCTCTAGGCTTAGCAAAACTAGAGTTTAACTAGTTAACTATCAAAATCACAATTCAACATTTTAAATAGTTTTAAAATAATTAAAAATTATCAAAAATCATAACATGATTTAAATATCATTATTAAATGATTATAATTATAAAAATTCAAATTTACACTCATTTGGAAAAACTGGGAGTTACAATCAGTCCACACATAATAACCTCTACATGCTACTCATCTCACACATCCTCGTGATACAACTGTGTTAAGGTATATGCGATACACTACAGACGGTAGTCTCTTAACTCTAAGTCCATATGCAATCAAAGGATAATAACAAAGTATATCTAATATCACTAAGCAGATAGTAAATCAAGAACGGTAAGAACTGGAAATAAATGAACAGTAATATATAATAAAATGCAAACTGAATATAAATAGTATAATGGCAAGGTATCTTGCCTGAGGTTATGTGTAAAAGAGAATAATCCAGTAGCTCGAAAAGACAAATAAACGAAGCAAGAAAAGCCAAATCCCGCAGATGACTCCGGATGCTGCAACAAATATCACGAACGAGTTTGGAATATAAGATATGCCTAGGAAATGCCTGTCCAAAAGTTAAATTCTGGAACAGGGGCAAAATCGTAATTTCGGGTCAAAACGACGTCCGCCATTGGACCCGCTTTGCATCGAAATATGTGCCAGAACCTACGGTCTCTAAAGTTGTCAAACTACATGTCTACGAATTTGTTTTGATGAGATAAACCCAACGGTATGTGCAATTTTAGATTCCGGTGGGCTGTGCACAAAATCGCCCGTTGAGTGGGATTGTGGGCCCGCCAAAATAGCGTCCCGATCAACGGTCTTAGAATTGGACCAAACTTGGCTCACAGGACTAGAAAAATATTTCGAGTCCAATGGCACAAGTTTCATCGCGATATGATGAGTGTGCACAAAGTTGTGACTAAATTTGCAAATGGTCGATACGGGGGTATCTCGACGGATACGTACTGATTTCGTCGTGCACATGCAACAAAATCGGGTTCCGTCAATTCTCACATGTCGACAACATCCATACGCGCCTTTCGATGCGTATAGTGTGCGACCACGTCGTCCGGTTTGTCGGAACGCACGCCGTATCGGGTATTTTTCCACTGTTTGAAAACAGAATTTTATAATTTTTCGGAAAACTTTAACTACGTGTAACTTTTTACACACTAGATGAAAAGTGAATCCAGAAGGTGCGTTAAAATCTCGGTTATGTTGTCTTTGACTGCCTTCAATTAGTTTTTAAGAAAGTTTAATGGACAGCGAGAAAAGTGGCCGACAAGTTGATGTTTTAAAACAGTTTTTAATATTCCAGAAAAGTAGTTTTTCTCCACCTTTGCCTCAATTTTTCGAGCAAGTTGGATGGACATGCCGAAATCCACCTAGGGGATCTCGAAGAGAGTCATGTGGGCTTTCTACACAAATTTACGGAATTAAAAACGAAATAGAGTTGAGATAGTAATCGAACGGGGAAGTTGGGTACCTTGATTTTACATACTGCTCTTGTTTGTTGTTGCTCTCGCTGTTTTCGTGGGACGGGACTGCTGTTGCGGCACACGAGTCTGGCCGAGGAAGGTTCGAGGTGAGCGGAGGCGAGAGGAGGAGGGAAGGAGAGGGATTGATTAGGGTTTTTGTTCATATATAAATATATATGTATGCGAATTAGGAGTTGGGGGGTTCGGCCTATATAGCTACTACTGTAGCTTGGTAAAAGGGGTTCGCCCCCCCCCCCCTTTCCTGGGCGCACAAGCAGCACAAGAGCTGCTGCTCTTATTAGCATGCATGTGGTAGTCCCCATATTGTGGGGCCGGCCACTTGATTTATTTATTATTTTTCAAATCTTTTCTTTTTGTATATATATATATATATATATAATATATATATATATATATATATATATATATATATATATATATATATATACACACACAATAAAATCTACATCTCATCTACATACCTATTACATACCTATATTACATCAAATATATATATATATTTATATATCCAATTGACAATAAAATTTACAACTAGTAATAATATTAAACATCAATAATTATGACTATTTAATTATAATAAAAATAACATTAATAATAATAAAAATATTAAAGTAATACATGGTAGTCTAGGTGGGCTCACCCTTATCCGGGTCCAGAAAATGTAAAATCAAATAAAATATTATTAAAAATAAAACACCAATAATTGTACACATAATTAAATGATTGAAAATTGTACTTAAAATTCTAAAATAATTTAGGAAATATTCGTACATATATAAAATATGCCTACATGGCCACATTTGATCACCCCTCATGTCTACATGGACTTGGGTTTGGTCCAGGCCCAGTTCAGGCTGGTTTGGCCTAACCGGGTCAATAAAATCATTAAATAAAATAATAGTTAAATAAAATATTTGAAATGAGTCATTACACAACTCGGCCTGGTTTTCCTAATTCGGTCATCCCCATGGCAAGGCTTCCCCTAGCATGGCTAGTACACTAGTCAAGGCACACTGCTACGTCTTCCGTGCCAAAATTTATGGTAGTCTTGTGTTCCAAAATTCAACAATGGATAAGGTCATTTCTAATGAAAATAAAAATCATAATTTGCATAAATTAATTTTTAAGTCTAATAAAATAATAAAAATAATAAAAAAATATAGTGGGTTTTACATCATATCCAACTTACAAGAATTTCGTCCTCAAAATTTAGGAATAATAGGATAGATAGGGTTAGGGGATAGGGAGAGTTCGTCAATACCAAAATACAATTAAATTTTGGAGGAGACGATAAAACGGCGTTCAACACCACCTTGCCGTAGAAAATTGTGGAGTCGATATATACAAAAATATATCATGGTTATGGAATTGAATAAAGATCGCTAGTGATGGTAACAAACTTTTGAATATCTAATTTAGAAGAACAGTAAGGAAATGAGTAGACCAAAAAAAAATTAGACATTTGGGAGATGTGGTTCCTAGAAAAAACTGGAGACTAATCGCCTCGATTGAGAGTTTGATTTAAGTGAACAATTGGAATCATCCTCGAGTGCTCAAGAATATTTGGGAGGGCACGATAACAATTCTAGGGTTCAGGAATAAGGAGTAATTAAATGCGAGGATATAGCCACATGAGTCGGTCGGTGGCTATCTACAATTGTGTATAATTAACAGATTGGGCAACCAAAGATGATACCTTGAGTCTGTCTTAGCAAGTACAGTACCTTGTCTTTTCAAAACAAGTAAAAGACAAAAAAACAACAAAGGTTTCGAAGACGGTGTTATATATTGAGTACGAATTGCGGGGTTCATAGGCGGCGAAAATAATTCAAAAGAGAATTGCCAAGGCTGTCGCAGATGAGACTCTAAGGTAAGTTACTATGTCTTCATCCACGTAGAATAATATGTGATAAGCGAACCAAAGTGCAATAGGTTGATCAGACCATCATGCGCCCGCTCTGATTAGACAATATGTTAGTGGGTGCACCCAATAAAATATGTCATGATCAAGCTTGGTAAAGAAATAAACTTGTAAAACTGAAGCTACCTTAGCAGCATGAGATTGTCAAAATATGAGCAAGGAAGGTACTGATGAAGGAATTTAAAATAGTCCAAGATCTTTTAAAAATCAAGGCTCGTCCGAAGTGTGAGCCTATACAGTTGTCCTAGTGTTTCTTCATTTATGGCTTGGTAAACTAGATAAGTAGGGTCCTCTGAATTATAGTCAAAGTGAACATACCAATGTGGTTCACGAGAAAAAAAGGTTTGTTTGGTTGTGAGGTATTCTACCCAACTTACAAGAGTTAAACTAATAGTATCATAGGACAATGGGTCAAGCAATCAAGATAAAGTACAAATTCTAAGCATTTAAGAAATTAAGTAGAACAAAATCACATATCGGGTCGAAAGAATTGAGTCGAGGTTGAATCCCTATCTATGGTCGAAAAATATATCGGTATCATGGTAAAGATTATAGTTTGGCCATTTTGATCATAAGGTCATATCATGCAAATAGTGTAAGGGACATGATATATCTACATGAAGGTAGGCTCGATTAGGTCTTACATATGAAATTTGTTGGAAGAAAAAGTTTAGTGTTGTACTCCAAATATACAAGTCACAGTAGGGGACGCCAGAAGATCAAAAATAGAAAGTGGGAGTTCACGAGGTGATAATTAATGCGCAAAAATAAAGAAGATCAAGTTAAAGCATGAAATAATATTAATTAAAGAATCCAAAAGAAATAATTTAGGGACACAATTCCGGAGAGAAGATAGTCTCTAGATGAATACAATTAAGGAACCATCAAATCATTATTCAAATTGCAAATGGGTTAGAAGGTCGCAATTAAAAGATCCAGAATTGAAGGAAGGTCGAGTAAGTCAAGATGGAAATACAGTCACATAGCTTGGTAGATGACAAACAACACTTGTGTATATACTACTATCATGGTCGTGGGTGACATGGCAATTAGTGTGGAATACTCAGTAGGGTTATCTTGGAGCCTACCATTAAAATTTAACTCAAGTATCCTCCAAAAGTTTCAAAAATAAACTTTCAAAAATAAACCACCAAAATTTGTATTCACTCCAAGCAGTTCAAATTCATCATAAAAAAATTTAAATCACTCTCATAAATCTCAAATCAAAATTTTATCACGTTACTACTAACCCTTTACAAAATTAACGTTTAAACTCAACTATTTAACTCATGAGTTCATAATTTACGAATCCATAAAATTTCACAATCAATCAAAATTTTAACACTCTAAAATTTTCAAATAACTCATAATAAAACTCTTAGCATATTAAAAGCAATCTCAAAAATTAAGCTCAATGCTCTCATAAATTTTAACTTATATTCATGCTAAGTTATTCCAACAAAATCACAACTTTTAAATGGTAACTTCATTTAATCAATCAAAATAACTTTTCATCACATCCTTCGAAATTATCAAAAAAAAATTAATATTAGCAATCCCTCATTAAACTAAGTTTTCAAATAATCTTATCAGTCAAAATCTTTTTTTTCCAAAAATCTAAATAGATCTGTAAATCCTCAATCATAGGACACAATTTAAAACAAAAATTTCTCAAAAATCGTTTTCATAACTTTCAAATATTTTAAACCAAAATTCACCACCATTACTTCCACTTAAAATTCAAAATTTTCTAAACATAAAAATCGTAAGTTGTACAACTTAATTTAAATACTTCATATGGCCATTTTTAAAAGCTAAGATCATTTTCAAACCAAATTTATAACTGTTCAAAGATGTATAACTATAATACAATAAATCATGAACATCAAAACTCGAAAATGAAATAAATTTTATACTTGTTCAAAGATGTATATCTATCACCCAAAACTCAGAAATATCACAACTCGAAAAGCAAATCAATTTTATACTTGTGCAAGGATGTATAACTATAACCCAATAAATCATAAATATCAAATGTCAAGAAGCCAATCAATTTCTTAAATCAAGGGTATAAAGATTCTAGCTATTTTTTTTGTTTTCTTCCTACAGTATCAATCCTATGGTGTTTACTATTTAGAAATCTCTATATTAAAACCTTCTTTGGTAGTATCCTACTTTACAAATTACTAATCATTAATTCACACAAAAAATATTTTTAACTCAATCAGAGTCTTGAATGTATTCCAATTGCCAATATAACCATTCTAGCCATGTGTTTGACCTATGAGCATATACTAGTGTAGTCATCTTCCTAGTTGACACTAAGCACGAAAATAAGAATCAACGGTAGAAAGGAATCAAGCAAGATGCAATTCAAGGAAGTCGAACAAGAGTTCGGAATTTGAAGCCAAGGGAAGAGTTCAAGCTGTATGGATGAGATTCCTATAATTCTAATCCTATGTTGCAGGTTCACATCGGTACAGTAACGTAACCGAAGTGACAAACTCGACCTGCATGGGCCACCACAAAAACATGTAACGTCCCAGTCCCAAAATACTTAGGACTAGGTACGTATTCATGACAGCTGCATACATACAAAGTACACTCCAATAGATAGAAACCTTGTATGTATACATAAGCTGTAAAATGCGGTAGAACCATAATAACTAAATCTCATCCACTAGATAAATAAATGATATAAAAGCAACTTTGAATTTGTCAAGTATACAATCGTTGGGCGGAGACAAAGTCCACTGCCAACTATCTCAAATAAAATATACAAGAAGTGATCGATAGAATAACGGGACGAACCAAGCGCAATCGTCTTCGAAAGAATGGAGAAGATCACGGCCTTGGCTAGAACTGTCACGACCCGTATCCTAGAGTTAGGGCACGAGAAGTGGGTACGTCCAGCCTACGCCGCAGTGTCGGCGGTAGAACGCTGTCCTAGGTCTCATGCATCTAACAGTATAAGGCTAAACAATTTATACTCCCCGAATGGGGGTGACATAGCAGATACAGACTCAATCACATCTAAGGTAGAGCATGATAAAGATAGATAAAACATGAAATCCAAAAGAGGTACAACAGAGAGAAATCTAAGTGTCTAAGATACACAAATCCAAAAATACATCTCAAATCTCCAAACTCAGATACAGTAATCCATAAAGTAAATACAACTCCAGACAATTGAAAATAGCTAACTAAACAAACTTTAATGTGTCACCTCTAGGCTAGCAGGCAATCTCCAAGCTATCTATAAAATTTATCAACGGGTCCAGTCAGGACAGGAGCGAGTACAGTACATCTCAACAATATCATAACAGGTTAGAAAATATAAACATGCTAGAGAGTAAGATACAGGATCTGAAGAAATAACATGATAAAGAAAAAGAGAGACTGTAAGTAAATAGCTACAATATATAGAGAACTATCAGTGACTAGTGATTCAGAGCACAAGATGGTTATGTAAACGGCACGATGTTGTACACGAGTAATCTACAGAGGTTGTACACGAATAATCTACTGGATTGATTACATAACCACTTCTACTCTCCCGCCCCAATCAATACACAAGGATCAAGCTAATTTATGTTATTGCACACGAAGTATAGTCGCACACGAGATCATGTGAATACATGAATATACACGATTTCACACGATTTGTACACGAATGTCACGAATACAAGGAGTACACAATGCTCACGATAAAGTACACGAACACGAATACCCTATGTATCCGCTAAGGGGATAACATCGCATAACAAGATCCATATAGTACTAATCCGTGTTTCCAACGTGTCAACATCATGTAAAGTAATCTAAAGCAGGAAATATAATCCTAAACAAGATATGAAATGATCAGAGAATGTACTCGCCTGATATCTGAATGTCCAAGGTAAAGATACTGTCCGAGGAGAGGTGTCTGGCTCCTAATTAGAACAGCACAAGTCACAACATTTCCAGAAAGGTAATATAAAGTACTACAATGTATTCTACATGAATCTAGGTCAAACTAGGCAAAAGTCAACCCTTGGTCAACTCTGGTCAACTGCACTAGTCAAACTAGGTCAAACTAGGTCATGTCCTAACCCAGCAAGTCTTACTAGGCCTAACCAAGACTATCCTAGCAAGCACACATCAATACAAGGCTATACAAGCCAACATACACCCAACTCTATATAGCATACAATTATTTAATACTCAAATAGGCAAGAATTCACATTGGATATACACTAGGTAATCTATTACTTTAAGCTAAATATGTCTACACATATATACACATGCATATATTGGTATTCAACATTAGGTCTATAATCATGGCATTTCAAATGGTTATATAAATTTATATATTACAACACAATATGCTAACATATATATAATATACATACATAGCTAAGTTAACTATATTCATAAATACTTATTTAAGAGGCTATGTGTGTGTATGTGAACATGGCAAAGGGGCAAGTGAGGGTTAAATGGGCATACATAGTGTATACATATCAAAGAGTGTCAAAGTGTAAGTGAACAAAGTGTCAAGTGTGATACTGTCAACATAGTGTAAGAGGGTACATGAGGTAATATAGGATTTGTGTTAACATAGAATATTACATCTCATTAACTTGTATATTGCATACATTACATCTATTATTACATTACATTCATGCTTGCATTCATTCATCATTTATTTATTCTTTTGCACTACCATATGCACCATACATTACATACTATGGAACCTATATATTCATTACAAGCCATACTTATACATGCTTACATTAGATAGGATACTTACACCTCATACATCATTTATTTAACCATTTACTCATGCTTGAATTCTCTATTTAATTACATAATGTATATACATTAACATGGGTTAAAATCAAATAGAATATTATATTACACACAAGGGTGCACAAAATGCATATGCCGAATAGTAACTTCTACTAATAATCAATACTGTACCATCTCAGTATGAATTAAAATCTAGGATTAAAGTATATTATAGATCTATGTGTTAGCTTTCCGAAACTTCAAACGGATCGCATTTTCGTTATCGAAAACTCCCGGAATCGCGAAAACACCGAGAACGCGTTTGTCTTTCGTACAGCTGACACTCAAATAATTCTCCAGAAAGTTATAGAATGAATTAGGCCTATTAATATATGTTTTTTGAAAGATAACTTCAATACGCTTCTTTTAAAAAAAACAGGAGATTAAACCGAGCTTTGAGCTAGAAGTTATGACATTTCTAAGTTAGGACTGAAATTAAAAATGTGGATAAAAATCATGACGGATTTAGATAGTTTGAGCCAAAAGAATGCACAATATATATCCTAATTATTCACAACAATAATAGCAATAATAATATGAGGAACCACACTCACAAACTTGATTATATAATCATCATGAACCATTTATTACAATATATATATTTATATATATATATATATATATATATATATATATATATATATATATATATATATATATATATATATATATATATACATACACAAATCTATATATGTAACATGAACAACACATCTATAAGAGATATATGAATGAAATGTAAAGTACTCAAGAACACATTTCTACATATTCAAATCTGAGATTTAATATGAATTAATTCATTTAATCAATATTTTAAATATAAAGTGTGTCCAAGTTTGGGGGTTTTCCCCATGAACACAAGACACAACAATAATACAATAGAAATCCCTAAAGGACACATAATGGACACAAGAGGACACAAAAATAGGGACACAACAATGGGGGTCATTCCTATGGTTAAAACTTTCCTAAATGCAAAATGGAGAAATAAAAGAGAAAGAAATATTACCTAAAGGAGAGAAAATCCAAGGAGAAAGGCTTCTTCCTTGGGAGAGCTTGAGAGCACTTGGGGAAGAAGACTTCTCAAAGAAAGAAAATGAGATGGGAGTCCTATTAGGGCCGGCCACAATGGTTACATCCCTCCTTCATTGAATATTACAAGTTTGCCCCTCCCTTAGTTACAAGTGTTTAAAACAATTTTGGTTAGGGCTTGGGGGTAAAAGGGTCAAAACAAAAACTCTAAATGGTTAACCTAATAATTAGGATTATGACTAATCTTTCTAACATGACTAATTAAAATGTAGGCCATGGCTAACTGATGCATGGGTCCAACTAGAGTCTAAGTTACCCCGGGTCCCCGTTACAAGTCGGATTGAGATGAAATTCGAACCCGACTCAAATAATCCCAAAACAATATCATAATAATAAAATAATATCAAAATAATTCAAAGAGGTCAAATGCAAAATATTTTAGGCCAGAAATGATATTAAAATATCATAATCATATGGTTAGGCTCTAGGTCAAACAGTCTCAAGGGTTTCACTAGCAAAACGTCAAAACCACAAGTCATTGATTAAATAATTTTAAAATGATTTAAAATCACCAAAAATTATATCATGAATTAAATATCATTATTAAAATAATTATAAATACAAAATTTTAAAATTACCCTCATTTGAAAAACTGGGTACTACAACGCTACCCACCTTAGAAAAATTTCGTCCTCGAAATTTAAGATCGATAGTACTCCTTCTAGAGCCTCTAACCTACCCAATATCTAAGGTAACACTTCCTAACACTGGAATAATAAACGGACATCTAGATAGTATCAATCTAGGAATACCTCCAACACTGCTCTGCTGTACGCGGTAATGGAACTTCAATAAAATATGGACTGGAACCTATATCCAAGGGACTGGACCTATTTTAAAGTGGTCTTAACTAAGGATGGAAAGGAACTGATCATAGGCTATAGGTATGCTCAAGCTATTATCTTCCTATTAACCATCTATTAATCCATTCTATTACCATAGGACGATGCATTACTAAGACATATAGGCCCCTATCTCTCATAACACATTTATACTCACCAAAAGACTAGTACATCCTATCAAGGCTGATACTATAATCTCTTATAAATCTCATAAGCTACATATTTATAGACACACATCCCCACATCAAGGACTAATCTATATATATCTACAACAGATACTAATGGGGTGACGTCCCTATTTCCCAACAATCAAGGTCTAAAAAATTTTATCTAAATCATGCAATTTGAAGGAATAGTATACAAGATCAGAGCATACCGTAGCAGTTAGAAGTCTCACCTAGGTACACTAATCATTCTAGGTTAAAACAGTACTATGGTATCAACACACAAACAATCTAGGGTGTCCTAATTGGGAAGGTAAGGAAACAACAATCATCAAGGTTGTAGGGCTGTCTACCATCCTATATAAAAATTGGTCATTAACAAGCAACTAAGAAATTATTAAAAGGTTACTATTCCATAAAATGGCAAAAATTAAAAATTTAGGCACAACAAATCACAAATAGATTTTTGTCTTGACACGATCAAAGTTGATCAATTTCGGGATAAAACGAGATTGGGCAAGAAGGGAAATCAATGAAATCAAAGTATGAGCACGAGCATCCAATGATGGAGATTCAGGTCATGATTAAATTTAAATCGACTGAGTACGAATACGAGGTTCATAGGCGATGAAAAGATTTCAAGAAGAATTGTCAAGGCTGTCGCGAATGAGACTCTAGGGTCAAGTTTAACTATGTCTCCATTCTCGTAGATTGATACATGAAAAAGCAAACCAAAGTGCAATAGGTTGATCAGACCATCATGTACCGGTTCCGATTAGACAATATGTTAGTGGGTGGCCATCCAATAAAATATGTCATGACCAAGCTCGAAAATAGATAAGCTTGCAAAACTAAGGCTAATTTAGCAGCACAAGATATAAGGGTGGTAATGATGAAAGGAATTACATAGTCTAAGGTTCTTAACCAAACGGGTCAAGTAATCAGATAAGGTACAAGGTTAAGCATCTAAGGAAACAAGCAGAACACCATCACATGTTGGGTCGAAAGAATTGAGTCAAGGCTGGATTTCTAATTGAAATTATTTAGTATAATGGTAGAGGTTATAGTTTAGCCAGTTGACCAGAAAATCATATCAAGAAAATAGAGTACAAGAAGACGGGTTTTAGTGGGACATGATATACCTACACGAAGGTGAGCTCGTCTAGGTCTTGCATATAAGATTTGTTGGAGGGTAACAGCTAGTATTATATTCCGAATATCAAAGTCACGATAAGGAACGTCAAGGATCTGAATTAGAAAGTGGGAGTTCAAGAGGTGGTAATTAATGCACAAAAATAATGAAGATCGAGTTAGTCATCTGCTTCTGATACTCTTAAGTTCATCTGGTCATAACTTGTCAATCATATCTTTACCTCACCAGTCTCCATATGAAAATTTAACCTTTACTTAAACCCTTACCATGACTACCGTAGGCAATTTCCAATTTCCAAACATCACTCTTGAAGCACAGCCTTCACATTTAGGAATCAACATTAACCTTTTATTTAAATTTCCAAGTTCTTTCACCTTGTCTTAAATTTAACCCAAAACCTCTAAATCCCGTTTACGAATTCCTTGAACTTGTTCAAATTGTTCTTCTCGTATTATTTAATTTAAATCTCTAGGCCTTACAAAACTTATCTTCCATCATAAAATCAACTTCCGTATTTTCTTCGACATACACCCTTGAATATTATTCTCCGAAAAATATTTCACAACAATCTCTAAACTTCCATAACTTTGTGTTCTCTCTATCCCTAGTCATTTCCTCGCAACATCTTGTTTAATATCCTTATTAAACACAATTAACTTCTCTTTTCATTACTAACCTTCTACATAGCCTCAGAGTAAAAGTTTTCCCCAAAATCAATAACCAAGATTTTCTAAGTTCTCAAAACTAGGTTGACCTCTGATATCCTCATTAGTTTTGAATACACCTATAAACTATCTCATAACCCCAAAATTTCTCTAAATGTAATTGTTTCCAGATTGGCAGTATACATCTCTTTATTCTATTCGAGACCTTTACCACATTTCTATCTCAAGTTTCCATATGGAACACTCCACATTTGATTTCCTTTAAATCATCATAAAATAACCAGTTACGTCTTCTCTGAGCTACATAAATTACGTCACTTCCTTAGCCTTCCCCATACAAAAGATACGAAGATTCAAGGGTTTCGAAGTACATCTGGTAGGGACGACAAGATATGGGTAATTAATGTAATGAGACAGAGTTTAAGATAAGAGGTAAATAAGAATGCAAGGGAATAATGGCGAGAAAGAATAATGAAGATATGTTCCTTCTCATCGGTTCAAACGAGAGGAACCCATCAAGCTTAAATTCAATAGCAAGGAATGAGGGTGAATCCAAACAAGAGAAAAAGAATTCCAATTGAAGTTCAAAATGAGTTTCTCAGGGGTCGTCCCAGAAATCTCTCAAAGAATACTAAGTATGATTAAGTACCTTGGATTTAAAATATTAATCTAAATACAAAATTAAATCAACAACTACAAAATTTTATCAAAATCATCAACTAATAGCAGGATTCAAAGTTCTATAATGATCCACAAATCAAATTCAAATCAAGGAAAAAGGTGAATCAAAACAAGGAAAATGAGTTTAAATCGGAATTCAAAATGAGGTTCTCAAGGGTCATCCCAGGAATCTCTCAAGGAATAGCAGGCTCGTAGTAGTACAACTAAGTCGTTGTGCTACTACAAAATCATACTAATGCGAATCTCGACCTGTATGGGCCACCACTAAAAACGTGTCACGACCCGCACCCTAGAGTTAGGGCACAAGAAGTGGTACGTCCAGCCTACGCCGGAGTGTCAGCGGTAGAACGCTGTCCTAGGTCTCATGTATCTAACAGTATAAGGATAAACAATTTATACTCCCCGAATGGGGGTGACATAGCAGATACAGACCAATCACATCTAAGGTAGAGCATGATAAGGATGGATAAACATGAAATCCAAAAGGGTACAACAGAGAGAAATCTAAGTATCTATGATACACAAATCCAAAAATACATCTCAAATCTCCAAACTCAGATACAGTAATCCATAAGTAATACAACTCCACAATTGAAAATACTACTAAACAACCTCTAATGTGTCTCCTCTAGGCTAGCAGAAATCTCCAAGCTATCTGTAAAATTTATCAACGGGTCCAGTCAGGACAGGAGCGAGTACAGTACATCTCAACAATATCATAACAGGTTAGGAAATATAAACATGCTAGAGAGTAAGATACAGGATCTGAAGAAATAACATGATAAAAAAGAGAGAGACTGTCAGTAATAGCTACAATATATAGAGAACTATCAGGGACTAGTGATTCAGAGCACAAGATGGTTATATAACACGGTACGATGTTATACACGAGTAATCTACAGAGGTTTGTACACGAAATCTACTGGATTGATTACATAACCACTTCTACTCTCCCCCCAATCAATACACAAGGATCAAGCTAAGTTATGTTATTGCACACGAAGTATGTCGCACCCGAGATCATGTGAATACATGAATATACACGATTTTACACGATTATACACGAATGTCTGATACAAGGAGTACACGATGCTCATGATAAATACAAACACGAATACCCTATTATCCGCTAAGGGGATAACATCGCATATAGATCCATATAGTACTAATACGTGTTTCCAACGTGTCAGCATCATGTAAAGTAATCTAAGCAGGAAATATAATCCTAAACAGATATAAAATGATCAGAGAATGTACTCGCCTGATATCAGAAGTCCAAGGTAAAGATACTGTCCGAGGAGAGGTGTCTGGCTCCTAATTAAGACAGCACAAGTCCAACATTTAAAAGGGTAATATAAAGTACTACAATTGTATTCTACATGAATCTAGGTCAAACTAGGCCAAAGTCAACCCTTGGTCAACTCTATCAACGTACTAGTCAAACTAGGTCAAACTAGGTCATGTCCTAACCCAGCAAGTCTACTAGGCCTAACCAGACTATCCTAGCAAGCATCAATACAAGCTATCAAGCCACAACCACCCAACTCTATAAAGCATGCATTATCATACTCAAATAGGCAAGAATTCACATGGTATACACTAGGTAATCTTTTACTTAAGCTATATATGTCTACACATTATACACATGCTATTGGTATTCAACATTAGGTCTATAATCATGGCATTTCAAATGGTTATATAAACTTATATTACAACACAATATGCTAACATATATAATACATACATAGCTAAGTTACTATATTCATAAATACTCATTTAAGAGGCTATGTGTGTGTATGTGAA
>JANAVB010034417.1:61640938-61923832 GCA_029216955.1 Iris pallida | reverse complement strand
ATAATATATATATATTTTTAAATTTATATATTATATATATATATACATACACAATCTATATATGTAACATGAACACATCTATAAGAGATATATGAATGAAATGTAAAGTACTCAAGAATACTTCTCTATATTCAAATCTGAGATTTAATATGAATTAATTCATTTAATCAATATTTTAAATATAAAGTGTGTCCAAGTTTGGGGGTTTTCCCCATGAACACAAGACACAACAACAATACAATAGAAATCCTAAAGGACACATAATGGACACAAGAGGACACAAAAATAGGGACACAACAATGGGGGTCATTCCAATGGTTAAAACTTTCCTAAATGCAAAATGGAGAAATAAAAGAAGAAGAAATATTACATAAAGGAGAGAAAATCCAAGGAGAAAGGCTTCTTCTTGGAGAGCTTGAGAGCACTTGGGGAAGAAGACTTCTCAAAAAAAGGAAATGAGATGGGAGTCCTATTAGGGCCGGCACAATGGTTATATCCTCCTTCATTGAATATTACAAGTTTGCCCCTCCCTTAGTTACAAGTGTTTAAAACAATTTTGGTTAGGGTTTGGTGGTATAAGGGTCAAAACAAAAACTCTAAATGGTTAACCTAATATTTAGGATTATGACTAATCTTTCTAACATGACTAATTAAAATGTGGGCCATGGCTAACTAATGTATGGGTCCAACTAGAGTCTAATTTACCCCGGGTCCCCGTTACAAGTCGGATTGAGATAAAATTCGAACTCGACTCAAATAATCCCAAACAATATCATAAATAATAAAATAATATCAAAATAATTCAAAGAGGTCAAATGCAAAATATCCTTATGCCAGAAATGATATTAAAATATCATAATCACATGGTTAGGCTCTAGGTCAAACAGTCTCTAGGGTTTCACTAGCAAAACGTCAAAACCACAAGTCATTGATTAAATAATTTTAAAATGATTTAAAATCACCAAAAATCATATCATGAATTAAATATTATTATTAAAATAATTATAAACACGAAATTTCAAAATTACCCTCATTTGGAAAACTGGGTGCTACAGGAACACCTGTAAAATTACAGAAGCACACACCTGGAGAGATAACCAGGTCCTCAGCGGGACGTAACAAGATACACAAAGAACATGCCATAATAAACTGAATATATAATATGTCACAAACCGAAATAAGTGACAAGACATCAATAAGGTAATCTAACCGTACTACAGTGTTTATGCAGTTAAGAACAAACCTCCAACGCATGGGCACTCTGGCTCAGTAGCAGTAATCTCAGGTATGGCCATCAGGGTACCAGGGACCTCAAAGCATAACATTCATCGAATGTCAGAGGCCAGCAGTAAATCAGTATCAGGATCCAGGACCATATCTCCCGCGGAGATAACCGACAATAGGGAAGTGCATACTTGGCCCATAGGTTAAGGAACTGTTCTTCCCACCCAATGCCTAACAGAGTCACATCCATGTCTCATATACCTCTACTAACTGCTAAGTCTCCTAACATGACTCTATTAGTAGTTAGCCCTAACGCATGCGCATGGGGGATCAGCCCACACACAAGAACCTCTACATGCTACTCATCTCACACATCCTCGTGATACAACTGTGTCAAGGTTTATACGATACACTACAGACGGTAGTCTCTTAACTCTAAGTCCATATGCAATCAAAGGATAATAACAAAGTATATCTAATATCACTGAGCAGACAATAAATCAAGAACGGTAAGAACTGGAAATAAATGAACAGTGATATATAATAAAATGCAAACTGAATATAAACAGTATAATGAAAAGGTATCTTGCCTGAGGTTATGTGCAAAAGGGAATAATCCAGTAGCTCGAACAGACAAATAAACGAAGCAAGAAAAGCCAAATCCCGCAGATGACTCTGGATGCTGCAACAAACTTCACGAACGAGTTTGGAATATAAAATATGCCTAGGAAATGCCTATCCAAAAGTTAAATTCTGGAACAGGGGCAAAATCATAATTTCGGGTCAAAACGATGTCCGCCGTTGGACCCGCTTTGCACCGAAATGCGCACCAGAATCTACGGTCTCTAAAGTTGTCAAACTACTTGTCTACGAATTTGTTTTGATGAGACGAACCCAACGGTATGTCCAATTTTGGATTCCGGTGGGCTGTGCACAAAATCGCCCGTTGAGTGGGATTGTGGGCCCTTCAAAATAGCGTCTCGATCAACGGTCTCAGAATCGGACCAAACTTGGCTGACAGGACCAGAAAAATATTTTGAGTCCAATGGCGCAAGTTTTATCGCGATATGATGAGCATGCACAAAGTTGTGACTTAATTTGCAAATGGTTGATACGGGGGTATCTCGACGGATACGCACTGACTTCGTCGTGCACATGCAACGAAATCGGGTTCCGTCAGTTCTCACATGTCGACAACATCCATATGCGCCTTTCGATGCATATAGTGTGCGACCACGTCATCCGGTTTGTCGGGACGCACGCCATATCGGGTGTTTTTCCACTTTTTGAAAACAGAATTTTACAATTTTTCGGAAAACTTTAACTACGTGTAACTTTTTACACACTAGATGAAAAGTGAATCCAGAAGGTGCATTACAATCTCGGTTATGTTGTCTTTGATTGCCTTTAATTAGTTTTTAAGAAAGTTTAATGGACAACGAGAAAAGTGGCCGACAAGTTGATGTTTTAAATCAGTTTTTAATATTCCAGAAAAGTGGTTTTTCTCCAACTTCGCCTCGATTTTTTTAGCAAGTTGGATGGCCATGCCGAAATCCACCTGGGGGATCTCGAAGAGGGTCATGTGGGCTTTCTACACAAATTTACAGAATTAAAAACGAAATAGAGTTGAGAGAGTAATCGAGCGGGGAAGTTGGGTACCTTGATTTTACATACTGCTCTTGTTTGTTGTTGCTCTCGCTATTTTCGTGGGACGGGACTGCTGTTGCGGCGCACGAGTCTGGCCGAGGAAGGTTCGAGGTGAGCGAAGGCGAGAGGAGGAGGGAAGGAGAGGGATTGATTAGGATTTTTGTTCATATATAAATATATATGTATGCGAATTAGGAGTTGGGGGGTTCGGCCTATATAGCTACTACTGTAGCTTGGTAAAAGGGGTTCGCGCCCCCCCCCCCCCCTTTCCTGGGCACACAAGCTGCACAAGAGCTGCTGCTCTTATTAGCATGCATGTGGCGGTCCCCATATTGTGGGGCCGACCACTTGATTTATTTATTTATTTATTTTTATTTTTCAATCTTTCCTTTTTGTCTTATATATATATATATATATATATATATATATATATATATATATATATAGATATATATATATATATATATATATATATATATATATATATATATATATATATATATATATATATATATACACACACAATAAATCCCTTCACAATAAAATCTACATCTCATCTACATACCTATATTACATCAAATATATATATATTTATATATCCAATTGACAATAAAATTTACAACTAGTAATAATATTAAACATCAATAATTATTACTATTTAATTATAATAAAAATAACCTTAATAATAATAAAAATATTAAAGTAATACATGGTATTCTAGGTGGGCTCACCCTTATCCGGGTCTAGAAAATGTACAATCAAATAAAATATTATTAAAAATAAAACACCAATAATTGTACACATAATTAAATGATTGGAAATTGTACTTAAAATTCTAAAATAATTTAGGAAATATTCGTACATACATAAAATATGCCTACATGGCCACATTTGATCACCCCTCATGTCTACATAGACTTGGGTTTGGTCCAGGCCCAGTTCGGGCTGGTTTGGCCTAACCGGGTCAATAAAATCATTAAATAAAATTATAGTTAAATAAAATATTTGAAATGAGTCATTACACAACTCGGCCTGGTTTTCCTAATTCGGTCATCCCCATGGCAAGGCTTCTCCTAGCATGGCTAGTACACTAGTCAAGGCACACTGCTACGTCTTCCGTGCCAAAATTCATGGTAGTCTTGTGTTCCAAAATTCAACAATGGCTAAGGTCATTTCTAATGAAACTAAAAATCATAATTTGCATAAATTAATTTTTAAGTCTAATAAAATAATAAAAAATATAGGGGGTTTTACAGGAAGGTGATCGCCGACAATACTCCCGCCTGGACCGAGCTATGGTCAACAATCACTGGTCCGACATGGGTCTCATCTCCAACCTCGCTCACCTGAATACTACCGAGTCGGATCATTGCCCTCTCCTGATTGAGATTAACAGCAACCCCAACCGCATCATGAAAGCTTTCAGATTCTTGGACTTCTGGCAACATCATCCTCAATTTAGAAATATCGTAGCCTCTGCATAGAGATCCATTAATGAACCCGACCCCCTCACTCTAGTGGCGGCCAAACTCAAAGCTACCTTAAAAGCCTTATCATCTTGGAGAAAGAGCGCCTTCGACAATATTTTCCAGGCTGTTAGAGAGGCAGAAGACGTCACCCGCGCTGAGGCTCTGTACGCCACGGATAGATCGTTGGAGGCCCGAATGGCGCTCAACCCCACCAGAGCTCTCCTCAAATCCCTGCTAAAGGTGGAGACAGAATTCTGGAAGCTAAAAAGCCAGACTAACATGGGATGTCGAAGGAGACAAGAACTCAAGCTTCTTCCACTCCTGCGTCAATGGCCGTAGACAACAGCTCCATCTACACCAAATCTCCAACGAATACGGCCTTGTCATCAAAGATCAACGAGGCATTCAAGCGGCTGCGGAGAACTTCTATTCCAAACTATTCTCTAAAAAAGTCATCGTCAAGGATGTTGAGATCCTCGCCAAGATCCCCAGCTTGATCAATGATAGAGAGAACGAACAGCTTCTATCACCCCCTTCCGCGGAGGAAGTCAAGTCCGCAGTTTGGGCACTCGACGAACATAGCGCCCCGGGCCAGATGATTTCTCCGGCGTCTTCTTCTGATCTTGTTGCGATATCATCGAATTTGACTTCCACGAGGCCACGTTCGCCTTCTTCCAGGGGGCGAGGTACCCCAAATCCATCTTCTACGCCAACCTCATCCTCGTCCCCAAAAAAGACAACCCGGAGACCATCAAAGACTTCTGCCCTATCAGCTTATGTACCCTCACTAATAAAATTATATCAAAGATCATCGCTAGCCGCATGTCGACTCTTTTCCCCAAGATCATCTTCGTAGAGCAAAGCGGCTTTGTCCCAGGGCGGAACATCACATACAACATCCTCCTTGCTCAAAAAATGATCACATGCATGAAATTCCAATCCAGAGGCGGAAACGTCGCCATCAAACTGGACATAGAGAAAGCCTATGACCGTCTGGACTGGCAATTGTAACGCCCTAGTCCCAAAATACGTAGGACTAGAAACGTATCATGCCAGCTGTCTACATACGAAGTATACTCCAATATATGGACATCTCGTATGTACACATAAGCTGTAAAATGTAGTAACCATGAAGCTAATCTCATCCACAAACCAATATATCATAAAATCAACTTATTAAAGTCATTTGTACAAACGTTGGGCGGAGACAAAGTCCACTACCAACTATTTCAAAATAAAATGTACAAGAAGTGAATCGATAAAATATCAAACGAACCAAGTGCAATTCTCTTCGAAGGAAGGGAGAAGATCACGGCCTTGGCTAGAACACCTGCAGTAAATCATGAAAGCATACACCTGGAGAGATAACCAGGTCCTCAGAGGGACGTAACAAGATACAGGAAGAATATGCCATGTAACTGCATAAGTAAAAAAATACTATAAACTACAACACAACAGGGTACCTAACCATCTATGTGATATGCACTTTGAGGACAACGTTCTACGCAAGGGCTGTACAGATTCACGCAAGCAAGTAATAAAGAATGACCGTCAAGTAGCGCTCATCCGAGACACTATCGGCCGGGCAGCAAGTAGCGCTTATCCGAGTCACTATCACCCATGAATGTGTAAAAAGTAAATGTAGCCCCTACGCTAGTAGCTGTCCCCTCTGCCCAATGATACTATACATCCATCGTAACCACGACACACCAACACGTGTCGTTTCTACAACACGGTTTATATTCAATAACTGTCAAGTCTTCTAACATGCATCTATTGATAGTAATTCCTACGCATGCGCACGGGTGATCAGCCAATACGCAAGTGACCACTACATGATACTCATAACTCACACTTCGTGATACAATCGTGACAAGTTAATGACATGCACTCTATTGACGGTAGTCACTTAACTCTAGGTCCACATGCAAGAAGAAAATAATAAACAAGGAATATAGATACAATAAAATGCAACTAAATGTAAGCAGTAAATATGGCAAGGTATCTTGTCTGATTCCATGCTGTAAATATAAAATGTCGCTCCCGCGTCCACGCCTCCGGAACTCGACGCTCCTAGATAATTAATTAACTAACTTAAGTCACAACTTATGAAACTTACGATACGACTTAATTAGTCAAAGTGATGTGTTAAAATTATATTCAATCTCTCGTGGAACCATTTAGATCCATACAATCACACACAGGTTCTACGAGACATCGAAACACAGTTTTAGGATTTCTAACTTTTAATTAGTCTGTTATGCACCTACTTCAATAGCATACTTAAAAATTATATAAAAATTATAAAAATAATATTTAAACTAATTTTCTACATATTTATCTCTAAAATTCCAGAATTAATATTTCTAAAGACATTTATGACTAGTTGATTAATAAGTCAGCTAGTCTACCCGTAACACACCCGGAACATAGTTAATGACTCAAAATTGCTAAAATAATCAAAAATATATTTTAAACAGCAATAAAATAATTTATTTCATAAAATAATATCAAAGGTACAAGGGTTGATTTATACTACAAGTTTGGAACATTTTAGGTCAGCCGGTTACCCGAAATTAGCTAGTTTTGACCTACAATTTTTTCGACCAGATTTTAGTTGCTAAAATCATTGAAAAATACTTAAAAATCCTAATTTATGTATATGAACACACATAAAATTCAGTTTTGAAAATATGCACCAATAACTCATAGTTCCTTTACAATGGGATTAATTTTGATCCTACCGACACATGAATATTACGCATATATTTCATGAAACCTTTATGGATGATTATACCTAACAAAAGCCATCAAAATATGATTTTTACAGAATTAATAACATATTTTCTACAGAATTTTAGCAAAGGTTTTTAGAAGAAAAGATTTGGGTTCTTAGCAAAGATCCTTGCTAGAAAGGGTGATGATGACTTCTCTTCACCAAAGCTCCAATCTTTTCCGCTATCCTCGCTTGCTAATCCTCTAATGGTGAGTATGGGAGAGTTGATAATGGCTATAGAGGATTGGATGGAGGAGATGGAGTTTTTAGGGTTTGTTTTGAGGGGTTTCGGGGATGTATGGTGGAGGAGATGAGTTTTTAAGGATTGAGAGATGTGCAATGGAGGAGATGATATATAGATGCTATGGAGAGTTTTTTAATGCCAAAATTATGGAGAGGGAGAGGGGTTTTGGTCGACCAAAGGTGTAGTGCCCCGTCCCTACATCGTGCCCCGTACTTTGTCCACGGGATGCGCGAGAAAGGAACACTGTCGCGATCGATTCGGTCGGGACCGATAGGTCGGGATCGACCGAGTCGATCGAACGGGAACGGTTGAATTAAGATCCATTCCTCGTTATGGAATGTCTTCTTCGGAACCAAGTCCCATATTCAGCGGGTTGCGCCTCGAGGATTGACTCTGCGGCTGAGTCAGGAGAGACCTCCCATTGCTCTGATTTTCACGCCGCTTGCGTTGGTTTTGGCTTTGGTTTCTGAATGCGTTTTCGTGAATGTTTTCGATGGTTTTCATGGCTTGCATTTCGAACTCGTATTTTCTATCGAACTCCTTGAATAATGCAGTATTCTAATCAGTTGCTTGTGCGATTTCAGGTAATCACGTAGGCGACGTCTAGCGCGACCAACAAGTTCTCTCGCCGAAGTAAACTCAAGGTGAGTGGCTGACCCTTCTCTTCTCGACCCCTTCTTAAGTAAATTGATAATGTTGTGCTGATAAAAGATTGAATGCAGAGGCACGGGCACGGTAAAATGGTTAAGATTTAAAGTGAACGTAGGCAATACCTTAACAACTGAATAATGTCTTAACTCGATCATTGGACAACTTGTCGACAAGGGAGAGTTTCCTCGAGCGACAACCCACGGCCACGGGACCGACTCGGCCTAGGAGGAAACACGGTATAGCTATGCTGGATGATAGCACGGGTTAAGCGGGGACTTGCAGTGGGGCTTGCTACTTGTGCTGCAAGGGCCCCGGCTAACAAAGCTATAGTCCAGGATGGCTTGTCATGCCAGTGGCCAATCACACGCAATATTGCACTTGGTATGTAAATGATAACAATTGACAGGGAAGGACATGGTAAGTTTCATAAGGCACGGCACGGCCCGCCGTGGGTAAGTTCCAATGTGATTTACATTATGCTTGTCATTGCTTGTTCAAAATTCATTAGGATGGTTAGAAACATTCATGAACTAAGTCATATAAACTCATCAACCAAATGAGCGCTTGGAACTTAACTTGCCACGTACGAGTACAAAGTATAATGTACTGATCCTCGCTCTCCACGCAGGTACCCCCGAACCACGAAGGGCGTGCCACTTGAAACTCAAGGCGACGTGAACCCTTTTGAAGCCTCGTCCGCGTGTAAAGGCTTGTTTCTGGATTCCTTTTGAAGAAGACCCGCACTCAGTCCAAAGGAAAAGAATGGCGACTCGACTTTCCTCGATAGCAGGTGGAAATGTGTAATGGTTTTTGCTTGTAAAAAGGGATATAATGTATGGAACGACTATCTCATCGGCGTTCATTTTGTAAGTCGAGTCATGTTGTAGCCCGCGCGGCAATGAATGTAATGAAGTCAATGTAAATGAAGTTTTATTATCAATGAAAAAGTCTACTTCTATTTCAATTGTGTCAACCAATTTCTCTGCGTACTCTAACTTGATGTTGTGTTTCGGATGACCTTATGACTATGGCATGTGCGATCGCAACTTAGGTTCGTACGACATCATGCCCGGGGGACGACTATCGATTCTACGGAATCGGGGCGTGACATAATGATATCGGAGCACGGCTTTACATCCTTTGGCCTCGCGTCTAGAGTTCCAAACCTTTGACCTCGTATCGATGAGATAAGTTGTTCCATACAATGAGTCCGTAATAATTTGTGACTGATGTGTTTGCCTTCGTATCGCAGAAGTGACGGAACCCACGGCCGAGCAAGAACAGAGCGCTTCTAGCGGCTCTAGTAGTTTGCATCGTTCGCAGGCCGGACATTCTAACGATACCACCGAAAGGATACTACGCATGATTGAGGCACAGCGGAACTAGTCCGAGAACCGACATCAACAGACGGAGGAACGACAGGCCCAATTCGAAGCTCGCTTCGAAGCTCGTTTCGACGCACATGCCAAACTTCAACAAAAGTAGCTGGATACCCTGCAGCAGATCGTCCAGACAATGGCGGCCAACGAGAATTCTGCGACTGCGCCTACCATCACCGTGCCGACGATCCAACCCATTGAAGTCGATACGGAGGGGCCTGAGCGTCAACCAGCGGCACCGAAAAAGTACAACTTTGAAGTGTCAGAATTCAAGAAGGCGTGCCGCACTTCCTTTAGTGGTACCGAAGGCCCTTCTATGGCGATCGACAGGTTGGAAGAGCTGGAAGATCACTTTGAGCTTCTCGGCATTGAAGAATCGAAGTAAGTCGCCTGCGCACAACTTCAACTACGGTTGAACGCGCACGACTGGTGGGCCGTGCGCAAGCGAGCGATCCGACCGGACAACAACACCGCGCCGATCTCTTGGGCCACGTCCCGCAAAGCTTTTGAAGTCCAGTACCTTCCGTCAGCCGTTCGTCAAGCGAAGGAGAATGAATTCATGCAGTTGAAGCAAAGAAGCCGGACAATGGAACAGTATGCCACAGAATTCAACAAGTTGTCTAAGTTTGCGAGTCAGTTTCTGCCTACTGAAGAGTGCCGTGTACGACGGTATGAAGTGGGTTTGCGACACTCTATCGGTGCGCATGTCGGGGTCCCGGAGTACAAGACCGTAGGCGAGGCTCTAAATCACTCTCTCCGCCTTGAGAACCTACATCCTTCCGGTGCTGACGACGTTGTGCGCCACTCCAATCACAAACGTCCTAGCTATACGGGAGGTAACAACTACGCGTCAAAGCGTCCAAATAATGGCGGCAACAGAGGGCGAACCCCTCCGATTCTTTGCAGCAAATGTCACAACCCTGGCCACCATCCTAATGATTGTCGTGTTCACGAAGAAGGATGTTTCTTTTGCGGACAAAGGGGAACCAATTTCGAGATTGCCCGGTTCGAAAACCAAATCATCCCAACGCACCACTACAACAACACCGTCAAGAGAATCGATGACAGGCGCCCCGACCTCCTCAAGCCATTCAACCCGACAACCAAGCTCGACGTCCTAATGCTCAGGGGCGTGTCTTTGCTCTGACTCGAGACGAGGCATTCGCTTCCGAAACTGTCGTGAAAGATATATTGAGTTTCAATAATATACCTGCTCGTGTGTTATTTGATTCAGGCGGCTCGCATACTTTCATATCGGCGGACTTCGCCGCCGAGCACAAATTCTCTGTAATGTTGTTAGACCTTGACCTTAGCATAAGTATGCCTTCGGGCGTGCCACTACTCACAAACTTAGCCTGTGGGGAAGGAATCACATGTATTGGGGGTCAAAAGATCGGTCTTGATGCGATAGTTCTAGATATAAAGGACTTCGATATCATACTGGGCATGGATTGGCTCGGTCCGTGCAACGTACCAATAGACTGCACTGAAAAAAAGGTCACATTCCGCATACCTGGAGTGCCTGAATTCTACTACTCGTGTGGTGAGGCGTCGCCAACCTGCATGGTGATCTCCGCAATATCTGCTCGACGGATGCTGCATTCCGGGTGCGAAGGCTATCTAGCTTTCGTTCGAGACATGCGACAGGATGGTGCAAATACGGGAGAGACCGACGTTGTGGCAGAATTCCCAGTCGTATTCCCGGACGAGCTACCCGACATGCCGCCCGATCGAGAAATAGTATTCACCATCGACACATTCCCCGACACCCGGCCGATCTCGAAAGCCCCGTACAGAATGGCCCCTGCAGAATTGAAGAAATTGAAGGCACAACTTCAGGAATTACTTGATAGAGGGTTTATCCGTCCGAGTGTCTCGCCGTGGTGTGCGCCCGTTCTATTCATGAAGAAGAAGGATGGATCGATGCGGCTTTGCATCGACTATCAGGAATTAAACAAAGCCACCGTCCGAAGTAAATACCCCCTGCCCCGCATCGACGACTTGTTCGACCAGCTCCAAGGTGCAACGGTATTTTCAAAGATTGATCTGCGATCGGGTTATCACCAACTCAAAGTCAAGCCAGATAACGTGCCGAAGTCTGCCTTCCGCACTCGTACATCGTGCCCCATACTCTATCCACGGGATGCGCGTGAAAGGAACACTATCGCTATCGATTCGGTTGGGACCGATAGGTCAGGATCGACCGAGTCGATCGAACGGAAACGGTTGAATTAAGATCCATTCCTCGTTATGGAATGTCTTCTTCGGAACCAAGTCCCATATTCAGTGGGTTGCGCCTCGAGGATTGACTCTGCGACTTATTCGGGAGAGACCTCCCGTTGCTCTGCTTTTTACGCCGCTTGCGTTGGTTTTGGCTTTGGTTTCTGAATGCGTTTTCGTGAATGTTTTCGATAGTTTTCATGGTTTGCATTTCGAACTCGCATTTCCTATCAAACTCCTTGAGTAATACAGTGTTCTAATCGGTTGCTTGTGCGATTTCAGGTAATCGCGTAGGTGATGTCTAGCACGACCAACAAGTTCTCTCGCCGAAGTAAACTCAAGGTGAGTGGCTGACCCTTCTCTTCTCGACCCCTTCTTAAGTAAATTGATAGTGTTGTGCGGATGAAAGATTGAATGCAGAGGCACGGGCACGGTAAAATAGTTAAGATTCAAAGTGAACGTAGGCAATACCTTAACAACTGAATAATGTCTTAACTCGGTCATTGGACAACTTGTCGACAAGGAAGAGTGTTCTCGAACGATAACCCGCAGCCACGGGACCAACTCGGCCTAGGAGGAAACACGGTATAGATGTGCTGGATGATAGCACGGGTTAAGCGGGGACTTGCAGCGGGGCTCGCTACTTGCGCGGCAAGGGCCCCGGCTAACAAAGCTATAGTCCAGGATAGCTTGTCATGCCAGTGGCAATCACACGCAATATTGCACTTGGTATGTAAATGATAACAATTGACAGGGAAGAACATGGTAAGTTTCATAAGGCGCGTCACGGCCTGCCGTGGGCAAGTTCCAACGTGATTTACATTATGCTTGTCATTGCTCGTTCGAAATTCACTAGGATGGTTAGAAACTGTCACGACCCGCACCCGCTTTTCGGATACGAAGCGTGTCCAAGTCCAGCCTATGCCACAGTGTCGGCAGTAGAACACTGTCAATACTCACAAGTCACTGAATCTATAATCACGGGAAATCTATATCTCATCCACAGAATAATCAAGACACAAACAAGATCAGGGCATATACATGAAACTAAGTAATACTGAATATAAACTGAATGTATCCAAAATCAATGTCACGTCCGGTGGACACAAATCCACTACCAGTAGACGAAAAAAATAAAGTAATACAAGAAATGAACCAAGTGCGTACAACCTGCTAACCAAGGCAATCCTAAATGTAAACTCCGCGGTCTGGTGCTACTCAACCCACTTGTCTGCTCCTAACTCAAACTCGGCTAACCTGAGGAGATCATCAGGTCCTCAGAGGACATAGCAAGATACATAATATACATGCCTATCTAGCAGTTTTATCATGCTCAAGAAATAAACAAGAAAGAACAAAAACAATGACCATGAATACTAACACGAATACAAACACAAACACGAACACGAACACTAGGACAACTACGCATAAATGAACTGCAGAATGAACGAAACACGAGATTAATGGAAGAACCAAACCCTCATCCCGAGTGTGGACTCATGGGTTTGAACTAAGCACTAACCCTCGTTCCGAGTGTGGACTCTCTGGTTAGCTCACGGCAAGACACCCTCGTCCCGTGTGTGGACTCTCTGGTGTAATTGGTCAACCCTCGTCCCGAGTGTGGACTCTCTGGTGCTAATGATCACGACAAACACCCTCGTCCCGTGTGTAGACTCTCTGGTGCACCAAACAACCCACGTCCCGAGTGTGGACTCTCTGGTTGTGTACAACAAAAATCAAGGCTATGTCAGTTCACTACACGCACTCGTTCTATGACACGACTCAAGCAAGGTACTGACGAGAAACTCTAAATGTGAAACACAAGGCCAAAACTTGAACATGGCTATAAACAATAAAAACAACTCCATAGAAAATAACATGAAAGCACATGTCCATAAATAATCCAAGACAGAAAAATGAAAGGAACTGTATGTAAGTAAAAACTGTAGAGGGAGGCAAGGTATACTTGTCTATGGTCCTGCGCTGCTGGTATGAATCGAGCACTGAGTTGGAAGTCCAAACAACCTGTTATATGTATTAAGACTAAATAAATACATGAACTAAACAAAATAAAGCTATTGAATTATTGATAATTACCCCTTATCTTGTCCTTGTCCTAAACCTTGTAGCCCGAGCCTCATAGCTACTGATTCTATAGACTATGACTGTAATCTCCCTAGAATACCCTACTGTTCTGGGTTATGATTAACTCCATGCTCCCATCTAATACATGTGCTTAAGGACCCATGTTCCTACTGCTGTCAACTAGTGTACAGTAGGCAATACAACTCATTCTAAGTTGAGCTATACTTAATTCTCTACTAATCTTATCTACGATACCTGCTGCTGAAAAGAAGGAAACAGAATAATCAAATGCAAGACCATAACCCAATGCTACTCAAGAGACCTATTCTAAAGCAATGACAACTTGAATGAACATATATTCCAACTCATAGCACATCAGAGGATAACATGACTTGGACAGAAAATTTAGGATAGATGGATGCCAAGGGTTTAACACCTAGATACCTCATCTAAGGCTGGACATATGGAAATGCAGTGAAGAGGTCTGATATAAAGTGTGGTCACAGTCTGAACTTGAAGTTATTTACCTGAACTTATCATCCAGGCCTGAGCTTTCCTGTGTACAGGACATTTGCAGTGGATGGGGTTTGATGGACTACAACAATAGAATATAGGATATTAACCAAGGAGTAGGCAGTATACGGATGGGGGTACAGTGAATGAAAACACCAACAATCCAGGTGACTACACAGGTGCAGGACAGTGAACATACATATACTCCAAGCCCCCAAATCTACACAATGGTAGACTGGTTATAGAGGAACAGGGGACTGAGTTGCACATACCCAATCCCTATTCTCCTGATACACAACTGAATGACCCCACACTTCTATATACAGATAAGTAGGGTGCACAAAAGATGCAACAATAATGGCTCCATAGGTGTGGTATGGTTTTAGCATATAAAAACCTCACAAAAATCAGTCCTTAAGTCTCTAGTACAATTTAGCCCAATGCTCTATCTACCAATACCCATTCCAAGTCACAGAGAACAATGACAGACCCTAAAACTCAAGGACTGAGGTATACAATGTAGGCTAAACATGATATGATGGGGACTGGATATAATCTGGTTGTAGGACAAACAAGTGGTGCAGGGACTGATCCATAGTACTAATACTAACATGCTACTGACCTTAACTGGTCTAAAGAGGAAGGGAACTGATATTCCATGGTATCGGTGGACAGCACAATTAAGTAAAAGTGACTTATACTCAAAGTCTGGGCAGTATGACAGATACTCGTATCAGGTAGGTAAACAAGGAGGGCTGAACAGAATGTCTCTCCTGGGCTTGAGAGTTTGAAATAGACTGATACGCCTGCAGGAACTTGGTAGGACCTGTTCAGCATACCCGGTTCCCTGATATAGGGGTTACTCCTCCCTCTTATAGCCTTGTACCACATATCCCATATCCATGTATTTTTGGTCCCTGTAACCTTGTCTATTCTACAGGTTTCTTGTACTCAAAGGACAATTATACACACATTCTGATACTTAAAGCCTATTCTTCCTGCCTGAGCAATTGGATACATCCTAATATGTTATATCCCACACTCTACTATTTCAAAACCTAGATGTCAACTATCACTATTGTTCTAGATGTGGCCAAAAATCCCATCTGGTCTGAGCCAATGACAGTAACCCACATCTCTTCTATTGATGCTAACTGATACATTGACAACTGATACCTGTGTGTAATTTTGGGACAATTATGCCAACTGATTTTAGGTGAAACTATATACATCTCCCGTGATTGCATCATTATATGTATTTTAGACATAAAACTCACCTGATAACCGGAAATCACAGTGGTCATATGAAATTTGTTGCAGGATTCAGTAAGGAGAAACAATACAATTATAATTATGTATCGCTCTCAAGGCAGAGGTTCACATGAATGGCACCCAACCTGCTACTCTTACCTGGACTTTCTATACAACAAGTAGACTCGGGTAGGTATCACTGGTACTTATAGGTATCAGTCAGGATTGACCAACTCCGAAATTTGGGACAGAGCAATTACCTTCGTGGTGACTAAATAATACTACCACCTATTCTTACAAGCATAGATATACAGGAACTAAACTAATAAGGTTATAGGCTGATTTTAGAACAAAGGCAAGTCTGGACATCTAGTTGAATAGACCTAATGTATTTGACTGATACATTCATTAAGGGAAATACAAGAGGTCCCATATGTAAGCATCCTCTGGGTACAAGGGAGGTCCATGGATCAGAATCTCATAGATCCAAAGACAGGGTGTCAGTGTCGAAATCAATAGCAGTTCTCATATCCCAGTCCAATGGGCAACCAGGTGTTCATGTCATTGTTAAATCTAAAGTCCACATTGCAGCACTAGTCTGTCCTACAAAGGAAAAACTCATCCCGTAGTATCTAAGGACACAAGGAAGGATCCTATCCTGACAGTAATTCTCCATATTACTCCTTCTCTACTGATACCAGCATTTAATTATTTGGTACTGTGGTGTGTAACAATAAAATAAATCAACCAACGAGTAATCACCTCAAGCCCATGTCACAACAAAAAGAACAAGTTTAATGTTTTCAAAGAGTAAAGCCCTGAGATACATAAATCCATAAAATTGTCTTCACAAAGCTTACTACAGAGAATTGGTATGAACCAAGGTTCTCTGAGAGAAGCAAACTGGTAGGTAGCATAAGAAGGTCATTATTCCCTTAAGCCAGATGATATTACATATGATCCTCCAAGGCATTTAACCAAACACTTACCTTCCCATCCTAAGCCTTGTCAATAATATGAATATAAAAATTCAGGGTAGAAGGATTACCTAGTAAAGTGCACGGCTTGACTGTTCCTCCTCTTCCTCTGCTGCGACAGGGGAACGATTTGGTTCTAGGGTTCGTAGATGGAGAGCAGAAATATATATAGAGCTAGCTCTCATCAGAAGAGATAGAAAGATTGGATTTGAATTTGGTTTTGGTTTTATCTTCTCAGGATTTGAGAAGGGTTAGTGTTCGAACAGAGTTGGATAGAGGGGAAGTCGGCTAAAGCAGTTTCAATTTTTGGTGAGAGTATCCTGAGTTTAAATCAAAAGGAATTTGAATTTATGACAATTACAGTATAGCCCCTGTCAACTCTTATAATACCAATTGGCCCTTTTTATATGGTATATAAATAAAACCAATTTAATACATAACAATGTGTGTGACAATTTAATGATGAAATAAAATAAAAAAATGTGAGGATAAAATTTGATCACGGGGTTTACAAAAACATTCATGAACTAAGTCATATAAACTCATCAACCAAATGAGAACTTGGAACTTAACTTGCCACGCACCAGTACAAAGTGTAATGTACTGATCCTCGCTCTCCACACAGGTACGCCGAACCACGAAGGGCATGCCACTTGAAACTCAAGGCAACGTGAACCCTTTTGAAGCCTCGTCCGCGTGTAAAGGCTTGTTTCTAGATTCCTTTTGAATTAGACCCACACTCAGTCCAAAGGAAAAGAATGGCGACTCGACTTTCCTCGATAGCATGTGGAAATGTGTAATAGTTTTTGCTTGTAAAAAGGGATGTAATGTATGGAACGACTATCTCATCGGCGTTCGTTTTGTAAGTCGAGTCATGTTGTAGCCCGCGCGGCAATGAATGTAATGAAGTTAATGTAAATGAAGTTTTATTATCAATGAAAAAGTCTACTTCTATTTCAAATGTGTCAATCAATTTCTCTGCGTACTCTAACTTGATGTTGTGTTTCGGATGACCTTATGACTACGCCTTGTGCGATCGCAACTTAGGTTCGCATGGCATCACGCCCGGGGGACGACTATCGATTCTACGAAATCGGGGCATGACAAAAGGTGAGGGAGAGAAAGATTAGGATTTGGTTAAGGTTTGGGATAAGTTGGTATATTTAAACATATCCTTAAATGAATTTTAAGCAATCTAGAATTTAAATCCTATTTAATTTGATACATTCGGCCATGAGGGGTTGCTTGGCCGATATTAGCATGGTGGGGGTCCACTTGGCATAATTTAGTTGTTTGGTGAGTTGGCAAGTTGATTGGATTGAGGATTTAAAAAGGGGTTTCCTAATATAGAACTATTTAATTCTATCTATGTAATTACACTACAAAATCTGAATTAAATACAAATAAATGTAATTATTAATATTTATTAATGCCCAACATGCCTACATAAGGTTAGGTTTGGCTTGGAAGAGGTTTGGGATGGTTTGGTGCAATCGGATCTCCTAAAAAGTCATAAAGGCTTTCTTAACTAATTAATTAAATAAAAATATAACTTATGCCATAATTTGAATGGTTAACATGCAAGAGATTACAATATGACCATGATATTCCTAACAAGGCTAGCATACTAGTTAAAGCACCCGACTACGCTAGGCATACCATACTTTCTAGTCGTCTTGCATATTCAAACTCAACCATGGCTATAGTTCTTTTATATAATATAAATAAGATAAAAATAAATTAGAATTAAATAAAATCCAAAAATAATTTAAATATTTCTTTAAATTATAAGGGGTTTTACAGCAATTCATGATATGGGTGTTCAGGGCCTTCGGCTTCTCTAAGCCTTGGATCGACATCATCTTTCGATCCATTAGCAACTCATGGTTCTCCACAGTCATCAACAAGCAAGCAGAGGGGTTCTTCAAATCCAATCGCGGTGTCAGACAGGGAGACCCTCTATCCACCACCATCTTTATCATCCCGACCGAAGTGCTTAGCAGAAACCTCAACAATATGCCAAACACGCCCGAACTTTACTATTTCATACCACCACCGGATGCCCTTTAATCACTCACCTCGCCTACACTGATGACATCATCATCTTCTCCTCTGGAGACATCGGTTCTGTGGAGGTGGTCCACAGAACGCTTGAGAGATACACCAGATGCTCGGGTCAATGAATCAACACCTCCAAAAGCGTAATATACACCCACCACAAAGCAGATAGGATCCACTCGGCTACTCTCTCCAACCTGACCTCCTTCTCTACCGCATAACCGTCGTTAAACTATTTAGGATGCCCGCTAGTGTACGGGAAATCTAATTCGAGTATCTTCGACGACATTGTGAGCAAAATCAGAAAAAAGATCGCGGGTTGGAATAACGCAACCCTATCTCCGAGAGGGAAGATGATCCTCATCAAACACGTCCTCTCCTTCATCCCTATCTATACCGTGGCAGTTTCCGTTGCCCCAAAAAAGGTGTTATCCTCATTAGAGTCCCTCATCTCTAACTTCTTTTGGGGACATTATAAAGGAAAGGACAAGCACCACTGGGCCGGTTGGGATTCGATGGCTAAGCCGCCGAGGAGGGAGGGCTGGGATTTAGCCGATTACATCACATTATTGATGCCAACTCCATGAATCTGTGGTGGAAACTACGCTCGAAAAAATTACTCTGGAATCGTTTCATGAAGGCCAGATAATACCGATACTTCCACCCCACGATTGCCGTCGCCAATACCAGATCTTCCGCGACTTGGCGACGCATCCTTCACGACCGTCTCCTCACATAACCCCTCATCTGCCTGTAACTTGGAAACGGAAGCTCGTCCATGAGCCACGAACGGTGGCTTGGGGATGCCATCCTTCAGCCAACCTTGACCTCCCTCCAACTGTACAATCCGTGAATTATTGGACAGCGACTCTGGCTGGAGATGGGACAGAATAGCGGACTAGCTTGGGTCGGAGGCAGCCAACAGCCTGGCAGCCGCAGATATGCGAATCAGTGACGGCCCGGACACTCTGAGGTGGTTCCTCAACTCCGATGGAGTATTCTCGCTGGCTTTCGCCAGGATTGTGGCCAGAGGCATCGGCACTCCGGCCCCATTCACCATCCCCTTCTGGCAGTCTTGTATCCCCAATAAATGGTCAATTCTAATTTAGAGATCACAATGCCGAAAGCTCCCCACCAACGACTCTATTACCTCTATTGGCTTCAGCCTTGCTTCGTGCTGCCACTGCTGCACATCTCAGCAGTCCGAAACAGCTAAACACATTCTGCTCTCCGGGGACCTTGCTTCGCAGATCTGGACCAATCTTTTAAGCAAATGCATGCAAGCTCATCCGACAGGGGGCTTCAACGATCTTCTCGCCAACTGAGAAAGGTCTCACGGGCATCAGATCGTCGCAGCCGCTGGTATTTGGGTCCTTTGGATGAACCGAAACAAATTTAAGTACGAAGGACGACCATACAACTCCAACTCTCTGAATAGGGAGGTCCTCAAGCAGATATCCAAAGTCAACAGGCGCTGTCATCACCCCTCGAACAATTTCTGGAGGGCACTGTCCTAACCCCAGGCCCGGCCTAGCGAGCATATCTGGCTCCTGGCCTTCTTTGCATGAGATGTTTTTTATCTTTTGTCGCTTGGCGCTCTTACTTGTATATTCTTTGGCATTTGGCCTGATACATCAATAAAATTCGTGCTTTCCTTATATATATATATATATATATATATATATAAAATATATATATATATATATATAAGAGTACTTTTATTGATGTATTAGGTGCAAAATGCCGAAGCCTATACAAGTAAGGGCGCCAAGCGCGAAGAAGCAACAAAAGGAAAAGAAAAGAAAACACGAAGCAAGCCCCAGAAGGCGTCGCAGACGATGCTAGAGCAAAGCCTACCAAAACTGGTCCGAGGAGTGGGCGCAGCGGTTCCTGAGTTTAAGAATTTGTCGGAGGACTTCGTGGGTCAGTTGATCCGGGGTGAATTGGCGACCTTCATACCTGAATTTGTTCTGATTCTTCCAGAGGACCAAAATATCGGCGGCTGTGGCGATCTGGTGACAATGAGAATCACCCCAGTTGAGCAAGAGATCGCTAAAGCCCCCAGGCCGATGCCTCTTTCTACAGCGGCGCTCAAGGTCGCGCCAAATCCGACTAGCGAGATCTCCTAATAGTAGATTGTGTTCAGCAGTTTCTGGTTTGTGAGAAGAGCAGCCATGACATCTGGATGCGAGGCAAAACCTGATGGTGGTTAAGAAATCATCGGTCGGAAGCTTTCTTCGCTGAGCTCTCCAGATCAGGAATGACCACTTGATGGGAATGCATGATTGCCAATAGGGAGCGATCTGAGTGGCCGGCGCGCCGCCTCCCCTGATCCTGCACCTGGCAGAGCCCATTGTGAACAATCCTCCGACAGTGGGGGCCCAAATCCAGGCGTCAGGGAGGTTACTGATACGAATGTCCGCGACGGCGAGATCAGACGTCGCCTCCGGGCCAAGCCACTCTCTAATCCGCTCCCATCTCCAACCTACATCGGGGTTCCGTAGATCCTAGATCGTACAGGTAGGAGGGCATTGGAAGACAGACGGTGGACCGCATTGCCTATCCATCGTTCGAAGTGAGGGGACGAGTTACCGCTGCCTAAACGCATGCGGATAAGGGGTTCAACAAGCTGCCGACCGTGCAGTATACGGTGCCAGGATACAAAGGAACGATTGTTGGCCGCCGTCGTCGCTGGATGAGAGTGTTGGAAGTATCTTGCTTTCATGAACCGCGTCCAGATGGAGTTATGAGATCTAATTTTCTACCACAATTTCATAGAGCCGGCATCCACAATGTGAGCTAGTTTAATAAATCCGAGCCCCCCTTCGTCTGTGGGTTTGGCCATCGTATCCCAGCTCGCCCAGTGGTGTTTGTCCTTACCTTTTTGATGGCCCCGAAAGAAGTTAGAAAAAAGCACCTCCAGGGAGGATAAAACCTTCTTCGACGGAGAGCTGACGGCCAGGGTGTAGATCAGAATAGAGGACAGGACGTGCTTGATGAGGATGATCTTGCCGCCGGGCGATAGAGTTGCGTTGTGCCATCCTTCAATCTTCTTCCTAGTCTTGAGAACAAGCCCAGCAAAGATGCCCGAATTGGATCTGCCATAAACCAGCGGGTATCCCAAGTAGATGAACGGGGGATAAGCAGTGGAGAAGGAGGCGAGATTAGGGAGATTGGCCGAGTGGTTCCTGTCGGCGTTGTGGTGTGTATAGATGACGCTTTTATCGCTGTTGATCCGTTGTCCGGAGCATCTGGTATATCTGTCCAGGGTATTACAGATCACCTCTACAGATTCGATATCACCGGGGGAGAAGATGAGGATGTCGTCGGCATAGGCCAGGTGGATGATAAGAGGGCAGCCGACAGTGGTGTGATAGTGGTGAAATCTGGGGATGTTGACCATGCCATTGAGATGTCTGTTGAGGGCTTCAGCAGCAATGATGAAGATGGTGGAGGATAGAGGGTCTCCTTGACGGACTCCTCGACTAGATTTGAAGAAGCCGTCTGCTTGGCCATTGATAACGGTGGAGAACCAAGAATCGCTGATGGATCTATATATTATGTCTATCCATGTTTCTGAGAACCCAAATCATGAATTGTCAGTCCAGTCGATCGTAAGCCTTCTCTATATCGAGCTTGATGGCAATATTTTCTCCCCTAGACAGAAATTTCATGCATGTTATCATTTCCTGGGCAAGAAGGATGTTATCTACGATGTTCTTCCCTGGAACAAAGCTTCCTCGGATATAATCTTGGAGAGGATGCGGGCTATGCAGGTGGCGATGATCTTGGAGATGATTTTGTTGGTAAATGTGCATAAGCTGATCGGTCTGAAATCTTTGAAGGTCTCTGGGTTATATTTTTTTTGGATTAATTTGAGGTTGGCATGGGATAAGGATTTCGGGTAGTACGCTCCTTGAAAGAAGGCATTAGCGGCTGCGATCACATCAGCCTGAATGATGTTCCAACATGATCGGAAGAAAACTCCGGTGAATCCGTCTGGACTTGGAGCGCTATGTTCGTCAAGGGCCCAGACTGTGTACTTAACTTCGTCAGCGGATGTGGGGGCAATGAGCAGATCGTTATCCTGCTCTTCAGTTAATGGGGGTACGTGAGCCAGGAAGCTCTCATCCTTTATGATGCCCTCTTTTATGAAGAGTTTGGAGTAGAAGTTGGCGGCCGCCGTCTGGATACTTCACTGATCTTTGTGTAAAGTGCAATTATCTTCTGAGATTTGATGGAGAGTGAGTTGGTGCATGCGTCCCCTAACGCAGGCATAGAAGAAAGCTGAGTTTTTGTTGCCCTCGATGTCCCAAGTCAACCTGGCTTTCTGCTTCTAAAATTTAGTCTCCACTTTCAGGCGGGATTTAAGGATAGCCTTGTTGAGGTTAAGCGTAGCACGGTTCTCCGAAGAATACTCTGCGGCAAGCCTAACCTCAGCACGAGTGACGTCATCTTCTGCTGCTTTAATTTCTTAGAAAATGTTGCCTGAAGCAAGCTTGCTAGAAGAAGTGAGGGTGATCCTGGTGGCCCTGAGCTTCACGGCCACTCTGGTGAGGGGGTCTTGGTTGTTCACCGAATTCCATACGAAGGCAACGATGTTTCGGAATTGAGGGTGGTGTCTCCAGAAGTCCAGGAATATTAAGGGTTTTTTAATAAGGTTGGAGTTGTTATTGACCTCGATGAGGAGAGGAGAGTGATCTGATTCAGTGGAGTTAAGGTGGGGCAGGTTGGAGATGAGGTTCAAATCAGACCACCGGTTGTCAACGAGCGCGCGATCCAGGCGAGAATATTGACGACGAGTTCCTTCTTGCATGTTGCACCAGGTGAAGCCATTTCCAGAGGAGGGGAGGGGGTACAAGTTAGCCAGAAAAGTGAAGGAGTTGAAGTCGTTCATGGCCGGTTGGTGGGGAGGACGGCCCTCCAATTTTTTCTCGTTGTTGGCGATCGTGTTGAAATCTCCAAGGCATATCCAAGGGAGTTTGGAAAGAGAGCTATGGGTGTCCATAAGAGTGTTCCAGAGATGCTTACACTCGAAGTAATCGTAGCTGCCGTGAACTGTGGAAATGAGGGCTCGGGAGGACAGGGTGGGGTGTTCAACCCCGCAAGAAAGCGCCTGGTCGAAGTCAAGGATGGATTTGAAGGTGCATTCATTGGAGAAGAGGATCCAGATGTTGTGACACCCAGCGATAGAATTCGGGAATCCGAGCTGGAGTTGGATGGATTTGAGTTTTCTTTGGTGGATTTTAGGTTCGATAATAACCAAAATGTCGATCCGGTGGATTTTGATCAGGGTGATTAATCTCCTTATGGTCGGTTTGTTGGCCAGCCCTCTGACGTTCCAAGAAAGGATGTTAAACGTCTGTATGCTTGCAGTTGGAGATGGGGTTGAGCTTTAAGGCTGACCGTGTGGTCATGACCGAGGGCTCTTTTGCAGGGAACTTGTTCTTCTTGTTTTGATAGATTTTGGGGGCCCTTAGGGCCGCTGTAGTGGCAGCTAGCGTCGATGCACGATGACTCTGGTCCTCGGCAACTGTGTCTTGGGTGGTGACAAGTTCAGATTCAATGTCGGCTGGAGCGCTAAAGGGGTTGTTGGGGTTCAGGAAGCCCACGTCCTGAGCTTGTTTGATCCTGGCCTCATATTTTTGGCCTAATGACTGCTCGGCCTCGGCCAGGAGGTAGGTGGGAGGATCTGCAGGGGCAGGGGAGGTGGAGGGATCACCAAGGCTTGGGTCGGTAATCAACGCCAACCTATTCTCCTCTGAGGAGTCCGAGTCGCCAACCGAAATACCGTCGGCGTTCACACCACCTTCAGCGGGTGGGGACTTGTCGGGGAGGGAGGTAGACTGGTTTTCAACCTCTTAGGAGGAGCTTAGGATCTCAAATCTGTTGAGGAGGGTGATGCTTGTTGGCTTGTTAGGTGCAGTGCAGAAGTTCGACGTTGAGGGGGCAAGAGGACTGGGGTAGTTGTCGCTTTCTGTAAAGTGAGAGTGGGAGTTAGAGAGGGGAAGGATTGGGCCTTGAGTAGGGAGTTGGGTGGCCCTGGGAGATTTTTTTGTGGTAGTTTTTTCTTGAGCTCCGGGTGGGCTTTGAAACAATGCTTCGCGAGGTGGCCTCTGATCTGACAGTGCTTGTAGAAGCTAATGCTGTTGTCATACTCCAGCGTCTGGAGGTGTGACTATCCTCCTAATTCGAGCTGAATGAGCGAGGGGGGTCAGAGGATAGGTCGATCTCTACACAAATTTTTGTATAGTTACCTTTGGAGAGGTTACGTGTTTCATCGATGATGGTGACCAGTGTCCCAAAGGAACTGGATATTCTCTTGAGAGCTGTGGGAGTGAAGCAGACTAGGGGAAGGTTCGGTAAGGTAATCCACGTTGAGATGATCTTAGAGTCAACATTGGGGTTGAAACTGGGGGTCCATTTAGCGATCTTCACGATGAAAGAACCGATGTGTGTGGTACCCTTGGCCCAGACCAAGGAGCAGTCAGGGTCTAAGAAGAGGTGGAGGAGAAGATGTTTTGAGTCTAGAGGTACGACTTTGTATGCTGCTGAGAGACCCCAGCATGCGATGACTTCCTTTACGAATGGCATTTTTGGGCATCCGGTCTGGAATTTCAGCACGAAGGTCTTCGAGAAGGATGAGGATAGTGAGGATATTTCGTCGGAAGAGAATGGCACTCTGATAGTTTGACCTTCGGGGGGGTAGGGAATTCGATCGCTAGAAGAACGATTTCCTTCTCTGCTGGGGGTAACTGCGCCCCACGGTTCGGACGCAAAAAGTCAGCAAAGAATGGGGGAGAATGACGGTAATGTGCGACCAGGAGGGGTTGAAAATGCTGAACAGGCGGAGACAGCGTTGTTGGGAGCCTGTTGGAAGGATTGGAGGCTACGATGCAAGCTGGGAAGGAACCTCTGGGCCGCGAGCCCGGGTGGGGTACTGGGTGACGACTGATATAGTCCGACGAACGACCATCGGGCGACAGCGCATGAGGGCCCCGGAAGGCGGAAGCACCTGCGCACGAAACAGCGCCCGCAGGCACATATCTGCCAGCCGGACAAGGGGAGGAGAGGGGCTCCCTGGCGCGGAGGGTGCATGTCCCAGAACTGTTTGTGCCGGCACAGGACCCACGGCAGAAAGGGAAGGGACGTAGATGTTGGAAATCCTCAGGAGCAGGGACCCGGGGGCGCATGCAGGCCTGCTGGCAGTACGAGCGCATGCCTCAAGGAGGGTGGGTGCATGCTCAGATGTGGAGGGAGGTGGCGCATAAGCAGTGACGTGGCTCCCCAGAGAGGTGGGCGCATGGGATCCCGGATACGACGCGGGCACATGCCCCTCGGGAAGGTTGGAGGGCACATGCTAGGTCGCGATAGGGGAGGGCGCATAGGTGCTATGCCTAGTATCGGGCGCATGATGCCCATTTCAGGGCGGCACATGGGAGGGCGGGATGTGCTAAAATTCGGAATTCAAATTTGAATTCAAATCAAGCAGGAATGTGGGAACAGATTCCGATGTGGTGTAGTCCATGAAGCCTATCAGGATCGGAAGGCTATGGTCGTGCGCCTCCAGCGAGGGCGGAGGCCACCGGAGAGGGAGGCGAGACTATAGGAGGAGGCCGGGTGGGAAGTTCTCTTCCCGGAGCGGCCGACAAAGCCGTCGAACTTGGCTGGGATCCGACGGCGGCTGGAGGACGAACTTGACCTGGCGGCAACCCGAGCTTAGGAGTGACTACGACGGAAGATAGGCCAACCAATGCAAGCTGATCCGGGGACCACGGCGGGCGGTCCGACGCGCGAGGGGCTGCGAACGCTCCACCCCCCTGCGCCGGGGGAGGTAGGGATGCGGGGGGTGGAACGTCTGTTGAGGAAGATGGATCCGGCCTTGGCGCCGGGGGGGCGACGTTGACTGATGGCTGCGGGCATCCGGGAGCGCCGGAAGGGACGCTTGGAGAAGAGTGCAGAGGAGCAAGCTTGGAGAAAATATATATATATATATATATATATATATATATATATATATATGCCCAATCCTTTCCTCGCTCCGTATTGGCAGCCCACCATCCCCAACAAATGGTTCATACTTATCTGGAGAGCGCAGCACAGAAAACTCCCAACCAACGATGCCCTCAATTCCATCGGCTACAGCCTCGCATTAAGATACCACTGCTGTCCATCTCCTTAAGTAGAAACTGCGGACCACGTTCTGCAACCCAACTATGGTCTCACCTCTCCATCAGATGGCGACAGCACCAACAGGACGGGGTCTTCAACGATCTCTTCGTCGACTAGGGGACTTCCAATAGTCACGAGATCGTCGCAGCCGTCGGTATTTGGGTATTATGGACGAATCGGAACAAACACAGATACGAAGGACGCCAATACAGCTCCCCACAACTTTACAGAGAAGTATGTAGACAAGTTCTTAAAGTCACCAATCGCTGTACTATCACCCCGGTCGGGCACCAGAGGTTGTTGCCTTAACTGCTGGCCTAGTGGTTTTTGGTCCGGTTCAGTGAGCGCACTCCGTCACTGACTGGCTTCTTTTTTTTGGGTCACTCGAAGCGGGTCGCGCTTCATTGTATAGGATTCGGCATTTTGTGCCTTATACATCAATAAATTGGAGCTTTCGTTTAATATATATATATATATATATATATATATATATATATAATATAGAATAAAAAGATGGAGAGTGGCTTTTGGGCATGGATTCCCCTGGCAGGAGCCGGCCCGCTCCTCGAGTTCCCCTCTCCGGCGCCCAGGCGGTGGTCGGCCGCCGTCTGGCGTTCCCCTCCCCGCCATGAGCCCCCTCTCTTCCCAGGCCACCTCGGTCCCGGTGGATGGCCGGGCTTCCCCCGGCCACTCTTCCAGTGGGGAGCCCACCCCCCTCGCCACAGCCGGCCGGCGTGTGCCCGGCGTGCGGACCCCCTCCCCTCCTCTCTCTTTCCCGTCGCTTCCGTCGCCCTCGGCGTTGCAGGAGCCGCCAGGCTCAGCGCCCTCGGCCAGCCCCGGGTCCCTTCCTTCTTGGCCAGATCCTTCCCTCCAGTCGACAATCGTCCCCGCTGCAGCGCCGCTCCTCCCAGTGGCTGCAGCCCCACCATCAGTCCACCTTTCCCCGAGACCCCTCTCGCCTCCCCCAGCGTCCGGCGTCCCCGCAGTCCCGGAGCCCTCAAGAGCTCCGTCTGAAGCGCCTCCTCCTGTGGCCCAGGCGCCATCCGCCCAAGTAGCTGCCCTCCCCTCGCCGCTTCCCCTCTCTGCGCCTTCCCCCGCCTTTACTACCTCGCCGGTGCCTTCCGAAGCGGCCTTCCTCCCGGAGCTCCCTCCAGCCACGTATACCCCCGCCGTGCATCCTTCCGCCGCGGATCTCCTTCCCCCTTCCGTCGTCCAGCCCACCGCCGCATTTCTTTCCTCATCGGCGGCCCCCGACACGACTTCGGCGGGTACCTACTGGCAGGAACCATCCACCATGCGGTGGTACTGGCTCCGCCCCGACGCCCGCTGGTATGACCCGGCGGCCGTAGGCGGCTACGCCGCCCTGTCGTTGGAGGCGTATGCCCTCCGCTAGCCTTGCTGCGGCCTCCACCCCCCCTGCCCCTGCAGCCGGAGCCGCCTCTTTCCCTCAGGAGCACGCGGCCTCGGCTCTCCGGCAGCCGCCCTCCTGATCGTCGCCCTCCCGTCGGCCCCCATACCACGCCCTCCAGTCGGCTCACAGGGTCGGTTCCCCTCCACCGGCTCCCCGGCGGTCGAGACCTCTGCTCACCGGCTCCCCGGTGAGCGTCCTCCCTCCTCCCTCCGTCCCCGGCGAGCGTCCTCCGTCCCTGCGCCTCGGTCGTCGGAGTCGAGCCCCCCCAGCGGACGAGCACACCCCCCCAACTTTTTCCTCGGGCTCCACGTCTCCGAGTCCCGAGCCAGTTCGGGACACGTGTTCCCATGGGACGCGTGCTTCCCCCTCGGGTTGCGTGTGACCCATGGGAAAGCGCGGGAGGTTGGTGCTTCGGTTTTGAATTTCGAATTTTCTTTTGTTTTATAGTGTGCTGTATTAGCTCCCTGTGAGCTTTTCGTTTCAATAAAAGTTTCTGTTTCCAAATATATATATACTAGTCATAACCCGTGCCCATAGGGCACGGTTCATTTAAGGTATTCCCCCTCAAAATCTTGGATAGGGGTGTAAAATGGACAAAGTAGTCCGTTGTCCGTACATGTCCGGCTCGATAAATGGTTCGACCGCGGGCCGTCCGATTGATTAACGAACAAAACTTGGACATATTTTTTGGTCCGTTTAAAAATCGGACACGGACACGGTCATATCCATGTCTGGTCCGAATTTATCTGCGGACCGTCCGATAGTGGAAACTCCTTTTGGTTTTGAATCAATTTTGTCATATCATTTTGGTTTTGCATCAATTTGTTGTTGTCCGGTCTCGATTTTCATTAACCTTTTACTATTGTTTGTTGTATTCTATAACCTTCCATTATATTTTCTTTCAACTTGATTTTTTTTAGCAACTATCAAGTAATCTTGATAAAATAATAGCTTTTGATAATATATTTAATTTGTCCGCGGACCGTCCGATTGAATTAACGAACAGTGGTTGTCCGTGTCCGTCCGGCCCGAATTTGAACAGTGGACTGTCCGTGTCCGTCCGACCCGTTTACACCCCTAATCTTGGACTCCCAATTTTAAACGAACAATAATAGTTATGAGACCCCCATCAAAATATTAATTTTTCTAATGAAGTTAGTTCTCAATAGTTGCCAATCATTTGTGTCACATGTAGAATACAGGAAAAAATTATTAACAAAAAAAATAAAAAATGATACATCAATAGACCAACACACAACCGCGTCGAAATTATCATTCAATAGCTTCACAAAGAAGATTGGAAATGACGCACTATTTTGTATTAGGATAAAATCATAAAACACATCAGGACCTCACTAAGGATAGCAAATACTGGTGCTTTGATAATACAATAACTTTGTTAGACTCTAAAGATGTCCATGGAAACCCTAGTTAAGAAGGTTTATACAAAGGTTTATACAACCCACTATTTTGGCCATGGTAATGCTTCCGCAGAAAACATCTTATTCATCACATAATAAAGAGATCGAGTCTCAAAAAGATGCAGCACTACAAACTCCAGCTGGTCCATATGGAAGTGGTAAGAAAACAATTACAACAAATTCTGAGCTTCATCTTGATAGAACGTATCGTCTCACTACCTGCCATATTTTGCAAACCCGAATCTGCTTCATCATTTTCCCAGATCTTGAGATGTTTATTTTGCAAACCCTGATCTACAAATATTCGGTTATGAACTCTACGAAATAAATAAAAAATGACAAAAAATAACAAACATAAATCCAGTAATATCAATCCATTAGAAAGCGCAGCTCAAGACCATATTAGTTTTAAGAAAATAAGTTACAAATAATACCCCACTAATTCCTAAGGAGAATAAATTATTCAGTGTTTTGTTTAGTATCTAGGAATAAAAAGTAGAAATTAAATAAAATAAAAACCATCAAAAACAATTCTTCAAAATGATATAAGTATTGGTTATAGTCAGACAATGCTTTCTAGGCAAACGCATCTCTTCAGATCTATGTGCAAAGGCACTGATCAGAGCCCAGTACATATCATCATTCCAATAATAATAATAATAATAATAATAATAATAATAATAATAATAATAATAATAATGATAATAATTAATACTGAAATAAAATAGGAAAAGTAAATTTTCAGATGGAATCCTCAGAAAATTGCTTATAATTGTCATCACGGATGACATCAGGTCTCAAAGATTTCTTGCCATCATTGGATCCATAAAATGAACTGAACGGAAAAAAAAAATTGTAGCAGAGAAAATAAACAAAATTAATGGCAAAAAACTAAATATTATGGGAGATTATTCGCTGCACCTCACAGAAATAGATTGGCGAAGCGACTCAACAACCCCTAAAATTTATTTAGCCCCTCCTACTTTGAATAAATTCATTTGGACACCCCAACCCTGGTTAGATTATAGGATTAGGGATCGATCCAGAAAAAGGACAATTTTTTTGGTATGAAAAATACTGAAAAAATAAATGAACATGAGGAGTGGTGGCTTACCTATAATTTCTCAATTCTCTTGGAACAGAAAGTATATATAAAGTGAGGGCACGAAAGTAGCACCTTCTGGTAATTTTACAGAATCCAAGGATCACTCAGCAGCCAGCGTCATCCTCCAATCAAAACTTCTATCGAACCATAATCTGGAAAAAAGAGAACAAAATTTAGATCCCAACTTCCATACTAAGCCATGAAGATCAATTTTTCAGTATCCACACAACATTCAATGTAACAACACAACCAGAACAATAATCAAACAGTACATATCAAACTATTGCTAAACCACAGGCTTCAAGATTGTAACATACTAAGTCTTTTATTGCTACTCTAAAGGAAACAAATCATAACAAAACAGTTTGATTTAAATTTCCATTCAAACATTTTACAACCAAAATCATCCGAGTAAAACCAAACCCAAACATTAAACCTAGAAAAAAAAATCCGTAGCCTTTGTGTAACATGTCTGGGTTCGTATTCACCCAGTTTTTCTTCCATTATTTATACATATACATTTCCCATGTCGTGTCGGACAACCCCGACACTCCATCCCCAACCCTTATCGACAACCATTATCGTTGCAACACCCATCCGGGCTCCGCTGCCGATGATCGCCATCCCCGCTGACTACCATCGACAGTTTTTCTCCTTCCTCTGCGCAGGCCTGCCCAGTGCCCCAGTTAAAATCGACACCACCATCACCAGCGCCCTCTTCGATGACCTCCCTTGCCGTCACCACCCGACCCCAGAGTTCCCAAACCGCCACCCTCATCACCAAAACCAACACCACCATTGAAAACCATAAATCCACCCACAACAACCACTTACCACCTCCAAGGCGTGCACCTCGCCGTGGTCGATCCAGCCAACTTCGACCCAGCGTCGCATTTGGCCGACGCTCCTCCAAGGACCCGACGGGACCCGACGTCGGCAGCGCCACTCCCCATCACCACCAGGTCGTACGTCTTCACCACCATCTCCAGAGCTCATCGTCTCCATCACCACCACCCTTCCCTGTTATCGATGCCGTCCTGCGCCTCAAACCTGAGCGAGCCTCCTCCGTCTTCACCGTGCCGGCAAACGTCAGATCGGCCGCCGCCGATCTCCATAAACTGCTGCACCTGCCACATCCGGCCACTGTCGTCGCGGATCAGGATCGCGCGACCCAGCGCCGGTCGGCTTCGTGATTCCCTGGATGTTGTCCCGGAGGACCTTCCTGTGCCGCTTAGCACCTCCCTTGCCCAACCCCTTGCCTCCCTTTCCTCTTCCCGACATGGCTGCTGCTTCACTTTGGGAGAAAGAGGATTCTTCTTCTTCTTGGAAGATCGGGATTGGATGGTGATGAGAAATGAGGATTGTTTGGAAGGGGTTTATGGAGGGGAAAAACAGAGAGAGAGAGACAGCTGTGTTTTTTGGGGTTCGAGATGGGGGGTTTGGATCGGTGGAGGAGGGATAGGAATCGTTGGATGTGAATCTGATGGTGGGGGATGGGCTGTTGGGGCTTGCTGCGGATCCCTGACGTAATAATAAACACCAGTTAAATAACATGGATAATGGAGAGTAATAAAGACTTAATGCTCTTGCCCATAAAACCCCACTCCCAATAATACTCTTCCCCATAAAACACCACTCCCAATAATGTTCTTCCCCATAATACCCCACAACCGTTGATTCACCAAGATTAAATCCCAACCACTCTTTATCTTGGCACAGTCAGCCCTAGGATTCAAAAACCTTTGTGTTTTGTATAATAGATATATATATATATATATATATATATATATATATATATATATATATATATATATATATATATATATATATATATATGGATCTAATCTAATAATTCAAAAAAGATAATCTAACGACTGCTATTTCGGAGAACATTCAGGATGCTTAAGAGTGGGTATCCCGATCTCTCTCTCTTTCTCTCTCTCTCTCTCTCTCTCACATACACACGTGTGTGTGTGACACTGTCTTTTTTGACTTATTAGATTAGATCCTTAAACTACCAATTTCTTGCAAAATTTTGATCCAATATGAAGATTTTATATATATATGTACATATATATATATATATATATATATATATATAATAAGTAAAACCTGGATGTCTCTCAGCACCTTCTCCGTCTTGCGGGTCTCCCCCCTCCCCCCTCCTCCCCCCCCCCCGCCGCTTGTCGACGGCCGGTAGGCCTGCTCCCCTCCTCCTTGCCCCCCTCCGTCCATGGCCGTTTTCCCGACTCGGATCTCCTCTACCGGGCCCCATATGGGGGTCCCTTCGACGGTCGCCCCTTCCACCGCCACCCCTCCCTTTCCGCCCGGCCCCCTTCCGGTCTCCCCCACCGCCGTTCCTCCTACGCCTGCCTACTCCCTCCTCTCCGCCAGCTTTCCCCCTCCCCCCCGGTGGCAGATCCGTCGAGCCGCCCACCCCCTCCCCCCTCCTTCTTTCCCACTTCGGCTGTCGCGAGCGGCGCCCCGGTAGTCGGTGCTGGTGACACCTCTGTCGCCCCATCGGGCTCGATGGACCTCACGGGGGATCCGTCCGGTTTCCCTCCCCTCGGGTTTGCTGCTTTCTCGCTCTCCGCCCCTAGGCTTTTCGAATTTCGAATCGCCAGGGTCAGGCCTCGCCTCGAGCTTCGTACTCCACGAGGGAGGTTCTGCGTTGGGCGCATGGCTCTATCCTCGCTCATGCGCATGGTGGTCCGCGGAAGATTGGCCCGCGTCGGCTTTGCAGGGCGCATGGCACCCCCACACATTCTCGGACGCATGGCCCCTCCTTCCAGATGCTGGTGCATGGCTACACTCCTTTCCAGCGGGCGCATGGCCCCCTTCGGCCCTTCCTGTAGGCGCATGGCAGCATTCTTCAGGTAGTGGCGCATGGCCTCACCTCTTTCCCAACCATCTGGTGGGCGTATGGCCCACTCCATCAGGAGTGCCCCCCATGGGCGCAGGGACTCACTCCCCGGGCGCAGGGACTCACTCCTCCGTGGGCGCAGGGACTCACTCCCCCTCCCCTCCCCCCCCCCCCCCCCCGTCGCCGCGGCTTCAGATCCCCCGGTCGTCGGACCCTCCCCTGGCGCGGGGGAGTTGGGGCCAGCAGCTGTTCCCGCTAGCACCCTCTCCATCTCGTGCCCTCTCCCTTCCCCGGCTCGGGAGCTTCAGGCAATTCCTCCGGCAGTCGCTCCCCCCTGCCTACTGCCGTCGCCACTGCCTTCGTCACCGATGCCTCCCAAGCCTCCTCATCTCTCCGTCTGTCTCCTCCTCCTTCTGCCTCTTTCCTCCGTGGCCTTGGCCCAACCTCTGACTCCAGGTCGTCTTCTGCTCAGCCTTCCCTGCCTGCCCGCGGGTCCCCCTCCATTAGCGAAATATCGACCCCTCCGACCAAATCAGGAACCCCATCTCCTTCCTTTGTCGATGTGTTGCGGCCGGACCGCGCAGCCAAGAAGGGTAGCCTTTTCCTCGACGTCCAACTCCCGGAAGTGGAGTACCCCTCACAGTCCCCGGTTCCGCAGGTCCCCTTCTCAGCTCAAGAGCTGTCCTCTCTATCCTCGTCCTTCCTCCACACCTTTGTCCCCAAATTTTCATCTGGATGCCCCAAGCTCGACCGGGTTAAAAAAGTAATCCTCAGTTGGCGGTTGTCCGCGGATTACATGGTCGCTCCTCTGGACCCTAAGCATATTTTGCTGCACCTGTCTTTAGCATCAGACCAATAGACCGTATGGTCGAAGGGTACATGTAGGGTGGACTCCCACCTTATGAAGATTATCTGGTGGTCCCCGGACTTTAGCACCAAAGAAGATTCTGCGATGGTAGCAGCATGGGTGACCCTTCCCAACCTTTTCCTAATCTTCTTTGTCCCAGCGGCCCTCCGGCGAATCGCCAACTCGTTTGGGACCTACGTGGCAACTGCAGAGGAAACCACCAACCTTACCAAGTCTCATTACGCCAAGATTTGTATGGAACTGGACTTGAACAATGAGCCTCCAAATCACATCGTACTGGAGCTGGGCCACTAGCTGCACACCTAGCGAATAGTCTACGACAATCACATCATCTACCGTAAACACTGTCATTAGCGAGGACACCTAGCAGAACACTGTTTCTGCTTGCACCCTGAGCTCAAGAGGAACCAAGCCAGGAAAGACGTCCCAAGTAAGGGAGGCAACGACAATCAAAAGCAACATCCCCTGCTGCTTCTGCTCTCAAACACACACGTCATGTTTGAAGATCACGGCGGATCGCCGGACAGGAGCTCCCCCACTGCCACAGTAGCGAACCATAGCACCTTTACATCCCTAGACCTATCGAACAAGTTCGACGTCCTGGAGTCGGAAGCCACCGAGCCGGTTCAGGCTACAGCCACCTCTGAGAACCCGAAAACCCATGAGCCATCGCGGGCCATTGTCCCCTTTTTGAACCCGTCCAGGCACGTGGAAGCGACCGTGGAGCCAACCACACCAAACGATTCCCACTTGAACGATGGCTCTGACACCCTCATTGAGTCTGTTCCCGCCGAACCCCTTGCCACTGTCGTCGAGGCGCTGGAGATCCTGGGACCAGAGCAGGTCCTGAGAGGAAAACAAGTCATAGCTGCTGGGTTCCACCTACAGTCAGCAGGTGAAGAACCGGGATGCTCAGAAGACACTCTCATTTTACCCGACAGGGAGGCCATTCTGGACTCCGCGGGAGAAAAGTTCGTTCCCACTAACGCCCATCACTCCACCGCCACTCATGTCATCGACAACGACAAGCCTGCAGATGTCACAGAGATGACCACTATCCGCACAAGATCCGCAGTCAAGCGGATTAAAAATGCCCTCAACTATAACATTAATCCTTAACATCCTCTCCTGGAATGTTCGAGGCCTGGCCAATAAACCCACCAAGAGGCGGATTATTGCCCTCAAAAAACTTCACAAGATCGACATTTTGATCATCCTTGAACCCAAGATTCCCTCCAAGAAAATCAAATCTATTCAGCTTCAATTAGGGTTCTACAACGCCGTGGCCGACAACCACAACATTTGGATCCTCATCTCATCTAACATCTACATTGGAGTTATCCAGGATTCCAAACAGGCATTCACGTCCTGGATAGAAACCCCTCCCTTCCCAGACGTGCCATTCTGTCGACGGTTCACGGCAGCTGCGACATTATTGAACGCAAACAACTTTGGGATGACCTCCTCGACACCCACGTCAACCACACCAATATCCCCTAGCTTTGTATTGGGGACTTCATTGCCATAACTTGTAGAGAGGAGAAGTCCGGGGGCAGGCCGCCCCCGCCCTCGGCTATGCATGACTTCATCTTTAATGCCAACCTTTCCTCGATCCAGTTCTCGGGAAATGCGTTCACTTTGTGCAATATGCAAGAAGGCGATCGCAGGCAATAGTCTCGCCTTGACAGAGCCCTCATTAACTCCCCTTGGCATTGCATGGGCATCACCTCCATACTTTCTCATCTTAATGCCACCGAATCCGACCATGCGCCCCTGCTGGTCGAAATCAAAAACTCAGTCAACCAGATTAAAAAGAACTTTCGGTTTCTCGACTTCTGGAGCGAACACCCCCAATTCTTGAAGGTTGTCGCAGAAGCTTGGAATCAGGTGGACGAAGTTGACCCGCTTATCAAAGTGGCTATGTAAAATCCCTAAATTTTTATTATTATTTTTTATTATTTTATTAGACTTAAAAATAAATTTATACAATTATTGGTTTTTTATTAATTATTAAAAATAACCTTAGCCATTGTTGAGTTTTGGAGCACTAGACGACCATGACTTTTAGCACGAAAGTTGTAGCAGTGTGCCTTGACTAGTATATTAACCATGCCAGGGGAAGCCTAGTAGTCATGGTGATGTCCAAACTAGGAAAATCAGGCCAAGTTGCGACTTAAACTCTACCGATAAATTAATTGTTTATCAATTTAAATTTTTGACTTTTAAGAGACTCGGTTGGACCAAACCAGCCCGAACTAGGGCCCGGACCGAACCCAATCCCATGTAAGCATGTAGTGTGACCAACTGTGACCTTGTAGGCATATTTTATATATGTACAAATATTTTCTAAACTATTTTTGAACTTTATGTACAATTCCTAATTATTTAATTATTTGTACAATTATTGGTATTTTATTATTAAAAATATTTTGCAACACGTTGTACAATTTTCTACTCAAAAAATGTATGGTATAAGTTCACCAAAACCACCATAGGACTATTTTTGTTATTTTATATTTTTAAAGTTATTTTTATGGTGATTAAATATACATATTCATTACTATTAGATATCATTATTATTTGTTGTCCGATTTATGGTCAATTGAATTTGTATATATATATAAATATCTTCAAATACATTATATATATGGATGGATAATATTACTTTTTATTTTAAAAAATTTGAAGATTTTATGGTGAATATATGGATATATATATTTGTATAGATATATACATATAATGCTTTAAGCTTTTGATTTAAAAAGATTTGGAAAAAAAAGTATTAAGGTAATGGGTGGTCGGCCCCACCCGACCACCCACACCATAAAACAAACGAAAGCAGCATGCTATGCTTCGCCGACCCCCTTAAAGCAATAGCATGCTATGCTTGGCCGACCCCCTTAAAGCAACAGTAGCAGCAACTGCTAATAGAGGCCGACCCCCTCCCCCCTTATATATATAAGTTATATATACTTATCTATGTTTAGCAAAAACCCTAAATTCCATCTTCTTCCTCCTCTCTCCTCTATCCTCCTCCCTCTCCTCGGTGTGCGTGCCCAGCCTCGTCGGAGCGACAACGGCGACAGCAACAACAACAACAATAACGACAAAATTTAACATCGAGATATCTGACTTCACTATTCGATTTTTCCTTCATTTTAAATCCTTTTTTAGATCCGTAAATTCGTGTAGAAATCCCACATAACCCTCTTCGAGATCCCCAGGTGGATTTCGACGTGTCCATCCAACTTGCTCGAAAAATTGATACGAAGTTGGAGAAAAACCACTTTTCTAGAATATTAAAAACTGTTGTAAAATACCAACTTGTCGGCCAATTTTCGTTCTGTACTTCAAGATTTTGTAGAAACTAATTAAAGACAGTCAAAGACAACATAACCGAGATTATAACGCACCTTCTGGATTCACTTTTCATCTAGTGTGTTGTAAGCCCCCTGAATTTTCGGGATTATTTTTTTAATTTTCTAAATGAATTATTTTTTGATAATTTATTTTGATTTAATTAATTTTGATCATTAAATGCTCTTTACCGTGACTTAGATTTCTAGAGCATCAGGGATGCCAGTCTCTAGAAACTTTCTTCTTGAAGTTTGTAGTAGACGAGATTATCTTCAATTTGATATATCATGTCCCACTCGAACTTGTTCCCTTATGCTCCATTTGCTTTGCGCAACTTTCAGGTCAATTTAGACCAATTTATCGTTTGCCATAATTTGTGACTTAATTTTCAATTTAATTTCCGGTCCCAACATCGGTCCAATCCAGCCGACCAAATATATGGCCCTGGCCTGTTTTGAGTCTACTATGCACGTGCCACTTGCGTGCCACCGAATTGATCTCCCTTGTGCTTCTATTTCATCCGTGATTTTAATTGGTTTAAATTTTTTATTTTAATTAAATCTTGGTCCCGAGCCTGTCCAAACTTGACCCAACACCTAACCCAAATTGGTGTGACCCTACCATGTCTACCTATATACCCCACTGATATTTTCTTGTTTCCCTACTCAAAAATATCTCTCTTTATGTATAAATATCTCTATTTCTCTCTCTTTTATATATGTATATATATATATATATAAAAAAATATATATATATATATATATAATATAAAATATATATAACTTTCTTTCTCTTCTCTACACACACAAATACCCCCTCTCCCATCACCATCAGCACTCTCCCTCCCCCCCCCCATGTGGCCGAACACACTCACCCCCTCTCTCTCTCTAAATATCTCTCTCTCTCATTATATATGATATATACACACACACATAAACTAACTCCCTCTCTCTCACTCACTCTTTATAATTACACACACACACACATGCTCTCTTTTCTCCAGCCGAACTCCTCCCCCTTCTTCTTCATTTTTTTCTTCTGCATTTATCATCACCACCACCATTAACAACATCATCTTCCTCATCACCATAACACCTCTTCTTCATCTCCTCCTCCTCATCATCATCATCTAACTACACCACCACCATCATTTTTCTTTTTCTTCTCCTCCTCCTCCTCACCGCGCGGGCACCCCACCGTCGCCGCCCCACCGCGCGAGCACCGCGCCGTCGCCGCCCCGCCGGGCAGCCAACGCTGCCATCTCGCGCGCCTCCCAGCGCAGCTACAACAGCAGCACAAGCAAGCAACAGTAGCTGCAAGCAGTAGCAGCAGCATGGGGCGGTGCCACCACCGTCGCCGCCGTCGGCCACCCCCAGCCCAGGCGAAGCTCCGGCGAACCTACCCCCCCGGGGCAGCGTCCTCCTCCCCGGCACGATACACGGGAGATTCGTACATTTTGGACAAAATCCCGCCGTGACGCACGATTTCAAATTTCAGAAAGTTCGCTAGGAACAGGCCATGACTCTATAGCCTCTATCTTCTGGGGGTCCACTTCCACTCCACCTCTGGTGATAATGTGACCTAAGTACGAGATACGATCTAGCCAAAACTCGCACTTACTAAACTTCGCGTACAACTGGTGTTCTCTGAGAACCTGAAGAACTACACGAAGATGCTGCTCATGATCTGCCTCATTCTTGCTATAAACTAAGATGGCATCTATAAACACAATCACAAACTTGTCCAAATAGGGTATGAAGATATGATTCATGAGGTCCATGAATACGGATGGCACATTGGTCGCTCAAAATAGCATAACAAGAAACTCCCAATGCCCATATCTGGATCTAAATGCTGTCTTCGGGACGTCTTGTTCTCTAACTCTGATCTGATGGTATCCTGACCGCAAGTCAATCTTCGAAAATAATGTCTCTCCTCTGAGTTGATCAAATAAATCATCTATCCTTGGTAGAGGATATCTGTTCTTGATTGTTACAGAGTTCAAGGTACGATAATTAACACATAATCTTGATGTACCATCCTTCTTTTTCACAAGAAGTATCGGGGCTCCCCAAGGTGATCCACTAGCACGAATGAATCCCTTGGTTCTGAGTTCTTCAATTATCTTGTACAAGATCTCCAACTCTGAAGGCGCCATCCTCTGCTGGTAACCTCTCTACTGGTTCTGAATCTGAACTTGGGCATACTGCTGAGCCTTAGGCGGCAATGGCCTCGGAGGCTGATACTGCTGCTGCACTGGTGCTGGACCCCTAACCGATGGACTGGTTAGGTTTGATGACGACAAACTTGCTCTATTCGGATAGGACCCTATCTTGTGATCCGGTGCCCCCACAAGCCAAGCACAATCCCTGTGCTCTGCGACACTCTGATACTACATGTCATGGGTTCCCACAATGAGTTCAGCCCATTGCGGAAGACTGCTTCTGCTTCTGTTGCTGAGGATACGCTGGCGTCGAGTGCTGAACCGAAGAAACTGTGGTCGCCCTCCTAGGAGCTCCAATAGTCAAAGCCCTAGCTGTCGAGGCTGGTGCTGAAGACTGGGACATCTGCCCATGAGACCTCTTCCGTCCTCCGTTTCTATCTACAATCCTCTGCGAAGTATACTCATGCCTTTTCGCTGCTCGCAAGACGGCATCAAACGTCTGGTGCTCAAACTGCTCCATTGATATGATAATCTCTAGGTGGAGCCCCTGCTGGAATCGCTGGGCTCGATCCAATTTGGTTGCCGCCAAGGTGGGAGCAAATCGATTGAGTCCAGAAAACTCGGCCGCATATCCATCGATCGTCCTGTCCATCTGCTTAAGGTTGGTGAATCTCGTATGCAGATCATACCGAGCTACTGCGTCGAAGTACTTGGTCTGAAATTTATTGTTGAACACCGCCCATGAGACAGGCATCGGTAATCCAACTGCTAGCATCGCCCACCAGCTGCGGGCTAAGTCCAATAACTGTAGGCACACAACGGCCACCTTCTCATTCTCAGGAATCCTAGCTGCTTCTAGGATAACCTCTGTGTCCTGAAGCCATGCATCAGCAGCAATAGCATCTTCAGTACCGTCAAAAAAAGGAGGGTTCAGACGCTTGAAGTTGTTGGCCGTGTTATTCCCTTAGTAACCAACTCTGTCCATGGCATCTTGTACTGTCTGTTGCAGGGCATCGCCTCGACGATTTTGAGATACAAGCAATTCCCTGATGAGACCCACCAGGGTTCCATTGTCAGGCTCCGCAGGCTGGACAGGCTGAAATGGTCGCTCTTGACCCCCGGTAGGCATAACTCTGGAGGCTGCTCCTGAATGCTGGGCTTGGTCTTCAGGTTGCTGCTAGTCCACCGGAGGTGCTCCGTCTTGCTGATCGGCAGGACCAGGAACAATGTCGCTGAATAAACGACATGGGGAACAATAAGGAAGGACCATGATAAATCGACGATATAAACATGTGATCAGGTCAAGATTTTAGAAAGATTAGATGACACAGAGTAGAGATCAAGGGCGAGTGCTGATTGAGATATCTATTCAATGAAATACTCACACATCTTGATTTACAAGACCTGCATGGGCCACCACTTAAACCGTGTCATGCCCCAGAACCAGAATACTAGAGAGCGGGGGACAGACATAGCCAGCTACGTACATTAAAGTAAATTGTACATCGTAATACGGCTACAGCTGTCTAGATGCATGAGGGTTTACTACAAGCCATTAGTCTCTTAGGGTCAAGAACAAGCCTAGAGTCTCAATCTTAAGCAAGCAAGTAAAAGTAACAAGATAGTAGATCATCAGACATACAAAGTAAGGCGTCCCAAATATTACATATTCAGATGATCATGAAGCTAGTCATACAAAATGCGAAGACTAGCAAGAGTTTATGTCATACATGATCAACGCTAGGATCTGTCAATCATGTTACAGCCCTTAGGTAGACAGGAATGTAAATTTAACACGAGCTAACACTTTCTCGGCGGCTAAACGCCTCAAAAGAATAATTTACAATAGAGTGGGAGAGCAAATAAAACCCACTCATGGCCAGGGTTGCGTCTAGTGTGCATCATCTGGCTGGAAGGCTGAAAGATCCTCTAGTGCTACTCTGAAATCTGGCCATACAAAACCAGCTGGGTCAGACCCCAAAAAGAGCAAGTGCCACAAAGGAGGCTTCACTTAAGAACTAAACCTACTATATTAGCACATGAGACGTAAAGGATAATAAAAGACATGAGTTAGAGAATACAAGACGATAAACGATAAGACAACTAAGGGACTATTCCGGTAGCCAAGTTACAACCCGTAAACCAAACAAAGACCGGGGTTGTAACCCTTCACCTGAACAGAGCTTAGTCTCCTACCAATTATCGACAAGAGTAAAGCATAAAGTAATGTGCAGTAATAACCATGTAGTAGTCTTGCTTAGATAAGACTAGATTGGACTCAATTCATCATTCATGGCCAAATAAGGAGTACGGCTTGATACTTTAACTAACTAGGGTTATCAGAAGCCTAGTTACTAGCAAGATGTAATGAGATGTTCCAACAGCCACAAGCCCTGCAGACTTAATCTAGGTTATCCGGTCACAAGTTGAGAGAGTTGGATTAGGTGACTTAGGGTGCAACACATGACAGTGTGTTGGAAATGTGCCCTACTCGACGGCAGGCTACAAGTCCAATTAGAGCGCCCAGATAACGGGACTGCCTGTAGCTAGGAAATCTCTTCATGAACTACATGATCAATCTAGTCATTATTCTAGTCAGATTCAATATGAATCCCTGACCTTGGTAACCAGGAATTCATGTCCTAGACATGATGCAAGACGAGACATGTAGCTTATACAAGCACAAGCACCCACGGTGTCAAGACAAGAGTTACTTAGCAAGTCAAGATAGCCGTCACAACAGCATATCAAAATTATCATGTTAGGTTTACTTATTAAGAGTGCACCACGACGGGCCACTATCATGTCATGTTACTTGTTACTGGCTAAGAGTGTGCCTTAACAGGCCATTATCGTGTTCTATCCTTACCTTATCATGAATGAGAGAAACTTGCATAAAATAGCTAATAACATATTCTTGAAGCCAAGGAAAAGATCTACAACTTTCATGTTGGAAGTTGGGAAAAATTCTGGCCATAATTCAACCAAATAGGACTTAAATCAGCCAAAACCAGCCAAAATAGGCCCTATGCGGCATTCTGCGGCACTATTTATTCCATGCGGCACTATTCATGCTCATGTGGCTACGGCACTATTCATACGGCACTATTCATCCATGTGGCTGCGGTACTATTCATGCGGCACTATTCATTCCTGCGGCTGCGGTACTATTCATCTTATGCGGCTGCGGCACTATTTATCTCATGCGGCTGTGGCACTATTCATTTATGCGGCTGCGGCATTATTCATTCATGCGGCTGTGGTACTATTTATCTCATGCGGCTGCGGCACTATTCATCTCATGCGGCTACGGTACTATTCATACGGCACTATTCATCCATGCGGCTGTGGTACTATTCATGCGGCACTATTCATTGTCCCTGCCAAAATCAGGACAGATGAACTAGAAAATGGCCAAAAATATTTTTGGCCATAACTTCCTCAAAATACGTCAAAATCTAACTTTTCAAAGGACTATTTTGGGTAAAATCGAATTCACTACAACATAGAACAATCAAAACATGAAAATAATAAAATTTAATAGATCAAAACCCAAGAAAATCGAAAATGATACACACTTAGATCTACATGAATTCATCCACCAAAATGAAAAATGTCAAGTTCTAAAGTGGCTTAAAATCAAGTAAGGAAGAGAATGGAACAATAAAACTTGAGATCCATCGTGAAGCAAGTTGCACTTGCCTAGGACTTGGTGGGTGGGAGGAGTAAATGATGAAGATGAAGAAAATAAATGAAGAAGTGAATGAAGAGAGAGAGAAGGAGTTGGGCTATATATTAACCCTCTCCATCTCAAACCAAGCCAAGCCAAGCCAAACCAAGTCGAATTGAACCGAACCGATCAAATAAACCAAGTCAAGATTAAACCAAGACTAGGCTAAGCACAACAACCCTATCTACGGTCCACCTAATAAATGCCAGAAATTTCGTATACGCATACGAAAATACGTATAACGGGAAACGGGAGTGACAACTCTACCCACCTTAAAAGAATTCCGTCCTCGGAATTTAATCAAGAGGCTAGAGATGTCAGGGAAGGCTATATTAATCATAAGCAGCTACGTCTAGCAATCAATCGAGCAATCATTCATGCAAGCAAGGAATTAAAAGCATAAGGCATAAGGAAGACATTATACCTTATGAGTCAAACAGGTGTGGATATCGTGAACGAATATCATCCTCACGCTCCCATGTTTACTCGCCCAAAGAGTGATGACCCCAAGCAACACAGACTAAACTAATAGCCTTATTCTTAAGCACCTTCTCTCTTCGGTCCAAAATGGATACGGGTCTTTCCTCATACGAAAGGTTGGTACTAACAACCAATTCCGAATGATCAAGGACATGACTCAGATCTGAAATATACCGTCGCAATTGGGATACATGAAATACGTCATGTACCTCACATAATGACGGTGGAAGAGCGAGACGATATGACACATTACCTACTCGTTCAAGGATATCGAACGGCCCTATGTACCTAGGACTAAGCTTTCCCCGTACGCCGAATCGAATGACACCACGGGTAGGCGAGATCCTAAGGAACACGTGTTCGCCGACTGAAAACTGAAGGGGATGCCGATGAGAATCGGTCCAATGGCGCTGGCAATCTTGGGCAACTCGAAGATGATCTCTGACTTGTCTGACCACCTCGATTGTCTGCGTAATCATCTCTGGACCAAGCATCTGTCTCTCGCCGACATCATCCCAAGCTAAAGGTGATCTGCACTTCCTACCATATAGTACTTCAAAGGGTGCCATCTGGATACTGGCCTGGAAACTGTTGTTACAGGAGAACTCCACGAGATACAGGTGATCTTTCCACGAACCACCGAAGTCTATTGTACACGACCGCAACATATCTTCAAGAGTCTGGATCGTGCGTTCTGACTGACCATCTGTCAGCGGATGATAAGCTGAACTGAACTTGAGACGAGTCCCCAAGCTTCCTTGAAGACTCCGCCAAAAGTGTGATATGAATCTTGAATCTCTGTCTGATACGATACTAACTGGCACTCCATGCAATCTGACAATCTGTCTGAGGTACATCTCTGCTAGCTGATCCGTCGACTGACCAATTCTGAAGGGAAGAAAATGAGCTACCTTGGTGAGCCTGTCAACTATAACCCAGATAGTATCTCTTCCAGCTGGAGATTTAGGTAACCCAGTTACAAAATCTATGATAATGTGCTCCCATTTCCATTCTGGGATCGGTAAAGGTTGAAGAAGTCCAGTTGGTCTCTGATATTCGGCCTTAACTTGTTGACAAACTAAACAACGAGAGACAAACTGGACTATCTCTCTCTTCATGCCATTCCACCAGAAATGCTGACGGATGTCTCGGTACATCTTCGTACCACCGAGATGAATTGAATTCTGAGAACTGTGAGCCTCTGCCATGATCTCCTGTCTAATATCACCACTGGGTACACAAAGACGCCTCCTATGTCGAAGTGTACCGTCCTCATGAATACTTAACTCTGCTCTCCGTCCTGCTACATATTCTGCCCTAAGCCGCTGAAGTTTAGAATCCTTTGACTGAGCTAACTTAATCCTCTTGACAATGCTGGACTGAACTTGCATGCTGGTCATCAATGCTACATTGGTAGGAAGAACTATCTCAATACCCATCTTCTGAAGATCTGCTAATAACTCTGGCTGTGTTGTTAGAAAATAAACTCCAGCTCTCCTGCTCAATGCATCTGCAACAACATTGGCCTTCCCTGAATGATACTGCAAGTTGATGTCATAATCGACAAGTAGCTCTAGCCATCTTCTCTGACGCATCTTAAGATCCTTCTGGGTAAACACATACTTCAGACTCTTGTGGTCGGTGAAAATCTCCACCCGATCTCTATATAAATAATGCCTCCAAAGCTTAAGTGCGAAAACCACCACTGCTAACTCCAAGTCATGGGTTGGGTAATTCCTCTCATGATCACGAAGCTGACGTGATGCATAAGCTACTACCTTACCATGCTGCATCAAGACACATCCCAATCCTCTTCCAGAAGCATCACAATAAACGAAAAATCCTCCAGTCCCATCTGGAAGCGTGAGAATGGGAGCCGTCATCAATCTCTGCTTCAACTTCTCAAATGAACTCTGACACTCTGTTGTCCAAGCAAATTGCACATCCTTGCGGGTCAACTGCGTCAGTGGTGCTGAAATTTAAGCAAAGTCTGAGACAAACCGTTGGTAATAGCCAGCCAATCCTAGGAAACTCCGAACTTCTGCGACGGTACTGGGAACAGGCCATGACTCTATAGCCACTATCTTCTGGGGGTCCACTTCCACTCCACCTCTGGTAATAATGTGACCTAAGTACGAGATACGATCTAGCCAAAACTCGTACTTACTAAACTTCGCGTACAACCGGTGTTCTCTGGGAATCTGAAGAACTACACGAAGATGCTGCTCATGATCTGCCTCATTCTTGCTATAAACTAAGATGTTATCTATAAAAACTATCACAAACTGGTCCAAATAGGGCATGAAGATACGATTCATGAGGTCCATGAATACGGCTGGCACATTGGTCGCTCCAAATGGCATAACAAAGAACTCCTAATGCCCATATCTGGATCTGAATGCTGTCTTCGGGACGTCTTGTTCTCTAACTCTGATCTGATGGTATCCTGACCGCAAGTCAATCTTCGAGAATACAGTCGCTCTTCTGAGTTGATCAAATAAATCATCTATCCTTGGTAGAGGATATCTGTTCTTGATTGTTACAGAGTTCAAGGTACGATAATCAATATATAATCTTGATGTACCATCCTTCTTTTTCACAAGAAGTATCGGGGCTCCCCAAGGTGATCCACTAGCACGAATGAATCCTTGGTTCTGAGTTCTTCAATCATCTTGTACAAGATCTCTAACTCTGAAGGCGCCATCCTGTAGACTCCTCCTGACACCGGTGCCGTCCCTGGAAGCAAATCAATAGTAAACTCTATCTCTCTCTCTGGGGGCATGCCTGGAAGCTCTTCGGGGAACACGTCTGGGTACTCTTCTACGACTCTGGGAAACTGAACTGCCACTGCTACTGCCATCCGCAATACTAGTGGAGAAGGTTCTACTTCGCCTCTGGAAAATGAAAACTCTGGTTTACCTGGAATACCAAAAATAATCATGCCAATATGGCAGTCTATTCTTGCGTATTGCTCCTTCAACCAATCCATTCCTAGGACCACATCATAATCGGCCATCGGAAATTCTATCAACCTAGCGGGAAACTCTGTACCGCTAACTACGATTCGACACGAGGAAAACACTCTATCTACTCCCACAAGACCGTTACCAGTAAGTATATTGATCCTTACTGATAATGACTCGGGCTCCAGTCCTATCCGTATAGCGAATCGTGCAGACATAAATGAATGCGATGCACCCGAATCAAATAATACTGATACTGGAAAAGAGTTGACGAGCATGGTACCTGCCACCACCTCACCTGAAGCTAACTCTTCCTCCACAGACAAAGCCATAGCCTGACCTTGCCTTCTTGGTGCTGGTCCCCTTTGCTGGTGACCTCTCTGCTGGTTCTGAATCTGAACTTGGGCATACTGCTGAGCCTGAGACGGCAATGGCCTCGGAGGCTGATACTGCTACTGCACTGGTGCTGGACCCCTAACCGATGGACAGGTTAGGTTTGATGACGACGAACTTGCTCTATTCGGACAGGACCCTATCTTATGATCCGGTACCCCACAAGCCAAGCACAATCCCTGGGCTCTGCGACACTCTGATACTACATGTCCTAGGTTCCCACAATGAGTGCAACCCATTACGGAAGACTGCTTCTGCTTCTGTTGCTGAGGATACACCGGCATCGAGTGCTGAATCGACGAAACTGTGGTCGCCCTCCTAGAAGCTCCAATAGTCAAACCCTAGCTGCCGGGGCTTGTGCTGAAGACTGGGACATCTGCCCATTAGACCTCTTCCGTCCTCCGCTTCTATCTACAATCCTCTGCGAAGTATACTCATGCCTCTTCACCGCTCGCAAGACGGCATCAAACGTCTGGTGCTCAAACTGCTCCACTGATATGATAATCTCTAGGTGGAGCCCCTGCTGGAATCGCTGGGATCGATCCAATTCGGTTGCCAACAAGGTGGGAGCAAATCGACTGAGTCTAGAAAACTCGGCCGCATATCCATCAACCGTCCTGCCCATCTGCTTAAGGTTGGTGAATCTCGTCTGCAAATTATACCGAACTACTGCGTCGAAGTACTTGGTCTGGAATTTGTTGCTAAATATCGCCCATGAGACAGGCGTCGGTAATCCAACTGCTAGCATCGCCCACCAGCTGCGGGCTAAGTCCAATAATTGTAGGCACACAACGGCCACCTTCTCATTCTCAGGAATTCTAGCTTCTTCCAGGATAACCTCTGTGTCCTGAAGCCATACATCAGCAGCAATAGCATCTTCAGTGCCGTCAAAGAAAGGAAGGTTCAGACGCTTGACGCTGTTGGCCGTGTTGTTCCCTTGGTAACCAACTCTGTCCATGGCATCTTGTACTGTCTGGTGTAGGGCATCGCCTCGACGATTTTGAGATGCAAGCAATTCCCTGATGAGACCCACCAGGGTTCCATTGTCAGGCTCCGCAGGCTGGACAGGCTGAACTGGTGGCTCTTGACCCCCGGTAGGCATGACTCTGGAGGCTACTCCTGAATGCTGGGCTTGGTCTCCAGGTTGCTGCTGGTCCACTGGAGGTGCTCCGCCTTGCTGATCGGCAGGACCAGGAACAATGCCGCTGAAGAAACGACATGGGGAACAATAAGGAAAGACCATGATAAATCGAGGATATAAACATGTGATCAGGTCAAGATTTCAGAAAGATTAGATGACACGAGTAGAGATCAAGGGCGAGTGTTGATTGAGACATTTATTCAATGAAACCCTCACACATCTTGATTTACAAGACCTGCACGGGCCACCACTTAAACTGTGTCACACCCCAGAACCAGAATACTGGGGAGTGGGGGACAGACACAGCAAGCTATGTACATTGAAGTAAATCGTACCTCGCAATACGGTCACGGCTGTCTAGATGCATGAGGGTTTACTACAAGCCATTAGTCTCTTAGGGTCAAGAACAAGCCTAGAGTCTCAATCTTAAGCAAGCAAGTAAAAGTAACAAGATAGTAGATCATCAGACATACAAAGTAAGGTGTCCCAAACATTACATATTCAGATGATCATGAAGCTAGTCATACAAAATACGAAGACTAGCAAGAGTTTAAGTCATACATGATCAACCCTAGGATCTGTCAATCATGTTACAACCCTTCGGCAGACAGGAATATAAATTTAACACGAGCTAACACTTGCTTGGTGGCTAAATGCCTCAAAAGAATAATTTACAATAGAGTGGGAGAGCAAACAAAACCCACTCATTGCCAGGGTTGCGTCTAGTGTGCACCATCTGGCTGGAAGGCTGAAAGATCCTCTGGTGCTACTCCAAAATCTGGCCATACAAAAGCAGCTGGGTCAGACCCCAGAAAGAGCAAGTGCCACAAAGGAGGCTTCACTTAAGAACTAAAACCAACATATTAGCACATGAGACATAAAGGATAATAAAAGACCTGAGTTAGAGAAAATAAGACGATAAACGACAAGACAACTAAGGGACTATTCCGGTAGCCAAGTTACAACCCGTAAACCAAACAAGGACCGGGGTTGTAACCCTTCACCTGAACAGAGCTTAGTCTCCTACCAATTATCGACAAGAGTAAAGCATAAAGTAATGTGCAGTAATAACCATGTAGCAATCTCGCTTAGATAAGGCTAGACTGGACTCCGTTCATCATTCACGGCCAAACAAGGAGTACGGCTTGATACTTTAACTAACTAGGGTTATCAGAAGTCTAGTTACTAGCAAGATGCAATGAGATGTTCCAACAGCCACAATCCCTGCAGACTTAATCTAGGTTATCCGGTCACAAGTTGAGAGTTGGATTAGGTGCCTTAGAGGTGCAACACATGACAGTGTGCTAGAAATATGCCCTACTCGACGGCAGGCTACAAGTCCAATTAGATCGCCCAAATAACGGGACTACCTGTAGCTAGAAAATATCTTCATGAACTACATGATCAATCTAGTCATTATTCTAGTCAGATTCAATATGAATCCCTGACTGTGGTAACTAGGAATTCATGTCCTAGACATGATACAAGACGAGACATGTAGCTTATACAAGCACAAGCACCCACGGTGTCAAGACAAGAGTTACATAGCAAGTCAAGATAGCCGTCACAACAGCATATCAAAATTATCATATTTAGTTTATTTATTAAGAGTGCGCCACGATGGGCCACTATCATATCATGTTACTTGTTACTTGTTACTGGCTAAGAGTATGCCTTAACAGGCCATTATCGTGTTCTATCCTTACCTTATAATGAATGAGAGAAACTTGCATAAAATAGCTAATAACATATTCTTGAAGCCAAGAAAAAGATCTACAACTTTCATGTTGGAAGTTGGGAAAAATTCTGGCCATAATTCAAACAAATAGGACTTAAATCAGCCAAAAATAGCCAAAATAGGCCCTATGCGGCATTTTGCGGCACTATTCATTCCATGCGGCACTATTCATGCTCATACGGCTGCGGTACTATTCATGCGGCACTATTTATCTATGCGGCTACGGTACTATTCATGCGATACTATTCATTCCTGCGGCTGCGGTACTATTCATCTCATGCGGCTGCGGCACTATTCATTCCTGCGACTGCGGTACTATTCATACGGTACTATTCATTCCTGCGGCACTATTCATCTCATGCGGTTGTGGCACTATTCATCTCATGCGGCTACGGTACTATTCATGCGGCACTATTCGTCGTCCCTGCTAAAATCAGGACAGATGAACTAGAAAATGGCCAAAAATACTTTTGGCCATAACTTCCTCAAAATACGTCGAAATCTAACTTCTCAAAGGTTTATTTTGGGTAAAATCGAATTCTCTACAACTTGGAACAATCAAAACATGAAAATAATAAAGTTTAATAGATCAAAATCCAAGAAAACCAAAAATGATACATACTTAGATCTACATGAATCCATCCACCAAAATGAAAAATGTCAAGTTCTAAAGTGGCTTAAAATCAAGTAAGGAAGAGAATAGAACAATAAAACTTGAGATCCATCATGAAGCAAGTTGCACTTGCCTAGGACTTGGTGGGTGGGAGGAGTAAGTGAAGAAGATGAAGAAAATAAATGAAGAAGTGAATGAAGAGAGAGAGAAGGAGTTGGGTTATATATTAACCCTCTCCATCTCAAACCAAGCCAAGCCAAGCCAAACCAAGTCGAATTGAACTGAACCGATCAAATAAACCAAGTCAAGATTAAACCAAGACTAGGCTAAGCACAACAAGCCTAACTATGGTCCACCTAATAAATGCCAGAAATCTCATATACGCATACGAAAATACGTATAACGGAAAACGAAAGTGACAACTCTACCCACCTTAAAAGAATTCTGTCTTCGGAATTTAATCAAGAGGCTAGAGATGTCGGGGAAGGCTATATTAATCATAAGCAGCTACGTCTAGCAATCAATCGAGCAATCATTCATGCAAGCAAGGAATTAAAAGCATCAGGTATAAGGAAGACATTATACCTTATGAGTCAAACGGGTGTGGATATCGTGAACGAATATCATCCTCACGTTCCCATGTTGACTCACCCAAAGAGTGATGACCCCAAGCAACACGGACTAAACTAATAGTCTTATTCTTGAGCACCTTCTCTCTTTGGTCCAGAATGGATATGGGGCTTTCCTCATATGAAAGGTTAGTACTAACAACCAATTTCGAATGATCAAGGACATGACTCGGATCCGAAATATACTGTCGCAATTGGAATATATGGAATACGTCATGTACCTCACATAACGACGGTGGAAGAGTGAGACGATATGACACATCACCTACTCGCTCAAGGATATCGAACGGCCCTATGTACCTAGGACTAAGCTTTCCCCGTACGCTAAATCGAATGACGCCACGGGCAGACGAGATCCTAAGGAACACGTGTTCGCCGACAGAAAACTCAAGGGGACGCCGATGAGAATCGGCCCAATGGCGCTAGCAATCTTGGGCAACTCGAAGATGATCTCTGACTTGTCTGACCACCTCGATTGTCTGCGTAATCATCTCTGGACCAAGCATCTGTCTCTCGCCGACATCATCCCAAGCTAAAGGTGATCTGCACTTCCTACCATATAGTACTTCAAAGGGTGCCATCTGGATACTGGCCTGGAAACTGTTGTTACAGAAGAACTCCACGAGATGCAGGTGATCTTTCCACGAACCACCGAAGTCTAGTATACACGACCGCAATATATCTTCAAGAGTCTGGATCGTACGTTTTGACTGACCATCTGTCTGCGGATGATAAGCTGAATTGAACTTGAGACGAGTCCCCAATCTTCCTTGAAGACTCTGTCAAAAGTGTGATGTGAATCTTGAATCTCTGTCTGATACGATACTAACTGACACTCCATACAATCAGACAATCTGCCTGAGGTACATCTCTGCTAGCTGATCCATCGACTGACCAATTCTGAAGGGAAGAAAATGAGCTACCTTGGTGAGCCTGTCAACTATAACCCAGATAGAATCTCTTCCAGCTGGGGATTAAGGTAACCCAGTTACAAAATCTATGGTAATGTGCTCCTATTTCCATTCTGGGATCGGTAAAGGTTGAAGAAGTCCAGCTGGTCTCTGATGTTCAGCTTTAACTTGTTGACAAACTAAACAATGAGAGACAAGCCGGGCTATCTCCCTCTTCATGCTATTCCTCCAGAAATGCTGACGGATGTCTCGGTACATCTTCGTACCACTGAGATGAATTGAATTCTGAGAACTGTGAGCCTCTGCCATGATCTCCTGTCTGATATCACCACTGGGTACACAAAGACGCCTCACATGTCGAAGTGTACCGTCCTCATGAATACATAACTCTGCTCTCCGTCCTGCTACATATTCTGCCCTAAGCCGCTGAAGCTTAGAATCCTTTGACTGAGCTAACTTAATCCTCTCGACAATGCTGGACTGAACTTGCATGCTGGCCATCAATGCTACATTGGTAGGGAGAACTATCTCAATACCCATCTTCTGAAGATCTGCTAATAACTCTGGCTGTGTTGTTAGGAAATAAACTCCAACTCTCCTGCTCAATGCATCTGCAACAACATTGGCCTTCCCTGGATGATACTGCAAGTTGATGTCATAATCGACAAGTAGCTCTAGCCATCTTCTCTGACGCATGTTAAGATCCTTCTGGGTAAACACATACTTCAGACTCTTGTGGTCGGTGAAAATCTCCATCCGATCTCCATATAAATAATGTCTCCAAAGCTTAAGTGCGAAAACCACCACTGCAAACTCCAAGTCATGGGTTGGGTAATTCCTCTCATGATCACGAAGCTGACGTGATGCATAAGCTACTACCTTACCATGCTGCATCAAGACACATCCCAATACTCTTCCAGAAGCATCACAATAAACGGAAAATCCTCCAGTCCCATCTGGAAGCGTGAGAATGGGAGACGTCATCAATCTCTGCTTCAACTTCTCAAATGAACTCTGACACTCTGTTGTCCAAGCAAACTGTACATCCTTGTGGGTCAACTGCGTAGTGGTGCTGAAATTCGAGCGAAGTATGAGACAAACCGCCGGTAATAGCCAGCCAATCCTAGGAAACTTAGAACTTCTGCGATGGTACTGGGAACAGACCATGACTCTATAGCCACTATCTTCTGGGGGTCCACTTCCACTCCACCTCTGGTGATAATATGACCTAAGTACGAGATACGATCTAGCCAAAACTAGTACTTACTAAACTTCGCGTACAACTGGTGTTCTCTGAGAATCTGAAGAACTACACGAAGATGCTGCTCATGATCTGCCTCATTCTTGCTATAAACTAAGATGTCATCTATAAACACTATCACAAACTGGTCCAAATAGGGCATGAAGATACGATTCATGAGGTCCATAATACGGCTGGCACATTGGTCGCTCCAAATGGCATAACAAGGAACTCTCAATGCCCATATCTGGATCTGAATGCTGTCTTCGGGACGTCTTGTTCTCTAACTCTGATCTGATGGTATCCTGACCCCATGTCAATCTTCGAGAATACTTTTGCTCCTCAGAGTTGATCAAATAAATCATCTATCCTTGGTAGAGGATATCTGTTCTTGATTGTTACAGAGTTCAAGGTACGATAATCAACACATAATCTTGATGTACCATCCTTCTTTTTCACAAGAAGTATCGGGGCTCCCCAAGGTGATCCACTAGCACGAATGAATCCCTTGGTTCTGAGTTCTTCAATCCTCTTGTACAAGATCTCTAACTCTGAAGGCGCCATCCTGTAGACTCCCCCTGACACCGGTGCCGTCCCTGGAAGAAAATTAATGGTGAACTCTATCTCTCTCTCTGGGGGCATTCTTGGAAGCTCTTCGGGGAACACGTATGGGTACTCTTCCACGACTCTGGGAAACTGAACTGCCACTGCTACTGTCATCCGTAATACTAGAGGAGAAGGTTCTATTTCGCCTCTGGAAAATAAAAACTCCGGTTCACCAGGAATACCAAAAATAATCCTGGTAATATGGCAGTCTATTCTTGCGTATTGCTCCTTCAACCAATCCATTCCTAGGACCACATCATAATCGACCATCAGAAATTCTATCAACCTAGCGGGAAACTCTCTACCGCTAACTACGATTCGACACGAGAAAAATACTCTATCTACTCCCACAAGACCGTTAACAGTAAGTATATTGAGCCTTACTGATAATGACTCGGACTCCAGTCCTATCCGTATAGCGAATCGTGCAGACATAAATTAATGCGATGCACCCGAATCAAATAATCCTGATGCTAGAAAAGAGTTGACGAGCATGGTACCTACCACCACCTCACCTGAAGCTAACTCTTCCTCCACAGACAAAGCCATAGCCTGACCTTGCCTTCTTGGTGCTGGTCCCCTCTGCTGGTGACCTCTCTGCTGGTTCTGAATCTGAACTTGGGCATACTGCTGAGCCTGAGGCGGCAATGGCCTCGGAGGCTGATACTGCTACTGCACTGGTGCTGGACCCCTAACAGATGGACTGGTTAGGTTTGATGACGACGAACTTGCTCTATTCGAACAGGACCCTATCTTGTGATCCGGTGCCCCACAAGCCAAGCACAATCCCTGTGCTCTGCGACACTCTGATACTACATGTCCTGGGTTCCCACAATGAGTGCAGTCCATTGCAGAAGACTGCTTCTGCTTCTGTTGCTGAGGATACGCCGGCGTCGAGTGCTGAACCGACGAAACTGTGGTCACCCTTCCTAGGAGCTCCAATAGTCAAAGCCCTAGCTGCCGAGGCTGGTGCTTGAAGACTGGGACATCTGCCCATCAGACCTCTTCCGTCCTCCGTTTCTATCTATAATCCTCTGCGAAGTATACTCATGCCTCTTCACTGCTCGCAAGACAGCATCAAACGTCTGGTGCTTCAAACTGCTCCACTTGATATGATAATCTCTAGGTGGATCCCCTGCTGGAATCGCTGGGCTCGATCCAATTAGGTTGCCACCAAGGTGGGAACAAATCGACTGAGTCTAGAAAACTCGGTCGCATATCCATCGACCGTCCTGCCCATCTGCTTAAGGTTGGTGAATCTCGTATACAGATCATACCGAGCTACTGCGTCTAAGTACTTGGTCTAAAATTTGTTGCTGAACACCGCCCATGAGACAGGCGTCGGTAATCCAACTGCTAGCATCGCCCACCAGCTGCGGGCTAAGTCCAATAACTGTAGGCACACAACGGCCACCTTCTCATTCTCAGGGATCCTAGCTGCTTCCAAGATAACCTCTGTGTCCTGAAGCCATGCATCAGCAGCAATAGCATCTTCAGTGCCATCAAAGAAAGGAGGGTTCAGACGCTTGAAGCTGTTGGCCGTGTTGTTCCCTTGGTAACCAACTCTGTCCGTGGCATCTTGTACTGTCTGGTGCAGGGTATCGCCTCGACGATTTTGAGATACAAGCAATTCCCTGATGAGACCCACCAGGGTTCCATTGTCAGGCTCCGTAGGCTGGACAGGATGAACTGGTGGCTCTTAACCCCCGGTGGGCATGACTCTGGAGGCTACTCCTGAATGCTAGGCTTGGTCTCCAGGTTGCTGCTGGTCCACTGGAGGTGCTCCGCCTTGCTGATCGGCAGGACCAGGCCAATACCGCTGAAGAAACGACATGAGGAACAATAAGGAAGGACCATGATAAATCGAGGATATAAACATGTGATCAGGTCAAGATTTCAGAAAAATTAGATGACACGAGTAGAGATCAAAGGCGAGTGCTGATTGACACATCTATTCAATGAAACCCTCACACATTTTGATTTACAAGACCTGCATGGGCAACCACTTAAACCGTGTCACGCCCCAGAACCAGAATACTGGAGAGCGGGGGACAGACACATCCAGCTACGTACATTGAAGTAAATCGTACCTCGCAATATGGTCACGACTGTATAGATGAATGAGGGTTTACTACAAGCCATTAGTCTCTTAGGGTCAAGAACAAGCCTAGAGTCTCAATCTTAAGCAAGCAAGTAAAAGTAACAAGATAGTAGATCATCAGACATACAAAGTAAGGCGTCCCAAACATTACATATTCAGATGATCATGAAGCTAGTCATACAAAATGCGAAGACTAGCAAGAGTTTAAGTCATACATGATCAATCCTAGGATCTGTCAATCATGTTACAGCCCTTAGGCAGATAGGAATGTAAATTTAACACGAGCTAACACTTGTTCGGCGGCTAAATGCCTCAAAAGAATAATTTACAATAGAGTGGCGAGCAAATAAAACCCACTCATTGCCAGGGTTGCGTCTAGTGTGCACCATCTGGCTGGAAGTCTGAAAGATCCTCTGGTGCTACTCTGAAATCTGGCCATACAAAATCCAGCTGGGTCAGACCCCAGAAAGAGCAAGTACCACAAAGGAGGCTTCACTTAAGAACTAAAACAAGCATATTAGCACATGAGACATAAAGGATAATAAAAGACATGAGTTAGAGAAAACAAGACGATAAACGATAAGACAACTAAGGGACTATTCCTGGTAGCCAAGTTACAACCCGTAAACCATACAAGGATCGGGGCTTGTAACCCTTCACCTGAACAGAGCTTAGTCTCCTACCAATTATCGGCAAGAGTTAAGCATAAAGTAATGTGCAGTAATAACCATGTAGCAGGTCTTGCTTATATAAGACTAAACTGGACTCTATTCATCATTCACGGCCAAACAATGAGTACGGCTTGATACTTTAACTAACTAGGGTTATCACAAACATAGTTACTAGCAAGATGCAATGAGATGTTCCAACAGCCACAAGCCCTGCAGACTTAATCCAGGTTATCCGGTCACAAGTTGAGAGAGTTGGATTAGGTGACTTAGAGGTGCAACACATGACAGTGTGCTAGAAATGTGCACTACTCGACGACAAACTACAAGTCCAATTAGAGCGCCCAGAAACGGGACTGCCTGTAGTTGGAAATTTTCTTCATGAACTACATGATCAATCTAGTCATTATTCTAGTCAGATTCAATATGAATCCCTGACCGTGGTAACCAAGAATTCATGTCCTAGACATGATGCAAGACAAGACATGTAGCTTATACAAGCACAAGCACCCACGATGTCAAGACAAGAGTTACTTAGCAAGTCAAGATAGCCGTCACAACAGCATATCAACATTATCATGTTAGGTTTACTTATCAAGAGTGCGTCACGACGGGCCACTATCATGTCATGTTACTTGTTACTTGTTATTGGCTAAGAGTGTGCCTTAACAGGCCATTATCGTGTTCTATCCTTACCTTATCATGAATGAGAGAAACTTGCATAAAATAGCTAATAACATATTCTTGAAGCCAAGAAAAAGATCTACAACTTTTATCTTGGAAGTTGGGAGAAATTCTGGCCATAATTCAGCCAAATAGGACTTAAATCAGCCAAAAACAGCCAAAATAGGCCCTATGCGGCATTCTGCGGCACTATTCATTCCATGCGGCACTATTCATGCTCATGCGGCTGCGATACTATTCATGCGGCACTATTCATCCATGCAGCTGTGGTACTATTCATGCGGCACTATTTATTCCTGTGATTGCGGTACTATTAATCTCATGCGGCTGCGGCACTATTCATTCCTACGGCTGCGGTACTATTATTGCGATACTATTCATTCCTGCGGCTGCGGCACTATTCATCTCATACGACTGTGGCACTATTCATCTCATGCGGCTGCGGCACTATTCATCCATGCGGCTGTGGTACTATTTATACGGTACTATTCATCGTCCCTGCCAAAATTAGGACAGATGAACTAGAAAATGGCCAAAATGCTTTTGGCCATAACTTCCTCAAAACACATCGAAATCTAACTTTTTAAAGGTCTATTTTGGGTAAAATTGAATTCTCTACAACATGGAACAATCAAAATATAAAAATAATAAAGTTTAATAGATCAAAACCCAAGAAAACCTAAAATGATACACACTTAGATCTACATGAATCCATCCACCAAAATAAAAAATATCAAGTTCTAAAGTGGCTTAAAATCAAGTAAGGAAGAGAATGGAACAACAAAACTTAGATCTATCGTGAAGCAAGTAGCACTTGCCTAGGACTTGGTGGGTGGGATGAGTAAATGAAGAAGATGAAGAAAATAAATGAAGAAGTGAATGAAGTGAGAGAGAAGGAGTTGGGTTATATATTAACCCTCTCCATCTCAAACCAAGCCAAGCCAAGCCAAACCAAGTCGAATTAAACCGAACCGATCAAATAAACCAAGTCAAGATTAAACCAAGACTAGGCTAAGCACAATAAGCCTAACTACGATCCACCTAATAAATGCCAGAAATCTCGTATACGCCTACGAAAATACGTATAACGGAAAACGGGAGTGACATCGACCATTCTGGATACGTTGGTAATGGTTGTTTCACCATCCGACAACATCTGTAGGTTTTTACCCTATTATTATAATCTTTCTCTGTTTGTGGTATTTTGAGATCCATCGATTTCAGTGATTTCCCAATCACTAAAATTGAATGTGTTGACCCTGAAGATGTTTATAGAGACTAGCCTTGACCCTGTTTGACCATGGTTGACTGCTTTGACTGAACGTCGAAGTAGAGTCAACATTTGACCTAGGTTAGACTAGTTTGACCATGGTTGACCACAGTTGACTATTTTGACCAAAAGTCAACTAGAAGTCAACCGTAGCCTAAAATTGACTAGAACTGGGCCAGAGTTGACCAGTTGACCCAAAGTTAACTGTTAGTCGACGTTAGTCAAGTTTGACCTAGAGTTGACCTAGGATTGACCAAATTTGACCAGTTGATCAAAAGTCAACTGTAAGTCAACCCTTGACTTAGATTGACCTAGTTTGACTTGTCTTGACCTAGTTTGACTTAGTATGACTTGATTTTACTTCCAAACCCTTATATTGATACAGTATTCCACCTATAGGTCCTCGAGGCACTGTTTTTGGACTCAGTCGACTTATCCATCACATCACAGGTGAGTACATTCTCTGATAATATTTTTGTTTTATGATATCGTCTATGTTTCTTGTATTTAGTGTAGATATCCTTATTCACTTGACACATTATTCACACGGATTGGTATTTCTCTGGATCCCGTCATGAGATGTTATTTCTCGCTTTCCTTGGTATATCTTATGCAAGTCTTTCTTGTTCCTTGTGCATTGTATAGACACGATTCCTGCGAATGCTAGCTACCCTCTCAGAGAATCGCGCGTCATGATGTGTCATGGTTGGATCCACTATACTAGTCGGGGGACGGGGAGTATTAGTGTAGATATGTGGTCAAGCCTATTGTGCGCCTATTGTGCATAGATTGATTGTGAGTGTTGATCATACACCCCACGTATGGTTAGCCAGGCCTGTTACTACTGTGCAATGTCCCAAGCCGGCCACATATTGTAGCTAGTACTCACACACCTAGATAGGTGATTCTTGATTCTTGTACATGCCATGCTTAGTTTTACTTGCCTTGTTCTAGCTCTAGATTTACAGCTTACCTTGCCATGATACTCACATGTACATTTCATGATTTTTTGTATATTCTTTCTATTTACTGCTACATTTGCAATATCGTCTAATTAGAACTGTTATTTGAGATTTGTGCCCGTTCCATCCTGACTGGATATGTTGATAAATTTTTAGGAGTAGTTGTGCCCTCAGTATTGGACTTCAGGATGTTGCTAGCTAGGGTGGTTCTCGGTATTCTTTACCGTGAGTTGTCTTTCAGGAGTTCTAGATCTGGTAGTTATTAGTTTTGTTATTATTTTCCTTTGTTTTATTCTTGTCTCATATGATAATTGTAGATTCTAGTTGTTCTAGTGATATTGTTATTATTTTTGTCTTATCTTTATTAGTTTTCGTGATGTGGCATGAGTACATTTCTAGTTATGGATCTTTAGATGTTATAATTAGTATAAGGTACTTGACAGCGCTCTACCGCCGATACTGCGGCGTAGGCTGGACGTGGCCCACGTATTCGTACCCGTATATCCGGGTGCGGGTCGTGACACATTTTTAGTGGTGGCCCATACAGGTCTATCTTTACAAATTAATGCGAAGTCGTGGTGGTACTTGAGCTTATCTGTACTACTACGAGCCTGTCCTAGGATTAAGGTTGAGTCAAAGAATATTTTAGAATTTTGGTACTCAGTCACATATTATGAACTCTTGGTAGATTCCAGAGATGACTCCTGGGAATCTTATTTCGAAAGCTTTTCAAATCTTTTCCCACTTATTTCTATTCGTCTTGATTTTTGAAATATTTGTCCGTATCAAACTTTATTCTTTCTTGGGATGAGTTGTGGATCCCAGAGGGAAGGTATAAGTTGAACTTATATATCATCTAGGTTGAGGAGAGAATATGATTTTTCAATCTTATTTCAAGGTTGAGATTATTTAGATTATATTCCAGAACTTTCAATCTTGACCTAGATAGTACCTTTGGGACTTCTCCTGAGAACTTTTCCTAAATCCTGCATCGGAATCTGTTTTTGCTAGCTTTCATTTACTTATCCTTGATTCGTCGTTGAATTTTAAATCATGATGTTCGTTCATTGTTGACTTTGACTTTGTATCTAAGATCAGTTTTTATGAATTGAGTTAAGATATTCTAATAAACATATTCGATGAGAACGATAAATGTCTACTTTATTTATGAAGTTTAGAATTTATCGCAGTCATACTAGCTAGCACGACAGGGACGTGGAGCCTGATGTTGGTTATACTATCCTAGTTATGGAAATTAGATTTTTTTACAGCCATACCGATTGGCGTGGTAAGAATTCCAGATGACATGATTTTAGGGTGTATACCTTAGTTATGGACTCCATCGTTTATTGCAGCTATGCTTACTGGCGTGGCAAAAATTTTGGCAACATAATTTCAGGAAGACGTGTATGGTTATCAGACTATATCTTAAATCGGATCACTTTGTTATGACCGGATGAGCAAGAACAAATTCTTATCATCATTCTTCTCCGTCTTGGTTAACTCTGTCTATCTACAGCCACAATCAGGATTTTCTCGATATGATTATTTTGTGTTCCATCTTTCATATGATTTGACTAAACTCTTCTTTGCTAGCCTCTTGGGTAATTCTTCTTGTCCTTCCCGGTAATTGTTGAAAGTGCCTCATGAGTTGATTCAATAAAAGTTTGAAAAGTAATTTATCCTTGTATTACGGAATCGGGAGTTTGCATCCAGAGAAATACTGGCGAGGCATGACTTCGGATAACGGCATCATGGTTAAATATGTTTCTCGAATTCTACATGGACCACTCCCTAAGCATTTTGACTAACATCTTCTCCTTTATTTTGCAAAAAAAAATTGTTTGGAAATATTTTACGGATTTGGCCAAGTTCAGGAACCTATATTATTTGGCGTGGCAGCTGTGCACTGCAGCCATCCGTCGTATTATGGAACAAGAAAGTTAATCGCAGCCAGATGCACACTAGCGCGATAGTAACTTCATGTGACATAATTACGGAGGTATATGGTTCTTGTGTTTTACTTCGACTACGTCCTATGCATCTCGTTCGGCCTCGTACTATTCTTGAAAATATTTCGACAATCTTTCCTGTCTTGCTTGACCCTTACCTTGTCTGAATATTGATATGGATTGCTCGACCCAGTCTTAGGCCTTGTTTCCTTCTATTTAATTGATGACTGAAATAGCCAAACCTTGTTAACAGATTATGTAGTGTAACTGTAATATGTTAATGTGTGATTGTGATGAGTATATTTTCTTGGGGATTCATTGGGTTGAGCTTGTAGGACATATATAAGTGACTGACTATAGTGGACTTAGAAACCATTAAGAATGATTAGTTTGATAGTATAGATTGATTTTAAGGTATCTAAGAAGGAGTAATGAAATATTATATTTAGTGATACGGATTTAGGACTAAAATCTTGTGCTTAGATTCGAGGGTTGAACATTGTAAGACTTTGATGACCAAGTGATTATTGGTTATCTACAAACCATTTACTTATGATTGGAGGATAGATCGATATATGGAATGAAATAGAAGGAGATAACATTGCGTGCAAGATCGAAAGATAGCAGGAACAAAACATGGACATACGTACATAGGTAATAAATAATTTGGTAAATGAATTAAGAGTTTGATTTTGAGGGTTTATATTCAGGAGTTCTCGAGTAAAAGAGAGAAGGCTAAGTTTTGAAGGTATAATTTCATGGAGCTTGTGATTAATAGGATAAAGATACTTAGGACGGGATAAGGAAACAAACAAATTGCTATTGAGATTGGAATTTTGGTTGATGGCCAATCATTATTGATATATATATATACGTATCTCGAGGATGATCTATATTTTAGAGTATATGTAAAGGTTCTTATTGATATGAAGATTATAAGGGATAAAATGACATATTTTTTATGGAAGAAGCTTGTTGAACCTGAACCAAATGATTGTAGAGAGAAACAGCATAGGTGATCACAAAGGTAGCAGATTGAGTACTGTAGCCATAGCAGTTGCATGTTTTAGCTTGACCTATTGGATGATTTTAATTTTGAGGACGAAATTTTTATAAGGTGCGTATGATGTAAGCCCCCTGAATTTCCGGGATTATTTTTTTAATTTTTTAAATGAATTATTTTTCGATAATTTATTTTCATTTAATTAATTTTGATTATTAAATGCTCTTTACCGTGACTTGGATTTCTATAGCATCAGGGATGCTAGTCTCTGGAAACTTTTTTCTTGAAGTTTGTAGTAGACGAGATTATCTTCAATTTGATATATCATGTCCCACTCGAACTTGTTCTCTTGTGCTCCATTTGCTTCGTGCAACTTTCGGGTCAATTTAGACCAATTTATCGTTTGCCGTAATTTGTGACTTAATTTCTAATTTAATTTTCGGGCCCGTTATCGGTCCAATCCAGTCGACCCAATATATGGCCCTGGCCTGTTTTGAGTCTACTATGCACGTGCCACTTGCGTGCCACCGAATTGATCTCCCTTGTGCTCCCATTTCATCCGTGATTTTCATTGGTTTAAATTTGTTATTTTAATTAAATCTTGGTCCCGAGCCTGTCCAAACTTGACCCAACACCCAACCCAAATTGGTGTGACCCTACCATGTCTATACACCCCACTGATATTTTCTTGTTTCCCTACTCAAAAATATCTCTTTATGTATAAATATCTCTATTTCTCTCTTTTATATATGTGTGTATATATTTTTTTTTATATATGTGTGTATATATATATATATAATATTATATATATATATATATATATATATATATATATATATATATATATATATATATATATATATATATAACTTTCTCTCTCTTCTCTACACACACAAACACCCCCTCTCCCATCACCATCAGCACTCTCCCTCCCCCCCCCCCCCCCCATGTGGCCGAACACACTCACCCCCTCTCTCTCTCTCTTATTATATATGATATATACACACACACATAAACTAACTCTCTCTCTCTCTCTCTCTTTATAATTACACGCACACACACATGCTCTCTTTCCCCCAGCCGAACTCCTCCCCCTTCTTCTTCATTTTTTTCTTCTTTATTTATCATCACCACCACCATTAACAACATCATCTTCCTCATCACCATAACACCTCTTCTTCATCTCCTCCTCACTATCATCATCTAACTACACCACCACCATCCTTTTTCTTTTTCTTCTCCTCCTCCTCCTTACCGCGCGGGCACCCCGCCGTCGCCGCCCCGCCGGACAGCCAACGCCGCCGTCGCGCGTGCCTTCCAGCGCAGCTACAACAGCAGCAGTAGCTGCGAGCAGTAGCAGCAGCATGGGGCGGTGCCACCACCGTCGCCGCCGTCGGCCACCCCCAGCCCAAGCGAAGCTCCGACGAACCCCCCCCCCCCCCCCGGCCCCCCGGGCAGCGCCCTCCTCCCCGGCGCGATACACGGGCGATTCGTGCATTTTGGACGAAATTCCGCCTTGACGCGCGATTTCAAATTTCATAAAGTTCGCCTCGTCGCAGCGACTTCGCACGGATTTTCTGGACAATCCAACCGTTGGATCGTCGAACCGTTTCTTCCGTCTTGATCTCGGTATATACCCCTTCATCCCTCTCAAATTTCATCCGTTAATTTCATAGTTTGATAGATCAAAATCGGGCACCAAGTTGACATTTTAAATTGTGTAATTTTTGGACAGTTTTGTGGAGCCGAGTTCGTCGGTCGTAACTCCGCCATCGCAGCTCCGTCTGGCGTGCTACTGGTTCCTATGAGAAGCTGGTATAACCCTCTTCCTGCCCCTCAAGTTTCGTTTCATTGTGAGCACGTTCGATTGGTTGAATTCGACGCCAAAGTTGGCCGTCCGAATTCATAATTTCTAAGTTATAAAATTCTATTTTTGAACCCTGGACTCCGAATTCAATTTCTGACACCACCAGTAGACTCGTGGCGTCGTTCTGGCACGTTTTCATATAGAGTTTGTTAGATTTGGAAGACGTGGACCCTGACACGCATTTTGGTACAAAGCGGGCCCCACAGTCTGGGGCAACGGAACTTTTTGACGCCGGCTGATCGGAATCCAATTCTGGACATACCGTTGAGTTCGTATCATCATTCTGGACTCGTTGAGATATAATTTGATGAGTTTTGAGGACATTGGCTCCGACACGCTTTTTCGTGCAAATCGAAATTTCAATATCCTGGTCAACGGACCAATTTGAGATCAGGTCAACGGAATCCAATTCTGGATATACCGTTGAGTTCATATCGTCATTCTGGATTCGTGGACATATAATTTGTTAGGTTTAGTGCACTTTTATTTCGGCACATTTTTCGGTGCAAAGCGGGTCCGACACGAACAATGTTTTGACTCGAAATTACCTTTTTGCCCCTGTGTCCAAATTGGACTTATGGGCAGGCTATTTTAGCTATTTCGACCATTTTGGACACGTTGGTAATGGTTGTTTCACCATCCGACGACATATGTAGGTTTTTACCCTATTATTATAATCTTTCTCTTTTTGTGGTATTTTGAGATCCATCGATTTCCCAATCACTGAAATTGAATGTGTTGACCATGTAGATGTTTATAGAGACTAGCCTTGACCCTGTTTGACCATGGTTGACTGCTTTGACTGAACGTCGAAGTAGAGTCAACATTTGACCTAGGTTAGACTAGTTTGACCATGGTTGCCACAGTTGACTATTTTGACCAAAAGTCAACCGGAAGTCAACCGTAGCCTAAAATTGACTAGAACTGGACCAGAGTTGACCAGTTGACCCAAAGTCAATTGTTAGTCGACGTTAGTCAAGTTTGACCTAGAGTTGACCTAGGATTGACCAGAGTTGACTAGTTGACCAACAGTCAACTGTAAGTCAACCCTTGACTTAGATTGACCTAGTTTGACTTGCTTTGACCTAGTTTGACTTAGTATGACTTGATTTTACTTCCAAACCCTTATATTGATACAGTATTCACCTATAGGTCCTCGAGGCACTGTTCTTGGACTCAGTCGACTTATCCATCACATCACAGGCGAGTACATTCTCTGATAATATTTCTGTTTTATGATATCGTCTATGTTTCTTGTATTTAGTGTAGATATCCTTGTTCTCTTGACACATTGTTCACACGGATTGGTATTTCTCTGGATCCCGTCATGAGATGCTATTCCTCGCTTTCCTTGGTATATCTTATGCAAGTCTTTCTTGTTCCTTGTGCATTGTATAGACACGATTCCTGCGAAGGCTAGCTACCCTCTCAGAGAATCGCGCGTCATGATGTGTCATGGTTGGATCCACTATACTAGTCGGGGGACGGGGAGTATTAGTGTAGATATGTGGTCAAGCCTATTGTGCATAGATTGATTGTGAGTGTTGATCATACACCCCACGTATGGTTAGCCAGGCCTGTTACTATTGTGCAATGTCCTAAGCTGGCCACATATTGTAGCTAGTACTCACACACCTAGATAGGTGATTCTTGATTCTTGTACATGCCATGCTCAGTTTTACTTGCCTTGTTCTAGCTCTAGATTTACAGCTTACTTTGCCATGATACTCACATGTACATTTCATGATTTCTTGTATATTCTCTCTATTTACTGCTACATTTTCAATATCGTCTAATTAGAACTGTTATTTGAGATTTGTGCTCGTTCCATCCTGACTGGATATGTTGACAAAATTTTAGGAGTAGTTGTGCCCTCAGTATTGGACTTCAGGATGTTGCTAGCTGGGGTGGTTCTCGGTATTCTTCACCGTGAGTTGTCTCTCAGGAGTTCTAGGTCTGGTAGTTATTAGTTTTGTTATTGCTTTCCTCTGTTTTATTCTTGTCTCATATGATCATTGTAGATTCTAGTTATTCTAGTGATATTGTTATTATTTCTTGTCTTGTCTTCCTTAGTTTTCGTGATGTGACATGAGTACATTTCTAGTTATGGATCTTTAGATGTTGTAGTTAGTATAGGGTACTTGACAGCGCTCTACCGCAGATACTGCGACGTAGGCTGGACGTGGCCCACGTATTCGTACCCGTATATCCGGGTGCGGGTCGTGACACGTTTTTAGTGGTGGCCCATGCATGTCTGTCTTTGCAAATTACACTCCCCTTACCGCGGATTTTTGAAAACTTTCGTTTGAGCGTAACAGTTACTTTACCTATGCTTCATAGAGTGAAAGTAAAACAATAATTATACATACTTTGCCTAAAGTAAAAAAAATATCATATACAATTTATGGTTAGAGCATCCACGGCGGAGACAGTCCAAACACACTATCCAAATTATTAAGAATTGTGTAAATTTCTACTTTTGGAGTATCTCCTTGATATTGGCACAAAATAATACACTCCAAACAAATACTCTAAATTAACTTCCTCTTTTACTTCCCTCTTTTTTTTTCTTTTTTTTTTTCCTTCCCTATTTGAGAATATTTTTCCTCCCTCTTTATTTTCCTTCTATGTTTGGTAAGAACAGTTAATTTTCGTGGGCCCATAAATTAACGTAGAGGAGCTAGTACACGCTCCAATCTGGAGTCTCTTAGAACATCCACAATGGGAGAGATTTCAAGTGCTACATTTTGACTTTAGTCAAATTTTGTAGCACTTGAATGCTACAGTAGACACTTGTCCATACTTGAAAATTGCTAGAAATCTAAGAGACTCCGTATTTAAAGCGTGCTATAGCTCCTCTACATTAATTCATGGACCCACCAAAATTAACCTTTTTGCCAAACATGGAAGAAAAATAAAGAGAGAAAATTTTACTAAACAAGGAAGGGCAATAAAGGGAAAAAAAAATAATTTAGAGTACTTGTTTGGAGTGTACCATTTGTGACAATATCAAGGAAACACTCCAAAAGTAATAACTTACACAAGTTATAATAAACGTAGCATTTAAAACCTCTCCCACTGTGGATGCTCTTATATTTTTCCAGAGTTTCAACCAAACTCCAAAAGGCATTCCATCCTTCACAAGAAAATACCATTTCTTCTCAAGACAATACAAATAACATTGTAAAAATAGATAGTCAACTGTCGTCGAGGAACCTACTCGGCAAAAAGAACCCAAGCCATGAACTTAACCACAAAAGTTCATCAAGATAGAATCCAATGGTAAGTCCTATAAACAGTGTATCAGCGAGAACCCATAAATCATACTGAAAAAATAATGGTCCAGGTCAAAGCACGTCTGTAACAAATTTAAAACACATTTGTAAGAATTAACCAAGATGAGAAGTTCAAATTTTAGTGACTGAACACCACCTACTTATAAGAAGGGCGCAATATTTCAATAAATCCTAGATGATAACAAACAAAAATTATACAAATAGATCGATAGATGAAGGTCATATATAACACTAGAGATATGTGTCAAATATTTAAGAGACCAATAAAAACCATAGGCGAGACCAGAAAGAGCATCAATCAACAAGTACGTCCGCTAACCGCTTAACCATACTCACGCTGTGTACACATAAACACCAACTGGCCAAGTATCTTCTTTTTCTTTTTTTTCTTTTTTTAGAAACAAGTTGGGCAAATATCTAAAAGCTTTGCCTTGGCACTACTTAGCCAACTTTGTTGCTCTTAACACTTGTAGTTGTACATTCATAGACATCCCATATTTAATGGTGACTTCTTCACAAACGAAGCAGATTTATCAATAAATGAAAAGAAGAGTGATCATGCAGCAACCTAATACTGTAGGCTGCGAAGCTCGTGTTCCGAAGGTGCAACGCCAAACAACCTTTTTAAATGCCAGTAACAACTTTCAGTCATACAACGTATCTTGATAACTTTGTGTCGACCAGAATATTTTAAATTGCAGAAGGTTTCCATTTTCTTTATTGGGAGTTCTTGACCAAGGAACAATGCAAAAAAGATGATAGTATCCCAATCCAAAAAGACCAGATGCAGGCATCACTTCTCAGAATATAAAGCCTTTCAGGTATCCAAAAAACGGAAAAACAGCCATATTTCATTGGTATGACAGAAGTTCTCTCAGCTTATATTAACTCCATACCATCTTGGGTTCTTGATGGATTTAGTCTACCCTATGGCTGCTAACTGCTCTAGAAATTGTGATGTATTCTTTACGGAAAAACTCTACATGTTTTGTTGGAAAAAGCAGTCCACTAGCTTCAACTGCAAATCCTCTATCACTCTTGTGCCAATCTAACAGTATGAACGATTGAACCTTGGCGACGTCCAGATGCATGCTTACTAGTCGACAGCTTCCGTATACACAACTTCAATCAAGGAGGGATAACCAAAGTAACCAAGAAAAAAAATGCCCTACATAACTTACTAGAAGAATTGATGGTATTGACTTGGATTGGATCTCTCTAAAGATTGCAAGCAAGAAATAGAGATCCCATCTTGCACGGACACAAATATAATATAGACAGCCCACACGATAAGACGGTCTCTGTTTTTCCCAAAAGAGATGTCAATACCATTACTTGTAGACATGTCTTCTCAAAATGTGTATGAAACAAAGAAAACTGAATCATTCATAGCAAAATAATGTCAATATAATGAGGAATGACAACAAAAGAAATCCATAGCATAACAACCAAGTATGTACTCCAAATCAAGGTAACACCATACGGTTAAAGCATCCTTTTGCAAATTTATAGTAAACACAGATGCCAGTCCTGCTACCCATGTAAACAGTTGCACCACATTACCTTGTAGATGCCAGGCTACAAGATAATAAATGATAAGAAAGCCCGACAACCCGACACCAAACAGAACCGAGAAAGATTGTACGTAATAAACCCCGAACGAGCAACAGCATATTATATCTAGTGGAGTCACCATTCCATTAAACTATAAACAATGAACGTTAAAGCAAGCAGACAGCACTGAAGAAAGCTTCAGTGCAAATGAGCAGCATCACGTACTCAATTGGCACGGCCTCGGATAACATCCATGCCCATCTCAGTAGGATCTGTCGCTTGCAGCTCCACCTGAATGCCGTCCAACTCCCTCTTGAACCTTTCCTTTGAGCTCGCGTACAACATCTTGCTTCTCACTCTAGAGCTGTCAGGGGTCCTATATACAATGAAACACGAGAGATTATCATCATCCGTGAAAATCAGTGCGGTGTCTATGTCTGTCAAATTGAAGATGACAGACACCATAAAATACACTAGGGGACACAAAAATCAACGTCGTGTGCATGGACCGTGTTTAATTCAGTGTATAGGGAGCTACAATTCTTTACCATGCGATGAAGAAAATCTTGCTCTTCTGGCAGTTCTCCTTGGTGACGAAATCAAAGTCATAAATGGCGTATCGGCACTCGTTCTCCGGGAGGCTGGCAGTGAAATCCTCGTAGCCAAGGGCTGGCTCACCGAGCTTCTCAACAATGACCTGCTTGAGCTTCTCATCGATCTTATAGATTATGAAACGATGAGTCCGCTTCGCCTTCAGCTCCAAGAACTTCAGTTTGCATTCATCGTTCACAGCCATTCCTGACGCCGCATTGGCCTATAAATTCCCAAAATTCTTCAATTAAACAGCAAAACTGTTCAAAATCATAAGATCCGGACAATCAATCGCTTGCCTATTTCTTGAGATCTATTCAAAATGAAGAGAATTTTAAGAGAAATCAATCTTCATATAAATTCACGGATTGGAGTGGAAAGGACTCATCCACTATGATACATAACATTTAGATCACAAAATTACAAGGAAAAAAACTGATGAAAGAAAATTGCAATAGAAAATACATAGGCAATTGGGAACTATCTTCTAACCCTAATATATATATATATATATATATATATATATATATATATATATATAAGAGGAATTGGAATCTTCGCACTTAAGCATCCCCATCTTCCCCGGAATACCAAGTGTTGGATCGTTTTCATGGACCGTTCAGATTAGATTCTTAAACTATCCAATTTCCCATGAGTTTAGATCTAATCTGAACGGTCCATGAAAACAATCCAACAACTGCTATTAAGCAAAACGCAAAACTCAAACCGAAAGTGCGGGAATCCTATATTCACGTCAAAGGCTCCTAGCTCTAGGCCATCCTGGTTGGGTAGGTCACGAAAAAAAAAGGATTCTTCCTTCCATTTAATGCTGTAAGTTCCTTGTGCAAGTTGGAAAAAAAAAACCAAAAAAAGTCGAAGCATCCGAGGCAGACTCCAGAAACACCAAGGAGAGCCTTCTTTTTATTTTCTTTAGACAAAAATCGTATAATTTCCGTTCGTCTGACAGGGAAATTATGAGAATTTTTCAGCAAAAATTCATATCACAGTTAGATCGCAAATTTCTAGAGGAAAAAACAATCGCTACTAAATTGGTAGGAAGCCCCGACACACCAAGAACCCGGCGCCATGGCCTTGTCCGTGTCGGACACGTGTTGGCACATATGCTGCAGAATCAGCGTACGGATCGTGTCGCCGCAGCACACAAAAAACTCACGGATCCGAGTCGGTTCGAACAAATTTTGAGCGATCGGTCAACAAATCTAGAGCTAAAATCGCAGAAATTAAAAGAGAAAACGTACCATATTTGGAAAGGGAGACGATTGCGGAGGAGGTGAGAGAAGGGATACTTGTTTGAAGTAGATTAGGGCTCTCCGATATAGGGAGAGGTTGTGGAGAGAGAGAGAGAGAGAATATGTGGTCTAGTCTGGCGTGAGATGGAAAGTGGGAAGAAGAAAAAGTAGAGGAGCCTTTGGGAGAGAGTGGGGCGGTGCTATGTCGTCCTAACAAGTAACCATACCATACTATACTACTATTTAGACCCAATAAAAAATTGGACCACCTTATGACCATGATTTATTGATTATTGGTAGGGGGTTCTTTTCAATATAAGTCCTCGACTTTTTATTAGTGTCCCAATATTTATGTGTTTGATTGAGCTTTTTATTCTTTTTAGTCACAAAAGAAAAATTGAGCTTTTTTTTAATGGAAAATATTTTCGTCAATATTTTCCAACTTGTAGTATTTGATAGAGTATATTTTTTCTTGAATTATTTTCCAAAAATCTATCTTTTTTTTTTTTCTTCAAAACGGTGGAAAATAAATCTGGCAAAATTTTATTAGAAAAATATCAATTTTTATGGAAAATAATCACAATCAAACATCCAAATTAATTTCATGAAATATTTTTCATGGAATTATTTTCCTAGTAAAACTTCTTTGTTTATACCAATGATCCAAAAAGATTCGAGAAAAGATTGGGTAAAGTTGCATGCAACCCGTCAAAATCTATACATTTCTTTCTGACGGATTAACTTTTAATATTGACGATATTCCCCATAAGAAAATTGGAGAATATATCTCTAATTGGAGTCAAAAGATTCAAGGAATGATATATTTTCTTGCACTAGATCTTGATACAAATAGATTTCTACACTATGCTACAAGCCATTGGCAAGGTCATTCGATGGCATGGTTAAGAAACTTTGAAATAATAAATCCTGAAGAAGCTGCCAAAATCAAAAGTGACGCTAATAAGCAAACGGCCCTAGAAAGATTACTAACTTCACTGCTAACGGATTTTACGGGAGAAGATCTCAAAGCTACAAAGGACTATGATGATATTACATAAAATGACTTTATGTGATATATGCATGCTTGAAGAATTTGTGTCCAAATATATTGGACTTATTTTCCATTTAAGTGACAATAGGCATAAGGAATTTTGGATAAAATGATTTTTTTGCCAAAGTATCTTATCCCTGGAATAATGTTATGAAGGAAAGATATGATAAGATCCGAGGAGGAATTCATACTACTGGCATGCTAAAAAGTGCATGTACGAGAACTATGGAAGAAGCTTGCGAGCAATCCAAAGCTTACACTCAAATAAAAAAATACATAAAAAATTTCACTCTTGGATATCGATGTTGTTCCAAGTATGATGAAGATATTAATTTTCAATTTGGGTGTCCCCCGGAATATATGGGATCAAATTGAAAAAAGAAGCGATGGAACAAAAAGGGTAAAACCTTCAGGAAAATGAAATGAAAAATAACACGAAATAAGTGGAAACCAAATTTCAAGAGAAAGTTTAAGTCTGAAAAGAGATTCGGAAAAAGAAAATTCATTAAAAAGAAAAAATTTCGAAAAGGTTGCAAATGTTTAAGTGCAACAAAGAGGGACACTTTGCTAATAAATGTCCCGAGAATATACAAAGCATTGTCATAGATAACCTTGACGAATATAGTATAAATATTGGAACCATAAATGAAATAAGCAGTAATACTTCTGCTTCCTCTATCTATGAAATTGAATCAACAGATGAATCTTATGATTCTTCTACTAATTCCTCTGAAGAAGAGGTTCTTTGTGAAGCAATAGAACATCTCAAAATTAATATGAATACGATAAATAAAACATACAATCAGATAAGGATTACTCTCCTTAATGATAAAGCCATCCTTCCAATAAAAGAAAGAATCTCTGCTGGATATACTTTATATTCGAGTAAATCACACTACAACAAAAATACCCTTTAATGACGGCTAAAAACCGTCATTAATTAAGAACCATGACGCTTTTTTTCTTAATCTAAGCGTTATGAAATCGGGTGTTATAAATATTTTTCAAAGCGTTATAGATAAATCTTCCGAAAATGTCATTAATAGACTCAATTTCTACTACGTTTTATTTTCAAAGCATTATGGATAGTTTTGTAAAACCGTTATGAATATGTAATATGGTTGGAAGTCAGGACATTTTGAAAACGTTATGGTTGGTCATTTGTATCACATTTATAATGCTCTATACTGCATGTTATATATTCCAAACACTGCTCAATTCAATTCGAAAACAACCACTTTGAACCAAATGCACAACAAAACATTGAAATGTAACATTAATCTCCATTTCATTGTCTCAAAATAGGGTACATTCCATTGTCTCAAAATAGAGTACACTTTTGCTATCATTCTACATTTCTCAGGCCATATATTTACATCTTCTCAAAAATATATAAAGTATATATCCAATATAGCTAGTACACTTTACATCAAAACTATCCACATAAAAATATCCCACACCATAACATACAACTTAGTCACATGAAGACCTGTGTCCACAGCACATGTACCCTGCAAAAGATAAAACAAGATTTAATAAATGTGATATAATGATGTATATATATGTAACACATTAAGATCACAATTCAACATATGTTGTGGGAAACTGTTGTGTGGAGTGTCTGTCAGATTCATCTTGTGTATATATATGTATAACTATCAGAAAGATGTTGGCTAACGCCTGAGGCTATTGCCTGCAGGTAGGGCAAGTGGCAGCAGGCCAGGCCAAAGCAGTAGGCTACATTAGCAGCAGCAGGGGACTCATTCCCTCCTTCCAGCTTGACCTGCTGTAGGCAAGTGGCAGCAGATGTTGGCTAAGGCCACTGATGCAGCAGATGTTGGGCTAAGGCCTGAGGCTATTTCCTGCATGTAGGGCAAGTGGCAGCAGGCCAGGCCAAAGCAGTAGGCTACATTAGCAGCAGCAGAGGACTCATTCCCCCCCTCCAGCTTGACCTGTTGTAGGCTCTTGGCCATAGGCCTACGTAAGCAGTGAGCCAGTGCCAGTTAATGAGTGAGTATTTATTTTATGTTAGAGTATGACAGGTATGCAAGACCTGGGAATAAATTTAGGTCAACAACATACACATATGGACAAGTACAGGCAATCTAGGAAACTTAGTGTACCCTTAGAGTATCAATGGTCGAATTGGACAGGTAGGGTATCAGAGATCTCTGCACATGAGGCAGACAAAGAACTGGGGCACAACCTTGGAAATTACATGTGTAAGAGATTAGGAGACAATGTATAAGTGATTCATCCATAAGCAGCTTTGTGTGTCAAGTTGGTATAAGTGTCAATGACAGGTATATATAGACATGTGTTTCACCATGTGTGTCGTGTTAGAGGGGTATTCCAGTAAAGGGATTGGTACTGGGTTGTTGTCAAGCATACTCTAGATACTTCTATCCCTTTACTGCTTGTCTGTTGTACCTTGCAAGAAATAACCTTCAATTCCCATATAGTACACCTTTAGTGAACAATGGTTAGATTAATAAGGGGGATACCATGTTCTGACCAATTACAGTAACATCTTGTATAGGCACAGAACAGAGTTAGAAGTAAGAGCAGGTAAAAGGGAGGGGATCTTGTTAAGGATATTACCTTGACCCTCATGTATCCATATGATTGGCAACGAATTCGATGAATTCGTATCGGACATCATCTATTTCTTCCTGCGTGTATGTTGATTTTCCATCCAATTTTTTTAGCTAAAAAGTTAAAAAATAGTTACATTAGTTTGTATAATTTTAGAAAAGTAATTAAGAATTAAAATAATGAACAACTTACCTTTGAATCAATAGTAGGAGAGGGGTCTTCCATGAGATCCTGCATATATTTCATAACAAAATATCCACATTCATAACCTCCAGGTTGTTTCGGGACCTACATGAAGATATTATTTGTAAGAGAATATAATGTCCATGATTATAATAAGTCATATATTAGTTTGATTACCTTGGATAATTTTCAAGTAGGACTTCTATTTGATCTTTTACCACCAATATATGCTGTGTTGAGGCCACTAGTAGAAAATAATTGTATATACTAACATCAGAATATACACAGTATTAAAATATTAACAATAATAATAATAATTTCACTCACGTATTGAAAAATAACTTAATATCTCCTCTCGGTTTAAAACACAGCGAGTCCAACCAGCAAACATTAAAGGTAGAGAGGTCAACAACAATTAGAATCCAATGCTTCCTACATTAAAAGGAACATGAATGGAATAAAGCACATTGGTTATTGAATAGGAAAGAAAAATCTTGCTACTTGATTAAAACTTCTTACTCCTTGTAAATGAATGAAATGAAGCAAATTTGGGTTTTCTTAGCCTCTTGGAGCCTTTCTCTAACCAGATTGCTTATTGCAGGCTCGGATGCATTACTCATAGCAGAAGGGTTGAACATTATCAAAAGCTCCCGAGAGTTTGGAAATTTATCAAGCAAAAACCTAAAGCCAAAAGAATAGTTAAATATGGTGTCAATCTCAAAATCAAAATTTCAAAATATAAATTTTATATTTCTTACCTCATGTAGGCAACAACAGGATTCACATCTAGCCATTGCATCCTACATAACTCCAGCAGAACGATTTTAGAAAGATAACAAGATGGATTAAAGCTTCCGAACATTCCTTCCTCTAATGGTATTTTAAGATGAGGGTCGGTATCCTTAATGGTTTCTACAATCTCTCTGAAAGTGTCAATTATCTCCCTACCACAGCCAGCAACCTTCAAAGGTTGAACATTGTCAGATTCAATTGGTTTAGTACTTACCTGTTGCATATTGAATTTTTTTCGACAATTTCATAAAAGATATTGACACTAGCATTAAATAATATTACCTCAAGACCACCAACAATAAACTCTTTGGGCCAAGCTACTAAAGACCCAATTGCATCTTTAACAACTTCCATTTCTCCATGAAGTGGCACGGGAAGGCTCACAGTAGGTTGAAGGACTTTTATAATTGAAACCCTAACATTATGTTCTCCTAATTCAACATTATGAATTTTCTTATTTGGTCCACACCCTTCAAAGACAATTCCCTCGGCAATAATATTTTCTTTTGTGCCCACTGCTAGCTTACATTTGGTTCCCTAAACAAAATAAGAAACAGTTATTTTTTGATATAATTACTACATGTTATAATTAAGTTGTTGAATAAAGATTATGTATTGAATATATGTACTTACCATGCCAATGTCTGATGTAGGATATGTTATGAATTTTTGCTCGCTTAAATTTTTTTTTCTGTTTCAGCTTTTCGAAGAAGATAGAATATAAAAAAGCATATTAGAATAAACATATTAGACAAAAATAGAAGAAGAAAAGCTTATTAGACGAAATGGAACTAACTGTAATAAGCATTACCTTAGAACCATATGATGGACTCTTGTTTCCAAGAGACTCGTGTTCATTCTTACGAGACATTATATATTTCCTATTACCACTTCCTTTGGTATTGGAAGCAACCTTCTCAGATGTTTGTGAAGCTCCTTTGGCTTGAAATTCTTTTAGCATGATCTCCAATTCTTGTCTCCGTTTACGCTCCTCTTCCAATTGGGACTTAAGTAGTTCATTTTGTTTTTTTATTCCCTGTTTTGGAAGCTTGAAATAGGTCGTTGATGTCGGTCCTAATCCCAAACCACGAATATGTCCCGAATGTTCGGGAGTGCCCAACGCCAAGGTTAGAATATCCGAAGCTCCTTCGGTCACCAAACTCCCATCTTTCTTTTGTTTGATGTATTCCTCCTATAAAAAGTACAAGGTTTTAGAAATATAAGCATGTTGATAAGCAGGATTCCTCTTAATAGACTGGACGATATATACTCACCACTTTCAAAGCTACGTCCTTGGTCCCATCGTCAGTAAATATACAGTCCTTACTAACTCGTGCTTTTGTCCAAAAAAAAACTTTTGTCATCTATATATTGTTCCCCCAACTGTCGTCGTTGTTTTAAAAGAAAAAACCACGTTATAATAATATATATATATCCACATGTAAATCATTTTAACTGATATACAAATATGCATTACCAGCTCCTCTTTAAGACCGGCATATCCCTTCCTGCTTAAACGATGAGGAAACTTGCCCTTGGCTCTCCGTGCACTTTGCTCCTTGCTCATTTTCTTATGATTACAACACATGAAGGTAGAGAAGAAATAAGATATATATAATAGGGACCTAGTCATCCTTGTTATGCATAAAAAAATAATTTTGACAAGTTAACCTTAAAATTTGTAAACAGTCTGCTTTTGACGAATTCCTCCCACACAGATTATTTCAAGATCCCCGAGTACTTTGGTGGAGGGTGCTTGAGAAGCTCACGATTGTCCTCATTCGGATAAATCCAATGCTTGGTGAGTTGACCTTTGAATGCCCTCCAACTTCGAGCCATGGATGCTAACACAAGGGCTTGACTATTTTGATCCAAGTCAAATTTGGCCTACAACAGAAAATAAATATTCAGCATCTATACATGAGTGCATAACATAGTGCATAACATGTAAAGCATTCCAGTTTGAATAAGTTCAGACTTGAATTCAAGCATTCAATGGTTAGTGAACAAGTGAATTCAAGTCTGAACTTAGTTCACTTATCTGAACTTGATGTCCAGACCTGAGCTCTCTATGTGCAGGCAATGCATATATGCAAGACAAAATTAACAAAATCTAAAGCTCAGGAAAAACACATTATCAAAAGCAGGTAATGCATATATGTGCAGGCAATGCATATATGGTATGTAGATAGGTTTCCAGTTTGTACATGTGTGTGTATGTTATGTAGAGAATTCAGTGAGCAGTAGATAGGTTTGGGTTCTCAGAATTGTGACAGGCTGGGGGTATAACATGTGTGTGCATATATGACATCAGAAATCAATAAACAACTTAAGTATCAAACCAAATCTATATTCAAATATAAATTCTCAGTTTTGTGTGAAGGTGTGGGGTAGAGAACATACGTTCCAGGTTTGCATAAGTGCATGAGTGTGTGTGTGAATATTGTGTAAATCCTTAGAAAAATCAGTAGAGTGTCTCAGTGTGTTTAGAGATAACAGTGTGTCTCAAATGTGTGTGTCATGTGTGTGAGTGTGAGTGACAGTAAGTAACAGTAGAGAACAAACATTTGAGTGTGTCCTGTGTGTCCTGTGTGTGAGTGTGTGTCCTGTGTGTGAGTGTGTGTCCTGTGTGTGAGTGTGTGTGAGTGTGTGTCCTGTGTGTGAGTGTGTCCTGTGTGTGTGTGTGTGAGTGTGAGTGACAGTGTGTTTAGAGATAACAGTGTGACATTTGAAATTCTCAGGAACAAACATTGCATATATTAACAGCCTTGTATTCTCAGGAATAAACATTGCATAGTTAATTCAATGTCAAGAAACATGGCATACAAAGGAACATTCAAACTGAAATTCTCAGGAACACACATTATTTTTACCTGAATAGCAGTCCATAAGCTCTTTTTAACAGATTCTGGCACTTTATGCCAGTTTGGATAAGTTATTTTTACTAAGGACTTTACTGTGATGCCGCAGTAAGTTGCCAAATTAACTTTTCCTTCACCAATTGGTTGCCCAACATCGTTATAAATGATCTTTATCCTCTCTTCATCATCTTTGATTTTGCTGACTTTTTTGGATTTTGATGCCCCTCTACCTTTTTTCCGTCTACAATTTTGTTTCCCGGAATTCTCACTGTGCTTTGTAGCCTGTAACAAATAAATGGAATAATTATATTCATATTAATCTTGCTAAAATGTGCTTGAAATAGCATGAAACATAAAATGTGCTTGAAAACTGAGATACAACTAACAAAATCTGAGATTAAGAAGACCAAACCTGATAATTCTAACAAAATCTGAGATACACCCATTCTCAGGTTTGATATAAGTAACAAAATCTGAGATTAAGAATACCAGTTAACATTATAAAAGTAAACCCAACTCTACCAAGCTAGATATAAGTAAACCTAACTCTATTAAGAATACTAGTTAACACCCATTCTCAGGTTTGATATAAGTAACAAAATCTAAACTCAGTTCATATTAAGACAATTCTAGATCAAAATAGACTACAGTTTCTCCCATATACTCTGAGATAAAAATAGACTACAGTTTTGAGAAAAAAAAACACATATTAAGACAATAAAGATGAGGGATTTCCATGAAACAGTTCTCAAAATAGAGTCATTAGAGTAATTTTTACTTACAACAACATTTCAAACTTGCAGCAATATTTTTTTAAACAATTCACTTGCAGCAACATTTCAACAAGAAGATTTGGATTGTGCAATCCGAGTTCCCTCGCAATCTTTACGTAAATAGGTCGAGGGTGATTCATCAACGACATCAAATGACTCAAAATCTGGTACTTTATTGCAAGTTTCATCTGTAACAAAACAATCGATTCCTTCATCATCATTGTCTTCATCATAATAAGTCCTTTGAGGAGCCAATAAAACGATTGACCAATTTTTATCCAATTGATCAGGAACATAAAATACTTGCTTTACTTGAGAGGGCAAAACAAAAGAGTCAGACTTGTGGTCAACTCTACCAAGCTCGACCAATGTAAAACCAAGTTCGTCCACCTTAACACCATTCTTGCTGTCAACCCAATCACACTTGAAGACGGGAATCCGGAAGGAGAAATAGTCAAGCAACCAAATCTCTTTGATAACACCGTAAAACGTCATATCTGAGATGATGGGATTGTTGTCCTTTGTGCTAGCAACTTGAAAAGTCTTTGCCACTAGAGTCACTTCACTGTTTTGCTTGACTCGTACGTCGTCACGATCTTTCGTTTGATAGTGACACCCATTAATTTCATAACCTGGGAACTTAGTCACGTGATGTCGAGGTCCTTAAGCTATCCATTTTAATTCATCAGAGACATTGCTAGTTGGGTCTTCTTGTGCAGCCTCAACCTGTCATTTTTTTCTTAAGTTCAATATTTTATTTTTACTAAGTAGAACATAAAATATAGTAGCTTAATCAATACCCTTGATCGTAACCAACTAATAAAGCTGCGATTGTGCTCATCTTCTAACCATTTTGCACTTTTCACTCTATGAGGGTGCAGCTTTTCAAGTAAGACTCATGCTCCCTATCAAGTAATAAGTAGAATTTTATTAATTACAAAGCAAAATATAAAAAAGATGTGCTTGGTCCAAAGATAAAACTAAGTAAAGAGTAATATAGAAAACTAAGTAAAGAGTAATATAGACATCTTTACTCGATATAAGGTTGCACATCATTTGTGTTGTGCAACACATAAAGATGTGCTTGGTCCAAAGATAAGCGGTCAACTTTACAGATATTTCCTTTTCCTATAGTTTTTTCTCATTCTTCGTAGAAGGAACTCCAATAGCGGGTTGTTCTTCTAGATATTCTGAACAAAACTTAATGGCTTCCTCTGCGATATAGCATTGTGCAATACACCCTTCAGGATGATTCTTATTTCTCACATAACCCTTTATCACACCCATAAACCTATAATGAACAAATGATAAAGATAAAAATGATTACACAAACATCAATCATGTTACTACATAATGAAAACCAAAGTTCAGACTAGACCAACCTCTCTGGTGGGTACATCCATCGGAAGAAAACCGGACCGCCAAGTTCGACCTCCCTGACAAGGTGCACCATTAGATGTACCATTATGTCAAAGAATGATGGTAGAAAATATTTTTTCAATAAGCACAATGTGATCACAAGATTATTTTGGATATCTTGCAATTTTTGTACATTCACGACTTTGGCACAAAGGGCATTAAAGAAGAAACATACTCGTATAATAGCACATCTCACATGCTTTGGCAATACACCACGTATTGCAACAGGAAGTAGTTGTTGCATTAGAACATGACAATCATGGGATTTGATACCATATAACTTTAGATCTTCCATTGAGACATTACATCTAAAATTCGAAGAGTAACCATCTGGGACCTTAAGGTCATGCAAAGTTTGACACACTATTCTTTTCTCTTGCCTCGATAAAGAATAACATACAGCTGGAAGATAAATCCTTTTATTCTTATTATGAGGTGCCAATTCTTTCCTTAAGCCCAACTCTATAAGATCTTTGCGACTATTGATCCCATCTTTTGTTTTTCCAGAAATATTTAATAGGGTCCCAATGATACTATTGCAGACATTCTTCTCAATGTGCATGACATCCAAGTTATGTCTAATAGGAAGATATTTCCAATACTCTAGCTAAAAAATGGATTTCTTCTTCAAACAATTTGTAACTTTGTCTTTTTGTACTTCTTTTTTCCTCTTCTTTGGTGTCAATTTCTTTTGCCCTTCTGCTTCATTCTTCTTCTTTGAAGTCTTTTTCTCTGATATCTTTTTCTGGAACATCTTTTTTTCCCCCAAGAAACGGGAATCCCCGCAACTTTTATTAATATTTGTTCCCCACTTAATGGTTCAGGATGAGTTTCGAACTCTTTGTCACCATTAAATGCCTTTCTTTGTGATCGAAAAGAATGGTTATGCGGCAAATACCTTCTGTGACCAGTATAAACGTTCTTGTTGCAATGTTTCAATCTATCTGAATAAGTATTTTCGTTGCATATTAGACAAGCAAAATATCCTTTCTCACAACAACCAGACAAGTTGCCATATGCAGGAAAATCGTTAACAGTCCATAACAATACAGTTCTCATTGTAAAAGATTCTTGCCGATAGGCGTCGTAAGTCACAACTCCATCCTTCCACAGCAACTGGAGATCCTCAATCAATGGTGCTAAGTAAACATCTATGTCATTTCCAGGTTGTTGGGGGCCTGATATCAACAATGTCAACAATGTGAACTTTCTCTTCATACACAACCAAGGTGGTAAATTATAAGTATTTAGCATTACAGGCCAACAACTGTACCTACTACTGAGTAAACTAAATGGATTAATCCCATCGGCTGAAAGAGAGAGTCGAAGGTTTCTTGCTTCTGCTGCAAACTTTGGAAATTTATCATCAATTGTCTTCCATGTCGGTGAATCTGCGGGATGACGCAATTAGCCATTAACTTCCCTTCCGTCTACATGCCATGTCAAATTCTTTGATGTTTGTACCGATCGAAACCACCTTTTAAAGCATAAAATGGGTAGAAAGTAACATAGAACTTTAGCTGGGATGCCCTTCTTTTGCTCTTTCTGACTTTGTTCAGACATATTCTTCTTTACCTTATATCTCGACGTTCCACACGTAGGACATGAGGTTGCATTTTCATAATCTTTTCTATAGAGTATGCAATCATTCGGACATGCATGTATTCTTTTATATCTCATTCCAAATATTGAGAAGCAACGCTTAGCCTTCCTAGTAGTTACAGGCAATTCATTTTCTCTCGGAAGCATGTCGGCGAATAATGTCAACACATCTGAAAAGCTTTTATCACTCCAACACTCTTGGCCTTGATACTAAAGAGCTTCACTATCGCAGATAGCTTCGTATACTTTTTACAACCATTATACAATGGTTTTTTAGCATCATCAAGCAATGAATTAAAGTTCTCTTCATCATCTCCTTCAATGTCGTTCCTTTTTAATGCATGGAACATCTCTAGTGTATCTGCCACATCATTTAAAGTATCCATATCATAGTCCTTATCAATAGACGCACATGTATCCTCACACACTTCATTAGGATCAACTTTCCCATGCCATATCCATATAGTATACCTTGGATCGATACCAACTGTCGTCAAATGAAATTTTACATCTTCTAAACTCATACTATAGAGATTCTTGCACTCATTACATGGACATCTAATGAAGTCGAGATCATCCCCACTAGCTTTAACATGCTCCATAAATTCATCAACTCTGGCTCTATATTCTTCCGATAATAGGTGCTTTGTTATCCAAGATCTATTCCTCTCTATAATAAAGCAAAACACCGAGTAAGTGATTGTAACTTGAAAGTTTCATTTCAAGTTGAATGCGGAGAAGATTGATTCCGGAATGGCCAATGTGAAGTAGATATGGCCAATAAATTCATACTCATGAAAGTGGAGAAGGTTGATTCCAGAATATAACTTTAATTGCTAGAGTTAAAAAAGAAGAAGAAGATGACTTAGGAATAGTTCTTTTCGTTATTTACAAAACAGAAAATGGTTTACAATTCCCTATTGTGCATACGGGTAGGTAACAAAATGTCAAAATATGTAAGAATATATATTGAGAAAGTCTATATGAATCATCCACATAACTACAAAGAGGGTCAAATAAACCTAAAAAAAAAGTTGGTCAACGCTCACATCCAACATGACCGATATCATTTAATCTAAAGATGTACAGTCAAACAATTGCATATGTTGATGTCAAAGATCCATCCCACCTTCAATGCATGAGCAACGTGCACATTATAAAAAATAAGTTGTATTTCCTGGAGTAATTTAATCTAAGAAGAACATGACTTGATTTAAAGACAATATGACATGGCACAGATCAGTATGTATAAAAATACATCGAAGTACGGAGATATTCCTTGATATGAGAATATTTATACCAATAGGATATTATGGAATCATACATAATATACCATTACATGCAAATAAGGATATATTTATTACACAAGGTTTTATTGAACCCGTGTCTAGACATAATATATCAATAATTGTAAAAAGTACATCCCTTGATGGAGAATACACTATTGAAAGGGGAGACCCTATTGGGTTATTAATTATTCATAAGTACGAAGATCTTCCTATTATGGAAGACCGTCTTTCTAAGAGAAATTTTACGGAACCTCCACAGGGTTCTAGTAGCTCAAGTAGGGGAGAACCCCAGGAGCAATACTATGAATTTAGAATATATATATATATATATATATATATATATATATATATATATATATATATATATATATATATATATATATACTCTAACGTCAGAAGAGACATCAAATTCTAGCCTCACATAGAGTGAAGGTGAACAATTTGAATTCACTGACGAAGATCTAGAAAAGCTTAAAGAAGGGATTCCTCATTCGGATAAGAAGGAAGTGTATAAACCTATTTATTTCCAGTCTAGTTTTTTGAATAAGCATACTTATATATTCGAAAGAATGCAAGGAAACATAGAATTAAGAGGTGGAGAAGATTTTTCTTCTATATGTCTCCTTGATAGAAAAAGAAATTGAGAAATTAAAAAAGAAATACCCGAAAAAGAGATATCTTCATATTAGGTTGATACAGTTAAAAATAACAAGCTTATTCCATACCGGAATAGATATTCCCATACTAGTTGTATGTATGGATGAAAGAATAATCAACAGTCCTCTAAATAGCATTATTGGAGGTGCTAAATCAAACTTGGTTAATAGACTATTTGGGATAAATATCCACCCAGATTTTTCCATCAGTCTTGATGATCAAAATATTGAAAAAACATGTACCTTATCCATAAGTTTACAGGGTATTGAGCTCATGTCTGGCTCAAAGGTTTTAGGAATACAATGAGAATATTGCATGGCTTTGAATGATATACCAACATTCAAATCCATTACACCAAAACATCTAATTAAAATTTTCGAGGTGGGTATAGGTAAAACCATACAACCAAGATTAGTTAAATTAGAACATTTGCGGCTAGATCACACCCTTATTTATAGGAGATCGGTAGTACCACCGGACTCACCGGTTAAGGTTAATCGGATCTTTTTTCCTTTAATAAAGTAACTTTATCAAAAGATACTTTATTAAAGAGATTCCTTCTTTTTGGGTGCGGTGTCCCATCATGTGCACCGAACTTTGTTTTCATCCAAAAAGTTAGGACACCTCATTCCTTCTGTGCAATTACTGATAAGAAGGAATCTTTACACACATTCCCTCAATTATGGCGAGGGAGGTGTCGAGTCATGTCTCGCTGGGGTCTTGTACACTACTTCCCACTACTCATTCCACCTGTCAAAAGCTGTAGGCGGAGATAATCCCCGTACACTAGGTGGGGATAAGTGTCGGATCCTTCTTTCTTCTTCAGACCATTCTCGAATTCTTCTTTCTTCACGGGCCCTTTGTTCAGTACTGTCTTCGGACCCATCATGCCAATACTCCCAAGGAGGGGTAGAATAATAACTGTTCTCCACATCATCTTCTAGGACGGGAGTAGCTTCGACTGGAGGTAATGGCAGCTGCTGTAGAGGCTGAACAAGCAATGGCCGTCGTTTCTTCTTCTTTTTGGACAAACGCCACTGAACACGTTGTTAGTAGCATTTCAGGATGTCTTTAACTCTGATCTTCTTCATCATAGATAGTCCTACTATGCTTCACAGTTGTAGTTGAGACATAATAGAGTCCTCGAAAGATACGTCCTCCTTTGCTTGTAGCCCTACTGGTCCCAGACTCATTCCTGTAATAAAGTACTAGAGAAGACGGGCAGAGCTTTCTTCATCTCCTGGCTTGTCGGTAAGGTAGTTGACCAAGATAACATTGCCAAAACTTGATAGGATCGCTTGTCCCTTTGCGATTCTTGGGGCTTCCACGAAGAATTCCTTGTGTTTGCCATTGATTGTAAAAGTACATAACAATTTTATAGGAGGACTGAACTTAGACTCACAATACAAACTCGCTCGTACAAAGAAAGCCTAGAGATGAAAACCTAGGTACAACAATCTAAGTACGATTGTTTATTTTTGATTCTGGGAGATGACGGTAGAGGCTCGGGAAACGACGGCAGCTCTGCCTTACTCCTTGGACGATCGAACGTAGCCTTGGCTTTGATGAAGAAATGCTCTCGGAATGTGTGGGGAGACTCTTCTGTGCGTGCCTTTGTCTCTCTGTGTGTCCAGCCGGGTTCGGTCCTCTTTCTTGCAAGGGAATGACACCTTGCTATTTATTGGAGTGGGGTGTGATCATTAGGGTTTACAATGATTGCCCCTTGAAGAGTCGACGGTTTGGAAATTAATTACCATTTTCCTTGATCCTGTTTTGTTGGCAATTAATCTGGGCCGTTAATCTTGATTGCAACAAATCTGGACAGTTAATGTTGATTACGCCAAATCTGTATGAGCAATTAATATTGATTGCCACGAATCTTTGTGATTTGTTATGGCAAGCTCGGATATCTTGCCACGTGTTTAATCTGCTTGATTATAATAAATCTGATTTGATCCGGGTAATTATGATGATTGTACTAAATCTGGTTGTTAGGATTTGTTGATAGTAACAAATCTGAGTGGATAAATCTTGATTGATTTAGTGCCACGTGTCCAACCATCATTATGCAGTAAGCCGGGGAGAACTGATCCTCTGCCACGTGTCCTAACCGCGAGCCACAGGGACATGGTGTCTTGACAGAGCCGCATCAGGGTAGCTTCTCAGGATTTGAACAGCATGAAGGTGGCAGCCGCATAGGTATGGCCTCCGAAATCTGAGCCGCATGAGGATGGCTTCTCAGGATTTGAACCGCATGAAGGTGGCAGCCGCATAGGTATGGCCTCCAAAATCTGAGCCGCATGAGGATGGCTTCCAACTGAACCGCATAAGGCTGGCCACGTATCAAGACTGCATGGACGTGGCCTCTCAGCATTTGAGCCGCATGGAGATGGTCTGCATGATCCGAGTCGCAGGAGAGTAGCAGCCGCATAGGGGTGGCCCCATAATCCGAGCCGTATAGGAGTAGCAGCCGTATGGGGGTGGCGGCCGCATGAGAGTGGCAGCCGCATGGGGATGGCGGCCGCATGGAGATGGTAGCCGCATAATGAGCTTTGGAATTGGTGGATTTGTGCCAGCTATAGAGATTTTCTTCGTTTCCCTAGGAGCACGTCTTTATGTCAGAGTCATCATTGCAGCTTTATGTCAGAGCTTTCAGTTCTCATTTATGTCAGAGCCGCCTTGTTGTGTCAGAGCATTAAATGAGGCCGCTGCTTGATGGCTAGTTGTACGTGGCATTGAATGAGGCCGCTGTATAGAACCGCATGGAGCTATGGGGATTTATGAGCCGCATAAAACTCTAATGAACTTTGAGCCGCCTGGAACTCTAATGAACTTTTGAGCCGCATGGCGCTCTAATGAACTTTTGAGCCGCATGAAACTCTCCTAGTCTTGAGCCGCATAGGATTTCCGGTTTATTTCCATGCTTCTACAAGACCCCCTTCAAAGTTTTCAATTTGAAAAATTGAAATACTTTGAATGAGAAGCATGACCATGTCCACTTAAGCTCTCCTGGCCACATAAGATATTCTGGCCGCATGGACTTCTTAGCCGCATGGCTTTCCTGGCCGCATGGACTGTCTGGCCGCATGGACCGCTCTGGCCGCATGGACCGCTCTGGCCGTATGGATCGCTTCTGGCCGCATACTGTCCTTTCTGCCACGTAGGCGACATTAATTGCCCTTGATTCGTTTTTTTGATTTAGAGCCGTCTTTTGGGGGAATCCCAAGAGTTGGTTCATTAAATATTTGGATTTTGGGCTTTGATGAATCTCTTTTATGAGAGGGGACAAAATTCTAGGAGTCAGTTTTGCCTGTAGCACACAACCCGACGTGTTCATCGGTCCACGTGCCCCCCTTTGGCCTCCTATAAATAAGAGTAATTTGGAGAAAGAAAATCTTTACTCTCTTTCTCAATTTATGCTCTTCTTGCTCTAACTGTCATCCTCTTCTTCTTCTTCTTCGATCAACGATGGCCCCCAAAGTTTCTACGGCTGCGGCGAAGGGTAAGGGGGTGGCCTCTACGTCGGCCGCGGCGCCTGAAGTCCACCCTGACGTCCACCCTACCATTGCTGGTAAGGATTTTGGGAGGATCGTATGCTTCAAAAACCCTAACAAAGATGGCTCTGTTGCATGTTTTATGCACAAGTCTTTAATGTGTCCTTCATCTGTTCAAATTGTATGTGCCGCATAGACGTCCTATATCTGAGCCGCATGGGGGTGTACCCCATGTTTAAGCCGCATAGGAGTTGTCTAATGGCCGCATGAGCACTTCGCGAACTGAACCGCATAATGACCTGTCGAACAAAGTCGCATAAGCCCCCCTCTGAAATGAGCCGCATGAAGGCCTGCTCTGAAATGATCCGCATGAAGGCCTCATCAAATCAGAACCGCATAAGCTCACGCTAATCAGAGCCGCATAAGCTTACGCTAATTAGTGCCGCATAAGCTCACGTTCAAACAGAGCCACATGAGCTCTTTTAAACGGAACCATATAAGCTCACGCTAAACAGAGCCGCATGAGTTCGTATAAAGCCGCATAAGCTCATTAAAACAATGGACCGCATGGGACCCCCACCAAATCAGGGCCACATAAGCTCATGTAGACTGGGCCGCATAAGCCTAAAACACCTAAGTGGTTTTGTTTTAGCCGTCTCCTGACTTATTTCTTTTGTTATTTTTCAGTAAATCTGCCAGTCAATCCAGCGGAAGAACCCCTTGTGGGTTCGGCCCAATCTGTTGTGGGTGTACGATTCGACCACTTAGTCCAATATGTGGCGAATCAACTTCCTACAGATGAGCCTTTGGAGAGGCTGAATGCTATCAAGAACCAGCCCTTCTACTTTCTCTGTGCTATGATGAACTCGGGGAAATTGGAGAGGAAATACCTGAAGCCGATGTTCCCCTTCGGGGATGCTTTGGCTGTAAAGAACCCTCGAGTACTGGATATATCCGAGAGTTGGGACTTTACTCTTGACGGGGTGGCGATCCATATCCCTCCAATGGAGCGTCATTTTTCTCTGTCATGGTTCAACATGTTACCGCTGGACAGAAAGATGGTGGACTCCTTGACAGCAAGTCGGGGATCATTGTGGGTAATATCTATTATAACAGGAATTTGGGGTCAGCGTATGCGGGAAGGGAACCGGTTAGTCGGTACGTGATGGGACTGGCCCCGGGTACCTTCATAAATGTATCGGGTCCCAACTTCACATTCTCTCAAGCTGACACCTTCTTGAACCAGGTTGCTCGGAAGGGATCTTATCCCGTCGGACGGTTAGCGCTGCTGAACTGGATAAACCCCATCCCGGCGTGGGCCAACTTGACCACGTAGATTCTGCGGAGGTATGAGATTCCCCTGCATGAGATCGGCCTCTACCACGCCATTCGGGGCACCTGTCATGGTCTACACATAAATAAGCCGTTGTTCATGGCTCTCCTGGAGATGTACAACCAGCGGACGGGAACCTTTTTCACACCTGGAGGGGAGCTGGGACTCGCTCTCCACGATATGCACGTCATTTCCAAGCTGCCCTGGGGGGACGAAGTCTTTGAAGTGTACACCCCTACGAACGATGAGTTCGAAGATTTGGATCGGCAGTTCTCGGGCTTTGTTGCTGTATACCGGGAATTGCTGTGTCACCACAGTACCTATTACCAGGCGTCTATCAAGAAGGATGGTAGCTCAGAAGGGAGCACTCCTCATACCAGGTCCTGGGTCTCCTACCTTTTTATACTAGGCGCCTCAGGTCGAGTTTCTTCCCGAGATCCTCAAACTCCGGAGGAGGTACAAAACCTGGCGTCGACTACCAAGAGATCGAGGTCCACGGGCGACACATTTGGGAGTCGAACTGACTCCTTCAGTTATTTTTAATCATGGTACTCAGCAATTGTCAGAGAAGGCACTCTTGGCAGGATTCCTGATGGTATGGCTACGTAACTGCGTGGTCTCGGGAGGGGCAGGTTCCATTGAGAGGATCAGCTGCCACTTTATCCTCCCCGTCGTAAAGCTGGTCTTTGGGGCCAGACTGGCCCTTCTTTCGACCATGGTGTGCAGCATACACCATGGCCTTCGTGCCTTCTCGTCCAAGGTCATCGTCCATGACACGGTGATGGATTTTGAACGCATAGAGCTGCCTTACCATTATTTGATGGGGTGGCTGTTGATGCACTGCCGGTCTTTGATGAGGCCCGGAGCAGAAGATGGCGTCACGGCTGATGATGCTTTTATTTTCCTATATCACCATTAGCCCTGGGAGTGCAGCACTATGCCAGTTTGTCGGAGGGCGCTAGCGAGAGTGGACGGATACAACTTTTTTGTGTCTGTTCCTCGTTTTACCGCTGAAGAAGTGAGGGGCGTACATATTGATGGTACCGGACCTCCTCACCTCCTGTCTGAGAAGATGCTTCTTTGGTTGCGTAATATCCGTCCTGCGCACCTAGTATACCGTAATCGCAATAACGTCTACCTGGAGCCCTACTTGCCCAGCAGGTTCTCTCGCCAGTTCGGGTATAGCCAGCTATTCTTTGACAGTCCCAGCTCTTGCCTGGGCTTTGAAGGTAGCGTCCTGGACGGTATCAGGGCATAGCATTATTATGATACGGTTCATACCCGAACCAGTTTCTCAGTTCCTGATACTGAGGCGCCAGGGGAGATTTTATACCTGGCGGCCCTATACCATGTTACGGCGAGCAAGCCTCCCGTTAATTTTGACCCGAGTACCAGTTTATTGTGGGTAATGGCTTAGCGGAGAAGCCCAAGGGGTCTAAGACGAGGAAGAGGAGGGCGAACACGGTTCCTGTGCCTGCCTCGAAATCCACAACTACGGACGAAGAGGATGAAGAGCACGATGTTGATAACTCTCTCCCTCCTGCGAAAGAGGTGGCGGCGGAACAGCCGTCTGTTGTGCCAGGTGAGGTGGTGGCAGATAAACCGTCTGTTGCGCCCGGCCTTTCACGCAAGAGAGGCAGGCGTGAGTCTATTGGTGGCGTATCCTTCTCCGTGAAGCGGGCTGCGGTAAGACGCCACGGGTGTAGGAGCGTCAAAAGTGCTCTATGGACTGAGTCAAAGATATTGGAAATTTTACGCCTAGCTATTTTACGCAAGTTACTTTACGCCAAGGCAGTTTATTAAGTTTTACGTCCGAGGACAGGCTGTCAGGTCTCATTTAATGTAAAGTGATAATGAATATGACATAATGATTTGCTGACAGCGTATAAACACAGAATTCGAAGAGATTGGATTTACACCAAACCCAATACTTGTCGTATGGTGTGCAGAGAAGGCTATTTTACGCTCATTAAAATCACTTCTTTTTACGCACAGTAGTTATGTGAGCTTTTACGCTCAAGGCTATTGTGAGTGTAAAGTCTATTTGGGCTAAGTTTTATGCTCAAGGCTATTTTAGCCACTTTACGCTGAGAAGTTTTATTTGGGTTGTTTTTACGCCAGTTTGCCACTTTACGCTTGGACCATATTTTGGGTTGTTTTTACGCCCAATCCTTCCTGACTACTTTGGAACGTGGTTTATCCACGTGGCTTTCGTGCCACATTTATTGAAGAACGTGTGTACGTGCTCCCTATTTTTGTTGAAATAATGGGACACGTGTCAACATACGTAGAGGGTGACTCCCATCGTGGGTGACAGTTACCAGCGTAAAAACCCAATTTTGTTGCTTTTTATGCACAATGGGTCAAGTCTATAAATAGACTTATTTTTCACATTAAAGGGATCATGATCAGAGAGACAGGAGAGAATACGGAGATCAGAGCCTAGAAACTTTGATTTTCGAGAGCATTCTTCTTCAACTTTTCTTCCAGAACAGAGTGAAGCAAAGCAGGAAAGCATTCGACCTCGCCATCAGTGCTCAAGTGCGTCGATACCTTTCTGGTGACTTAGTTCTTCCGGTTGTTCATCTTCTAGTAGTGATCTTCATCATCATCGTATGGTCCAAGGAACAAAGTGATCGTCTTCAGATCAGACTTATATAGCAATACTTCCCAGAATAATTTGTACTTTCTGTACTTTTTTTTGTTTTCTTTCAAAAGCTAAATTTTAGGCATTTTGTTAAGTGAAACAAAATGGCGACTCTGCTGGGGAAATAAGAAGACAGACGTCATTGAGGACATACGCCAATATCGATGAAATAATGAATGAATCAGCATTTATTTTGAGAAAAGAAAGATCATTTCCATTCTACAATTAAATGGATGAATCTGATGTAATGAATGAATAGGTCTTTTCGGGAATGAAAAGGTTGTTTCAGTTTCCAAGACCGGTTCATTAATAGCTCTCTCCTATAAATAGATGAGAACTCTTTGTAAAATTTCATCTTTGTTTTCACTCCCTATTGGAAATGTCTTCCAAGGACGTGCTGCAAAAGACTGAAGTCACCATGAAGGTTGAGGACGTCATCGAGATGCACCCCGAGCCAATTGTGTCAGGCCCAACCAGAATATGCGAAGGCTTTTCTACGCCCAAGCCATCCCAAGACATCATCGCTTTCTTAGTAGAGCCAGGAAAAACTCCTGAAGACGAGGCACTGAGGATAGCTGCCTGCAAGTTTTTTGTGAACTCAGGCAATGATGTCTTCAATGCATTGGCTGACTATGTATTCAATAAGGAAGGCAGTGGTCCTTGTCCTTAATCCTTTGTTCTGAACAAAAAATAAAAAAAGATTTTATTTTCATTCTGTCTTTTTTTTTATACATAGTACTTCTTAAGAAATTTGCCATTGATCGGCATCATGAGTAAATCTCCATTGGGCTTAGATAACCGATAAGCACCATTGGAAAAAACTGTCTTGATAACATAAGGGCCTTCCCATTTCGCTTGGAATTTCCCTTTGGAATTTCTCTTGTTCTTCTCCAGCAGTTCGTCTAGGCGTAGTGTTTCTTCCAGTCGTGTATAGTCGTATTTTCGTGCGGATTGGTCTTTTCCCGTTTATTTCCTGTATTTTCTTTATTGCATGATAAACTGCTAGATAGGTATATTTTTTATGTATCTTGCTATGTCCCCTGAGGACCTGATGATCTCTTCAGGTTTAGCGATTGCATGGAGTTAGCTAGTAGTTCTGGATGGCGGCGGATTTGCGGTTCTTGCGGGATTCAGGTATCATTATCGTGTTTTATTATCTGCTCGTGGTTTCTTACTTTATCATGTTTCCTGATTCAGTTTAGACTCTTGTTACTTTATTTAGAGTCTTATCGGACATATATGCTAGTAGGCTGCAGACCACGACCCATAGTGTTCATTCATATTTCATATTCTTATTGTGGGTTGAGATATAGATTTGTTTGCCATGATTTGGCAGTATACCATAGCCTTGACAGCGTTTACGTATTCGAGTCGGGCTGGAGTCCGCTCAATACGTAGATGGCTTGCTAACGAGCTCGCATCCGAAAAGCGGGTGCGAGTCATGACAAACTCTACATGGTCCAGAAAGAATCCGCAGAAGGGCGCTAGCCGCATGAAGACTCATGCGGCCAAAAAAGCCAGCCGCAGACAGAAGGCTCATGCGGCCAGTGCTGCTAGCCGCATGGAGGATGCTCATGCGACCACTATGACTTCCAGCCGCATGAAAGAGGCCCACGCGGCCACTATGACTTCCAGCCGCATGCAAATTGCTAGCCGCATGCGGGCTGCATATGCGGCCACAAATGCCAGCCGCATGCAGGCAGGCTATGCGGCTAAAAATCTCCGCCGCAGGCCATCTGCTTCATGCAGCTCAGGTTCGGTCTTCGACCGCCTCTCAGGTGGTCCTGACCCCAGATGCTCTCATGTGCCAGTCTCTGTGGAATCTTCCTACTATGCACTCTCAGGTGCTAGAAGGAAGAAGTCTCAGGCAGCGCGGGCTCGCCAAGCTCAGTCAGCTGTCCCAACATCTGACTATCAGGACGTTCTGCTGACTATTACGCGGGCCCCTGATGGAAATTTGTATAAAACTATCCGTGTCCAGCCCCCGACGGCCAATGGACAGAATAGTTGTCAAGAATCTCCCAACAACGATCAGGGGCGAGTACTCTTACTACCCCCACATCAGAGAGCAGGCAGGATGCCAACACACTTATGTGCTCAGGACTCCCAGGCCCACAAAAAGAGTGACTTGTGCAACGTGATTCTTTACAAACGCAAGGAAAGGGACAAGGACCTGGTGTGCAGAGAGTCCTCCCATGGACATCACTGCACTCAAGTCATTGTCAACTGCTGCTGCAGCAAGACGGCCCCACAAGAGGAGCGGCGATCCGTCTTCCAACGACTGCAACACCCAAGCTCAGAAGACGAGGCGATTCTCGTCGCCTCCTGGAATTCTGCTCAGAAGATTCCTGGCCGCGGGAGAGGGAAGAAAACAAACGTCTCCAGCCTGAAAATCTCAACCAGGAAACTCTCTTCTAAGCGGTTGTCCACGACCATTACGGGAGGAGTTTTCCAAAGTACTCGCTCAAAGACAAAATCTGCCACACTTGGAGATTTGTCGTCCACATCTCTGGGAGACGCTGGCGCCGGGGGTAGCACTCCTCCAAACATCCACGATAATCCGGTATTCCCAGAAGATAATCCGAGAGAAACAGTTCCACCGACAGATGCAGCAGGTTCAGACGTCCCCGAGGACGTCCACAATTCTCAAGACGAGACAAGCTCTGAAGCTTGGGGTACCACTTCTTCTGAGTTCGAACCAGAGGAAAACATTCACACATATCCTGACAACTTCTCTGTAAAAGGGTATGACTCGGAGGGCACGTCCTCAACCGTTCCTTCCATCTCTCCTCATGTGAGGACGGTGTTCATGACGGACAGCAACCAAGACGGTTTCGGTGATCGCCAACGCATCGACACTCTGGAGGCCATACTGCATACCTTAGTCAAGTCCATAGACGAGATCAAAGTGGCCCTTCTAACCCTGCAAAGAAGGACGCCTGGCCAAACAAGCTTGGGCCCCGCGGTCAATACGAACTCAAACTCAGCTGCACCAAACTCGGCGACAATCCTCCGACAACATCGGCTCCCACCGCAGTAGACGAGGCCAGAGAGGCAAGACGAGAGGTCCAGGAACTCCGGGCCATGTTCCACGCCCGAAAAAACTGTTAGGACCTCAGGATACGATAATCGTATCCCTCTGAATGGAGAGATGTCCCCTTCCCACCAAGATATAAACCTTTCAACATCAATCCGTATGATGGAAAGACATCTGTAAGCTGGTACATCACCTACTTCGAAGTTACAACCGACCATCTGCCTCATGATGATGCATTCTCACGCGACTATTCATTGGAGCATTGGAAGGGGTCACCTTTGACTGGTACCGCAACTTACCGGACAACTGCATCCATTCTTTCGCCGGCTTCAAACGCATGTTTCTGGAGAGGTTCTACGAAGTAGGACAGGACATGACAATGTCCACCCTCATGGACATTGTTCAGGGAGAAAAGGAGCTGACAAGGAACTATATCGAGCGGTTTCGTCAAACTGCGATGAAGTTGCCTTTCGGTAACCCTGATTCCTCCTTAATTAAAATTTGCCAAAAGAGGCTGCTCCCCACAATTAGCCTCTGGATGGACGAAAGTCAGTTTAAGGATTGGAAGACTTTCATTATCAGCGCCACTAGCACAGAAGACAAATTGAAGAAAGCAAGCCAACTGGGATTGCACGTCTCGGAAGGAGAGGACAAAGGTAAACGCCCTAACACCAACAGCAATAATGGTGGTAACCCCTCCAACAATCGAGACAACAAGGGCAAACAGGCTATGGTGGCCGATACAGCTCCGAAGCCTGAACCGAAGCGACAGAGAAGCAGTGGCCTCAGATGACCTACTCCTTCGAAGACGGACATGTCAAGCCCATCTTGGACATGCTCATACAAGGAGGTCGAATTCAGCTCCCTCCTCCAAGATGTGAACCTCGTCCTACGGAGATGGAAGGCCCCAAGTACTGCCACTATCATCGCTATGTCCACCATGCTACACAAGACTGCTACCAACTAAAACGATACATCCAACATCTCATCGATTCTAAGGCCTTAGCTATTGATTTCGAAGAGGTGACCGTAGCAGCCAACATGGTATCCGTACAATTCGACAGCTTTCCTCTGACAAAGACTCAAGATGGAGTAGTACCCGTCCCCAGAGCAAGGATGGAAATCGCTAACCTTCCACCTCCCCGAGACCAGGATGCTGGTTTAGTGCCCCTTACCACATCACGAGGGGAGGTCATGTGGGACCATCCGGATCTGGTACCTGAAGTAACTCAGTCCGCACCACCCTCCACCAACAAGAAGAAGAGTGAAAAAGTCAAATCATGCCGCACAATATCGACAGAGGTCAAAGAAGCTACGGCTGTAGTCACCCGGTCGGGTGCACAATCCCAACCTATACCGGGTAACTCGGCTGAAGATCACCAGCCGGCTACTACTGATGCTCCAGGACCTTCTCAACCTCCGAAGACCGACAAGCCTAGGCCGAAGGAGACTCGTTTTGACAAACCGCTCCGAAGAGAGACGCCTCATGGGCTGGAGAGGCCCTACAACTTTGACATCTTGGAACAATTGGCCAACACACCCGCCAAGTTGTCATTATACGAGCTTCTGAGACTCTCCAAAGATGTTCGCGTCGCGCTGAGCGAGGAACTCCAGAATGCCGACACATATCTGGCTCAGTCCAATCTCACTTGGGAGAATTCGCCTGCAGATCTTTAAGACAGCGCTTGCACAAGTGCAATGCCCAACATTGTCTTCACTCCGCAGGATATGCTTATCAAGACCAACCTACACGATCGCCCTCTATATTATACTGGATACATTGGCGATATCAAGGTGGATCGGATGTACATTGACCCTGGTTCTTCCATAAGCATCATTCCGAAGAGCCTGCTGCACCATCTATGCATTCCAATGCATCGCCTGACACCGACAAGCACCGCCATTAGAGGTTTCAATTCAGGCAGAAGCTATCCGATCGAAAAGATTTGTCTGAAATGCCAAATCGGCGATCTTCAATCAGAAGTGACCTGTTATGTCATAGATGCGGATACTTCCTACAATATTCTCCTCGGACGTCCTTGGATACATGATTACATGATCGTGCCTTCCACACTGCACCAGTACTTCAAGTACGTCGATAAGCACGGCTTCATGAGGACAGAATTTGCTGACATTGATCCCTTTAAAGGGGTCGAATCCTACTACTCCGACTCATGCTTGTACGAGAAGTCGAAAAGGTACCTTGTCGAAGAAGATAATTAAGCTCCTACTGAGGCGACAACTGGATCGGAAGAACCTCTGACGATCTACCTCCAAGCCCGCAAACCTGGCAGAACTGCACCCCTTACGGCCACTCTACGTAAGGACGCAATCAACCTTTCTGCATAGGAGGAGCAGATGATAATCCGACTGCCAAGGTTTGGCCAAGCGCCAAGACCTACGACAGAGCCACTTACAATCAGGCTGCCTAGAGTGAGTCAGCAACAAATAGAATCAGCAGCTGAGCGCTAAGCCGAGGACTATTAGCCAGCTAACAACCCCCCGCCCTGCACCAAGCACCAAACTGATGGTGGCTAGTATGCCAACGACTCCACGTTCTGCTCCACCCATGGAGCTCCTGATGATTAAGCTGCCCAAGTTATCCTCCCAATCTATATTGAACACAGGGGGTGGTTGAAGAAGAGCCAGAGCTGGCCAAGTATGTGGCTGCTCACACTGATGTTCCATCCGCAGATGATGTAATCCCACTAGAAAAGATACCTTACTTCATCAATAAAGGGTTATCTTTGAACTACCTCGAGCTTAATAAGCTTTGTACAATGTATGCTATGGAACACGGTATAGGCACCCACCTGCACACACAGGTGACAAATGTCTATACCGCAAACCAATTTACTCAGTGGAAGATGCTTACCACATAGTCGAGGGAGGGGATCATCCAATCATCTTCGGCCGGAAGAATGATCCACAACCCTTCAAGATAGAAGAAGCTGATCTCGAGCCCGACACCGGAAGACTGCCCCATTATTTGTAAAGTTCCCAATCCAAGTACCTCATGCAAAAACAGGGGTATGATCTGGAAACTACACCAGATTTGAACTACGGCACTGGACGGCAATTATCCTTACAATTGCCGGTCCCCGCTGGGAAACAACGAGATTACTACAACAAGACCAGATGTGGGCTAGGTTATGTTACACCTGCAACAACCTCGGAGAGCTCCGATGAAGAGTGCGAATGTCACTCTCATTCGTCTGAGTCACCCACTTCTGATTTAGACGTCAGTATTGGGGACATGTTCAGGCAAGTCTGGTCCGTCAATATGGCATTTGTCGATGCCTACGAAGAAGATGAAGACATTCCTGAACTTCTTGAGTTAGACCGTGGGCACAACAGCTAGATGGCAATAGGAGAAGCGGTTCGAACAAAGAGAACCTTCTACCGAAGATGAGGTTGTACAAGTTGATCTCGGTGATGAGTCCTCTCCAAAGTCCATCTTCGTCAGCAAGAATCTGACAGACGAAGAGCGGGAATCGCTATTGCAACTCGTCAGAGAATACATCGATGTGTTCGCCTGGAGCTACGAAGACATGCCAGGTCTGAACCCAGAGGTTGCACTTCATAAACTCAATATTCGGCCAGACGTAAAACCAGTCAAGCAACAGCAACGACGATTCCGTTCCGACATCATGAATGCCATTGAAGCTGAGGTTAACAAATTGATAGCTAGCGGCTTCATCCACGAGGAACAACATCCAGATTGGGTAGCCAATATAGTACCAGTCCTCAAAAAGAACGGAAAGATCCGAATCTTCATCGACTTCCGAAACCTGAATGAGGCATGTCCTAAAGATGAGTTCCCCCTCCCTATCACAGACATCATGATTGACAACACCTGCGGCTTCGAGCCTATGTCATTCATGGATGTTTTTTGGGGTAGAACCAAATCAAGATGTTCCCTGATGATGAAAAGCATACATCATTCCGAACACCAATTGGCACATACAGCTACACAGTCATGCCTTTCGGTTTAAAGAATACTGGCGCCACCTATCAAAGAGCTATGAGCATCATCTTTAGAGACCACCTGCGCAAGACAGTAGAATGCTACGTCGACGACATCGCCGTCAAAAGCCGCTCTAAGAAAGATCATCTGCATGATCTGAGGATAGTGTTCGACCTAATACGAGCGCACAATTTGAAGATGAATCCCACAAAATCCTTCTTGGGCATATCTAGCGGGAAGTTCTTGGGTTTCATCATTACTTTCCAAGGTATCCACATAGACCCAGAGAAGACGAAGGCAATCATGGAGATGGGTCCCCCGAGAAATCTTCGTGAACTCCGAGGCCTTCAAGGGAGGCTGGCCTACATCAGGAGGTTTATTTCTAACCTCTCCGGACGATGTCAGCCATTTACCCACCTCATAAAAAAGGGCGTTTCATTCGTATGGGATGAAGAATGCCAACGCGCCTTCGACAACATCAAGGAATATCTGACGAACCCTCCAGTCCTGGTGGCCCCGGTTGCTGGAAAACCATTCCTGCTCTATGTGCGAGCTATGGAGCATTCTCTCGGTGCTCTACTAGCACAAAATAATGATACAGGCCATGAGCAAGCTATATATTACCTTAGCCGAATGATGATGGAGCCGGAGCACTGATACACTGCCGTAGAAAAGGAATGCCTTGCTCTGGTGTTCGCCATTCAGAAGATGCGACACTACGTCACGGGACAAACCATCCATGTCATATCAAGAGTTAACCCCCTCAGGGTCCTCATGACTAAGCCAGGCGCACTCAGCTCTCGCCTCGCTACCTGGGCGATATTACTGTCCCCCTACCACATGATCTTCGTCCCACAGAAAGCGGTTAAAGGTCAAGCTCTGGCAGACTTTTTAGCAGTTCATCCAGGTTCGGAATCAACCAGAATAGACAAAGAGATTTCAGATGAGGTCACCAATTCAAATGTGTCCTCTCATGATGTCGTATGGCGAATGTTCTTCGACGGTGCTTCCAGAACTGGGCCCAAGGGCAACATTGTCGCTGGAGTCGGAGTGGTGCTGATTTTTCCCTTCGGGCTGGTGATCAATCGGGCTTACTCCCTTACGGAGCCCTGTTTAAATAATATGGCCGAGTACAACTCTTTGGTCATTGGCCTCCGACTTGCAAAGGAGCTGGAGGTAGAGTATCTGGAAGCATACGGCGATTCGCAGTTAATCGTCAACCAGATCCGGGGCTCATACGAGGTTCGCCATGAAGACATGATCCCTTATCACCAAATAGCGATCGACATCATCTCGTCCTTGGAAGGATTCTTTATAGAACACGTTCTCAGGCTCCAGAACAATGAAGCCGATGCCCTAGCAGGCTTTGCCACTTCCTTAGCAGTTCCGAATAATGCTCACCACTTGGTTGACATAATAGGCCGTGAATTGGTCTGTCCCAAGAACATTGTTCAATGTGTTGAGAGTTACTCTACTCGAACAGTCGACGAAGCACCAGACTGGAGACAACCATTCATCGACTTCGTAGTCTACGACATTCTGCAAGAGAATCCGAAGGAAGCCACGTCTATCAGAAGACGTTCCCTCAGATTCTTCTACGATACAGAGACAAAAATTCTGTATCGACGATCATACGATGGATTACTGCTTCGATGTCTGTCAAACACAGAAGCCAAAGAAGCTGTACGTGAAGCGCATGACGGCGTCTGCGGGGCCCATCAGCCTGGCCCAAAGTTGTAAGATGCCTTCGCTGAATGGGCTATTACTGGCCCACGATGGTTGCAGACGCAATAGACTATGCACGAAAGTGCAAAGCCTATCAAGTCCACGCAGATTTCATTCACCAGCCATCTGAGTTTCTACATCCGACGGTGGCATCCTGGCCATTTAAAGCATAGGGAATGGACATCATTGCTCCGATCACTCTGTCTTCATCCAGAGGACACCGCTTCATACTTGCAATCACAGATTACTTCTCCAAATGGGCAAAAGCTGTTCCACTCACAGAAGTAAAGACATCAAACGTGATCAGCTTCCTCAAGCATCACGTAATCTACCGCTATGGACTTCCCTGAAGGATCATCCACGACAATGGTCCGCAGTTCGCAAGCCACGCCTTTTATCGGTTCTACGACAAATACCGAATCTAGAATGTTGCTTCAACGTCGTACAATCCAGCAGCGAATGGGTTGGCAGAAGCATTCAATAAAACTATAATCAAGCTGCTCAAGAAGTTCGTGTCTTCCAACAAATAAGACTGGAATGAGAAGCTTGGCGAATGCCTATGGGCGTACCGTACTACAGTACAGACGGCTACCGGGAACACACCGTTCTCTCTGGTATATGGGAGTGAGGCAGTTCTCCCACTAAAGACTCGGATCCCTTCGTTCTGCGTCGCCCTCACCTACCGATTGACAACAGATGATAATCATCATCGCCGACTACAAGAGTTGGAGGCTCTAGACGAGAAGCGCTTGTTAGCTCAATAACGAATCGAGCTGTACCAAGTACGTATCTCGGGAGCTTTCAATAAGAAGGTTGAAATCAGAACATTCAAAGTAGGCGATCTCGTTCTGGCAGTTCGAAGGCCGATGGTTATGACTCACAAAATCGTCGACAAATTCCAGCCAAAGTGGGAAGGCCCATTCATCATCGAGGCTGTATTCTCCAATGGTGCTTACCACCTCGCAAAACAAAACGGAGACTTGCTCAGGTTGCCCATCAACGGCAAGTTCCTGAAGAAGTATTATGTCTGAAACGACATCCTCCAAATCTTTCAGATTGTTGAGTTATGTACCCCTTGGTACCGCTGAACTCACACTCTGACTCCAAATTTTCCAGAATGATTAGTTATGTACCCCCTGATACCACTGAACTTACATTCTGACTCCAAATCTTCCAGATTGTCGAGTTATGTACCCCCTGGTACCGCTGAACTCACATTCTGACTCCAGATCTCCCAGATTGTCAAGTTATGTACCCGCAGGTACCGCTAAACTCACACTCTGATCACTACAGAGAAATCTATATCGCATCTTTTAGTTAGTAAGTCAAGTATGATCATACATTTGAACTTTCTTCCTAAAAGAGATCCTTCCTCATGATCCAATACCCGTACTTTCAGTACATAAACAGGGTAACAGATCCACAAATTTCCTGAAACAACCACGTCGATGTTACCTCTGAGTTGTTTCTCTTCCATCAAAAACAAACTGCCCCTTACGTAGAACTTCCATCTCCTCATTAACTCTGAGTTGTTCTACGTACCCCTTCATGGTGTCCACTCCTACCACGTCCTCATTACCTCTGAGTAGGAAGATTCTATCGAAGAAACCCTCATATTTACCACGTCCTTATTACCTTTGAGTAAGTATGTTGGCTTTTCTCTCGACTTATTATCTGTACCCAAGGCCGGAGTACGCCAAGGATAATAGGCCCATAAATGTCTTCAGTTGACCACAAATGTCCTCTGTTGACCACAAATGCTGTACTAAGTACATGCCCCTCATTTCTCATCATTCCCCGGGAGCCCAGCTGCTCCATGGCATTCTTTCTTCTGATACCAGATGTAATACCCAGATCTCGTATTACGTATTTGGAATACGTATACGTAATTTGACTCGTATTGTATGTCTTCCTGCTTGAATTATTCTAGCATTTCATTGATTTGGTTTATTCTTGGGTTGGTTCGGCTTGGCTTGGTTTGCTTTGGTTCATCATGAACCAAGGGTGAACCCTCCTACCTACCACCACCCTCCTTATTTATAACCTCCTTCATTTTCTCTCTCATCATTATTTCCTTCCTTCTTCATTTACTTCTCTACCATTACTTCTTCAACCACCAGGAAGAGGGAGAGCCTAGGCAAGTGCAAACTTGCTTCATGATGGATCTCAAGTTTTATTGTTCCATTCTCTTTCTTACTTGATTCTAAGATACTTTAGAACTTGGCATTTTCTATTTTGATGGTTATATTTTTGTAGATCTAAGTTTTAAGTTCCTTCTTGTTTAGTTTTCTTGGTTTTGATCTCTAAAAACTTGGTATTTCCAAAAACTAATGGTTCTATGTTGTAGAGAATTCAATTTCCTTCAGTTTTGGCTTTTGTTTCGCTTGATTTCGACTTCGGATGAGTAAGTTATGGCCATTACAAGTTTTTGGAACTTTCATGGCTGAACTTGCTGTTTGGGGACGATTAACCCCATGCGCCGGGAACCTCATGCGCCCGGGAGGCCATGCGCCGGGAGGCCATGCGCCGTGAAGTCCCGGCAACGCATTTCTTAACTCCGAGCGTGTCATGCGCGTAGGTTCCCTACGCGCATGTACTGAAGACGCAACATGAGTTTCCCATGCGCCGATTCGTGCAGGAATCCCATGCGCCGATTCGTGCAGGAATCTCATGCGCCGATTGTGCAGGAATCCCATGCGTCGATTCGTGCAGAAATCTCATATGCCGATTGTGCAGGAATCCCATGCGCCGATTCGTGCAGGAATCCCATGCACCGATTCGTGCAGGAATCTCATGCGCCGATTGTGCAGGAATCCCAGACGCCGATTCGTGCAGGAATCCCATGCGCCGATTTATGCAGGAATCCCATGCGCCAATTTGTGCAGGAATCCCATGCGCCAATTTTTCTCTATTTCACTGTTATTGCCTGTTTAAGTTGTTTTGTAGCTAGAATCTTGAAAAACTCAAAACATGAAAGTTGTAGATCTTTTCCTTGGCTTCAAGAATATGTGACTATTTATTTTATGCAAGTTTCTCTCATTCATGATAATGTAAGGATAGAACACGATAGTGGCCTGTTAAAGTGCACTCTTGACAAGTACCAAGTGGACATAACATGACCTGATAGTGGCCCGCCGTGGCGCACTCCTGACAAGTATACCTGACATGATATACCTCGGATTGCTGTTGCGACGGCTAACCTGACATGACCTGACTTGATAAGTATAAATAACCTGGACACCGTGGACGATTGTGCTTGTGCAATAAACCAGTCTTGTCTTGCATCATGTTTAGGATGGGACCCCTGAGTACCACGGTCAGGGGTACCTACTGAAATGGACTAAGGCTAATAACTAGATTAACACAGTAGTCATGAAAAAATTTCCCAGCTACATGCAATCCCGTTACCTGGGCGCTCTTGGGATCTGTAGCCTGCCGTCGAGTAGGGCACATTTCCAGCACACTGTCATGTGTTGCACCCTCTAACTCACTTAAAGGTACATACGTTTCCTGGACGATGTACCCACTTGAATTCAACCCTTAATATTCAACCTGGGTAACCTGGATGGTCTGCAGGGCTTGTGGCTGTGGAATATCTCATTGCATCTTGCTAGTAAATAGGCCTGTGATAACCCTAGTTAGTTAAAGTATTAAGCCGTACTTATTGTTTGACCGTGAATGATTGAATGGAGTCTAACCCTGTCTATTCTTGCCTCGATCCTGTACAAGATTGCTACATGACATGATTACTTGTGCTTTCTTTTAACAATAAAGATCAGGGGACCAGTTCTGTTCAGGCGAAGGGTTACAACCCCGGTCCTTGTTTGGTTTACGGGTTGTAACCTGGCTCCCGGAGCAGTTCTGTGTTCTCTCTTCGTTTATTGTCTTGTTGTACCCCATGACATGCTCGACATGCTTTACCTTACTTCGAGATCATGATTATTTACACTGGCCTTATTGATAAATGGTGGGGATACTAAGTTCCGTTCAGATGAATAGTTACAACCCCGGTCCTTGTTTGGTTTACGGGTTGTAACTTGGTTATCTGAATAGTCCCATGGTTATCACATCGTATATCATCGGTCATGCTTTTCCTTAATTAATGTCTTTTATTATGTAATTATATTCTTGTGCTAATTGCTGGTTTTAGTTCCTAAGTGAAGCCTCCTTTGTGGCACTTGCTCTTTCTGGGATCTGACCCAGCTGGTTTTGTATGGCCAGATACCGGAGCAGCTCCAGAGGATCTACCGGTTTTTCTGCCAAATGGTGACCACTAGAAGAAATCCTGGCAACGAGTGGGTTATTTTTGGCTCTCCCACTTTATTGTAAAAATATTCTTTTGAGGCGTTTAGCCGACGAGCACATGTTTAGCTCGTATTACATTACTTGCTGTCTGCCTACGGGCTGTAACATGATTGGCAACCTAGGATTGATCATGTATGACCAAACTCTTGCTAGTCCTCATATTTTGTAACGACTAGCTTCATGATCAGCTGAATATGTAATGTTTGGGATGCCTTACTATTGTATATTTGGTGATCTTACATCTTATAACATTTACTTACTTGTTTGTGATTGAGACACTAGGCTTGTTCTTGACCTTAAGAGACTGTTGGCTTGTAGATAAACCCTCATATATCTAGACAACCGTGACCGTATAATAAGGTGAATTCTATTTCATTATACGTAGCTGGCTATGTCTGCCCCCGCTCTCCAGTATTCTGGTTCTGGGCGTGACATGGTTTAAGTGGTGGCCCATACAGGTCTTGTCAATCAAGATATGTGAGGGTTTACCGAATAGATGTCTCAATCAGTACTCGCCCTTGATCTCTGCTCGTACTCTCTGAATCCCTGAAATCTTGCCCTGATCACATGCTTGTATCGTTGATCTGTCCTGGTCCTTTCTTATTGTTTCTATGTCGTCTTCTTCAGCGGCATTGTTCCTGGACCTGCCGATCAGCAAGACGAAGCACCTCCCGCGGACCAGCAGCAACCTGGACATCAGACCCAGCACTCAGGAGCTGCCTCCCGAGTCATGCCTACCGGGGATCCCGAGCCACAAGTTCAGCCCGTCCAGCCTGCAGAGCCCGATGATGGCACTTTGGTGGGTCTCATCAGGACCTTGGTAGCTTCCCAGGATCATAGAGGAGATGCCTTACACCAGGCAGTGGAAGATGCTCTGAACAGAGGCGGTCGTCATGGGAACAGTGCAGCGAACAGTTTCAAGCGCCTGAACCCCCCATTCTTCGATGGCAGCGAAGATGCTATCGCTGCTGATGTATGGCTCCAGGATACTGAAGTCATTCTAGAGGTAGCCAAAACCCCAGAGGACGAGAAGGTGGCCGTGGTGCGTCTACAGTTACTGGATCTTGCCCGCAGCTGGTGGACAGCTCAGGCCGTTGGATTGGTTGCACCTATTGCTTGGGCAGTATTCCATGAGAGATTCCAGACGAAGTACTTCGATGCGGTGGCTCGGTACGATCTACAGACCAAGTTCACCAATCTGAAGCAAGGAGGCAGAACGGTCGACGGATATACGGCCGAGTTTTCCAGGCTTAGTCGGTTTGTTCCCACTTTGGTGGCAACCGAGTTCGACAGAGCCCAGCGGTTCCAGCAGGGGCTCCATCTCGAGATTTTGTTGGCAGTGGAGCAGTTTGAGCATCAGACCTTCGATGCAGTACTGAGGACAGCCAGGAGGCACGAGTATACCTCCCACAGGATTGTGGACAGGACCGGAGGTCGAAAGCGATCTCACGGCCAGATGACCCAGTCTTCAGCACCAGTCCAGACAGCTAGGGCTTTGACAATTGGAACTCCGAGGCAGGCGGCCTCAGTGACGTCGGTCACGTCCCCTCAGCAACAGAAGCAGTCTTCCGTAATGTGCTGCACTCATTGTGGAAAGCCAGGACACATTGTTTCGGAGTGTCGCAGAGCTCAGGGATTATGTTTGGCTTGTGGAGCACCGGAACACAAGATAGGGTCCTGTCCGAATAGGGCCAGTTCGTTATCGGCCCAGACTAGTCCCTCGGTAAGGGGACCAGCACCAGCACCAGCACCAGTGCAGCAGCAGTACCAGCCTCCGAGGCCATTGCCGCCTCAGACCCAAGTATTCCAGCAGCAGGGACCCCAACAGTATGCCCTGGTCCAAGCTCAGATTCAGAACCGGCAGGGAGGTTCCTAGCAGGATATCTTCCCTCTTTCTCGTGCCTTCGATTTCCTTGCTTACATACATGATTGCATGATTGATTACTTAGTATAGCTTGCCTGTGATTAGTATAGCTTATTCTTGTCCCTCTAGCCTCTGAATTAAATTCCGAGGACGAAATTCTTTTAAGGTGGGTAGAGTTGTAATACCCAGATCTCGTATTACGTATTTGGAATACGTATACGTAATTTGACTCGTATTACATATCTCCCTGCTTGAATTATTCTAGCATTTCATTAATTTGGTTTATTCTTGGATTGGTTCGGCTTGGCTTGGTTTGCTTTGGTTCATCATGAACCAGGGGTGAACCCTCTTACCTACCACTACCCTCCTTATTTATAACCTCCTTCATTTTCTCTCTCATCATTATTTCCTTCCTTCTTCATTTACTTCTCCACCATTACTTCTTCAACCACCAGGAAGAGGGAGAGCCTAGGCAAGTGCAAACTTGCTTCATGATGGATCTCAAGTTTTATTGTTCCATTCTCTTCCTTATTTGATTCTAAGATACTTTAGAACTTGGCATTTTCCATTTTGATGGTTATATTTTTGTAGATCTAAGTTTTAAGTTCTTTCTTGTTTAGTTTTCTTGGTTTTGATCTCTAAAAACTTGGTATTTCCAAAAAGTAATGGTTCTATGTTGTAGAGAATTCAATTTCCTTCAGTTTTGGCTTTTGTTTCGCTTGATTTCGATTTCGGATGAGTAAGTTATGGCCATTACAAGTTTTCGGAACTTTCATGGCTGAACTTGCTGTTTGGGGACGATGAACCCCATGCGCCGGGAACCTCATGCGCCCGGGAGGCCATGCGCCGTGAAGTCCCGGCAACGCATTCCTTAACTCCGAGCGTGTCATGCACGTAGGTTCCCTACGCGCATGTACTGAAGACGCAACGTGAGTTTCCCATGCGCCGATTCGTGCAGGAATCCCAGGCGCCGATTCGTGCAGGAATCTCATGCGCCGATTGTGTAGAAATCCCATGCGTCGATTCGTGCAGGAATCTCATGCGCCGATTGTGCAGGAATCCCATACGCCGATTCGTGCAGGAATCCTATGCGCCGATTCGTGCAGGAATCTCATGCGCCGATTGTGCAGGAATCCCATGCGCCGATTCGTGCAGGACTCCCATGCGCCGATTTGTGCAGGAATCCCATGCGCCAATTTGTGCAGGAATCCCATGCGCCGATTTTGCTCTATTTCACTGTTATTGCCTGTTTAAGTTGTTTTGTAGCTAGAATCTTGAAAAACTCAAAACATGAAAGTTGTAGATCTTTTCCTTGGCTTCAAGAATATGTGACTATTTATTTTATGCAAGTTTCTCTCATTCATGATAATGTAAGGATAGAACACGATAGTGGCCTGTTAAAGTGCACTCTTGACAAGTACCAAGTGGACATAACATGACCTGATAGTGGCCCGCCGTGGCGCACTCCTGACAAGTATACCTGACATGATATACCTCGGATTGCTGTTGCGACGGCTAACCTGACATGACCTGACTTGATAAGTATAAATAACCTGGACACCGTGGACGATTGTGCTTGTGTAATAAACCAGTCTTGACTTGTATCATGTTTAGGATGGGACCCCTGAGTACCACGATCAGGGGTACCTACTGAAATGGACTAAGGCTAATAACTAGATTAACACAGTAGTCATGAAGAGATTTCCCAGCTACATGCAATCCCGTTACCTGGGCGCTCTTGGGATCTGTAGCCTGCCGTCGAGTAGGGCACATTTCCAGCACACTGTCATGTGTTGCACCCTCTAACTCACTTAAAGGTACATACATTTTCTGGACGATGTACCCACTTGAATTCAACCCTTAATATTCAACCTGGGTAACCTGGATGGTCTGCAGGGCTTGTGGCTGTAGAATATCTTATTGTATCTTGCTAGTAACTAGGCCTGTGATAACCCTAGTTATTTAAAGTATCAAGCCGTACTTATTGCTTGGCCGTGAATGATTGAGTGGAGTCTAACCCTGTCTATTCTTGCCTCGATCCTGTACAAGATTGTTACATGACATGATTACTTGTGCTTTCTTTTAACAATAAAGATCAGGGGACCAGTTCTGTTCAGGCGAAGGGTTACAACCCCGGTCCTTGTTTGGTTTACGGGTTGTAACCTGGCTCCCGGAGCAGTTCTGTGTTCTCTCTTCGTTTATTGTCTTGTTGTACCTCATGACATGCTCGACATGCTTTACCTTACTTCGAGATCGTGATTATTTACACTGGCCTTATTGATAAATGGTGGGGATACCAAGTTCTGTTCAGATGAAGAGTTACAACCCCGGTCCTTGTTTGGTTTACGGGTTGTAACTTGGTTATCTGAATAGTCCCATGGTTATCACATCGTATATCATCGGCCATGCTTTTCCTTAATTAATGTCTTTTATTATGTAATTATATTCTTGTGCTAATTGCTGGTTTTAGTTCCTAAGTGAAGCCTCCTTTGTGGCACTTGCTCTTTCTGGGATCTGACCCAGCTGGTTTTGTATGGCCAGATACCGGAGCAGCTCCAGAGGATCTACCGGTTTTCCTGCCAAATAGTGACCACTAGAAGGAATCCTGGCAACGAGTGGGTTATTTTTGGCTCTCCCACTTTATTGTAAAAATATTCTTTTGAGGCGTTTAGCCGACGAGCACCTGTTTAGCTCGTATTGCATTACTTGCTGTCTGCCTACGGGCTGTAACATGATTGGCAACCTAGGGTTGATCATGTATGACCAAACTCTTGCTAGTCCTCACATTTTGTAACGACTAGCTTCATGATCAGCTAAATATGTAATGTTTGGGATGCCTTACTATTGTATATTTGGTGATCTTACATCTTGTAATATTTACTTACTTGTTTGTGATTGAGACACTAGGCTTGTTCTTGACCTTAAGAGACTGTTGGCTTGTAGATAAACCCTCATATATCTAGACAGCCGTGACCGTATAATGAGGTGGATTCCATTTTATTATACGTAGCTGGCTATGTCTGTCCCCGCTCTCCAGTATTCTGGTTCTGGGGCGTGACACCAGGAACATCCACGGCCATCTTACTGTGGAATCATTCTAAGTATCCACATCAAACTTGTTATCCGTGCCTAAAACAAAGGTATACCAAGGGTAACAAGTCCACAAACAGTCCCCTAGTAGGGCAAACGCTACAGCACCGCTAACGCAATAAGCAATACAAATGAAAGGTAAAATAAAATATACTCTTTTATTTGTAAGTCAAAAGTACTACATATTCTGGGACCATGTCCCTCTCAAGAAGAAGAAAAGAACATAAACAAAAGAAAGAAAAGGCCGACTACGGTTCGACGATACATAATTCCATGAGACGGTCCTTCAGCAAGACAGTCGGCCGTTCAAACCTCTGCTTGGCCCGGTGCTCGGCCTCATTAGTCAACCGCTCCGCATCTTCCAGGTGCACATGAGCCCGCCATCCATCCTCAAGCTTCTTCAGAGCACGCTCCAGGCTAGTGGAAGCTCGGGTGACCTCTTCGGCCTCCTGAAAGATCATCTTTTTATCCGCACGGGAAGCTTCGAGCTCAGATTCCAAGAAAGCCAGCTTCCTCTGGAGCTCGAGGATCTGCCCCCTTGTATCAATTATTCTGCGGGAGGCGGCCGCTTCCCGAGCCACATAATCTTCGCTCCTGCGGCTCAGCTGGTCATATTGCAGAGATAGGTTGCCGAGGTCCTTCATTATAACCGTCTTAGACTTATCTCGTGCAGCCCTTACCTTCTCCAGGGCAGTGGTGAGGAAGTCACGCTCTTGATCTATGGCAACAGACAAATCAGCTTGCCGCAGCATGAGAAACTGGGCCACGAGTTGATCAGCCTCTAGCAATTTAGGCTCCAGAAGCGCAACTATCCCCGCCCCACCATAGAGGGTTTTAAGAATCTCAATTTGGCCACGAGCACATTGTCGGGCCAAGGCAAAGGGGGTCCCCCGTTCCACAGCAGCTTCGACCCCTCTCTTCAAGTGGCGGTAGAAACTGTCAACCACATCCTGTGACGCCTCATCCAGAATTTCCGTAGAGGACGGCGTCAAAGAAAGTGTAGCTGGCAATATCGAAGGAGACGCACCAGAACTTTCTACCCCTGCCACCAGCGAGATAGATTCTGAGCGAAAAAGACACTTGGATAGCAGCTAACTCCTCCTCTGCGGCCCGAAGAACCTGTATACTCGGTAAGGCGGAAAGGTCGACCCCCGAAGCCACATGAGCAGAGGAAGACGCAGGGACCATTGCTCCCTGTCCCGGCTATGCCACCATCTGACCTCCCGAACTCGACCCAGCAGGAGGCCCAACATAAGTTGGAAGGGGAGGGGGTACACTCCCCTCCACCAAATCCCCGCTGGCAGAGCCTACCCTGACAATGTCCGTCATTGGTAGTGAAGAGGCAGGACCTGTATGTCCAGAGCAACCATCAATCAGCCAAACCCGAAGGATGTAATGATAGAGCAAATGAGCGTCCTCACTATTCAAGATTTGGCTTATCTTACCAGGGAGGATCGTGGGGGATGAGGTTCGCCCACAGCCGTCGTAATTCCCTCACCAACAACTTCCAAGCCGGATTCAGCTGTTTTCTCTGCCCCAGCCGCCCCGGAAGGGGATACGACTGGATCAGCGTCACCCTGCTGAAATTCAGCAGTCTCGGGGACGGGTTCACCGGAGCCCCGGTCCCCCGTTCCACAGCAGCTTCGACCCCTCTCTTCAAGTGGCAGTAGAAACTGTCAACCACATCCTGTAACGCCTCATCCAGAACTTCCGTAGAGGACGGCGTCAAAGGATATGTAGCTGGCAGTGTCGAAGAAGACGTACCATAACTTGCTACCCCTGCCACCAGGAAGACAGATTCTGAGCGAAAAGACACTTGGATAGCAGCTAACTCCTCCTCCGCGGCCTGAAGAACCTGGATACTCGGCAAGGCAGAAAGGTCGATCCCCGAAGCCACATGAGCAGAGGAAGACGCAGGGACCATTGCAACCTGCCCCGGCTGTGCCACCATCTGACCTTCCGAACTCGACCCAGCAGGAGGCCCCTCAATATAAGTTGGAAGGGAAGGGGTACACTCCCCTCTACCAAATCCCCGTTGGCAGAGCCTACCCTGACAATGTCCATTATTGGCAGTAAAGAGGCAGGACCAGTATGTCCAGAGCAACCATCAATCAGCCTAACCCGAAGGATGTGATGATAGAGCAAATGAGCCTCCTCACTAGTCAAGATTTGGCTTACCTTACCAGGAGAGGATCGTGGGGACTGAGGTTCGCCCACAGCCGCCATAGTTCCCTCACCAGCAACTTCCAAGCCGGATTCAGCTGGTTCCTCTGCCCCAGCCGCCCCGGAAGGGGATACGACTGGATCAGCGTCACCCTGCTGAAATTCAGCAGTCTCGGGGACGGGTTCACCGGAGCCCCCGTCTCCCTGGGATTGAGGCCTCAGCAACATGAGATCCCTCAGCCACCGCCGAGAGAGTCCCGGCAGAAATAATCTCGACGCACATGTCACTAATCAAAGTGGTCAGGGCCGGATTGACTTCAGAAACTGCATCCGATTCTCGAGAGTCCGAATCCTCTGACGCCTACATATAAGAAAAAAAATGATTAGATCATAGTTCAGGAAAGGAAAGAACTAAAGAAGGAGATAGTTGCAATTCAATTCACCTCCGAAATGGCGTCATCACCTTCGCCCCTCTCCTTAATGAACAGCCCGCTGTTTCACTTAACAAAATGCCTAAAATTTGGCTTTTGAAAGAAAACGAGAAAAAGTACAGAAAGTACAAATTGTTCTGGAAAGTATTGCTATGGAAGTCTGATCTGAAGGCGATCACTTTGTTCCTTAGACCATACGATGATGATGAAGATCACTGCTAGAAGATGAACAACCGGAAGAACTAAGTCACCAGAAAGGTATCGACACACTTGGGCACTGATGGCGAGGTCGAATGCTTTCCTGCTTTGCTTCAATCTGTTCTGGAAGAAAAGTTGAAGAAGAATGCTCTCGAAAATCAAAGTTTCTAGGCTCTGATCTCTCTATTCTCTCATGTCTCTCTGATCATGATCCCTTTAATGTGAAAAATAAGTCTATTTATAGACTTGACCCATTGTGCGTAAAAAGCAACAAAATTGGGTTTTTACGCTGGTAACTGTCACCCACGATGGGAGTCACCCTCTACGTATGTTGATACGTGACCTATTATTTCAACAAAAATAGGGAGCACATACACATGTTCTTCAATAAATGTGGCACGAAAGCCACGTGGATAAACCACGTTCCAAAGTAGTCAGGAAGGATTGGGCGTAAAAACAACCCAAAATATGGTCCAAGCGTAAAGTGGCAAACTGGCGTAAAAAAAACCCAAATAAAACTTCTCAGCGTAAAGTGGCTAAAATAGCCTTGAGCGTAAAACTTAGCCCAAATAGACTTTACACTCACAATAGCCTTGAGCGTAAAAGCTCACATAACTATCGTGCATAAAAAAAAGTGATTTTAATGAGCGTAAAATAGACTACTCTGCACACCATACGACAAGTATTGGGTTTGGTGTAAATCCAATCTCTTCGAATTCTGTGTTTATACGCTGTCAGCAAATCATTATGTCAGATTATTATCACTTTGCATTAAATGAGACCTGACAGCCTGTCCCCGGGCGTAAAACTTAATAAACTGCCTTGGCGTAAAGTAACTTGCGTAAAATAGCTAGGCGTAAAATTCCCAATCTCTTTGACTCAGTCCATAGAGCACTTTTTACGCTCCTACAAGACCCCATTCAAAGTTTTCGGTATCTGAAAAGACTTCAAAATTTTTGAAATACTTTGAATATGAAAAGTCAAGAAATGGCGTCGGTCAATACTCAACTGTCATAATAAATTTTCTCTCAAAGCATTCGAACTCCTCTTCGTCTCCCCGGGTTGCATTGATAACGTTCATATTCCCACAGGGAATATGAAGGGTTGATTGATTGTATATATACGGAAAAGTTTTCATTCACACTTCTCACCCTCATATTGTCATGGCACCGAAGAAAGAGATAGAGGCTGACACAGAAAAGGTTCAAGGCTCAAGGCTTGACATAGAGACGGAGGTCGATCAATCGCTGCGAGCACGCAACTTCATGGAGTGCTTTGGACTGACTCCAGCGATCTTCGATCGTATAAATGGTGGTCCTTCAACTGCTTACGAAGGACCCGGTGATGCAGAAGCATTCCTCGATCTGATGCGTCGTTCAGGAATCCACAATGTGCGCGAGTTAGGTGTCTCCCTTCGTCAACCCAATGAAGGAGAGAAGAAGAAATAATATTTTGTGTAGGGGTGTCATTTATGTATTGTGACACTCAACTTATCTGTAGGGGCCTTAGTTATGAAAGCTTGAAAGGCGCGGTTGTTTCCACTATCAGGAATGTTGCCATGTTTAATGATGTTGAGAGAGCAACTGCATTGGAAAAAGTAGTAGAAGAACTTGAGCAACCTATTAAAGAATATCTGAGGTTGACAAGTGAAACTACTGAAAGTCTCATTCAAGCTGAGTATGACGCTTTATCAGCTGAATACACTGCTCGAGAGACTACTTTCAACGACTCTCTCAGAGAACATAGCAGCAAAGTCGCCAAAGAGAAAGCTTTCTTGACTGACGCAAAGCCTCAGTTGGAGCATTATAAAGAAGCCTATGACACTTCAAATACGAAAATTCAGGAACAAAATGATAAAATTCGTGAAGTGGAGGCTGAATTAGCTCGTCTGAAAGCTGAGAAGGAGCAATTAATAGCAGCTCGTGACCAATATTTGACACAGAGCTCCATTCTGGAGGAACAAGTTTTTGGAGCTGAATCCACTATCAAGCATCTTGATGATGCCAGAGATAATATGATAGCTACTTTCGCTAAGTTTTCTCCTATTTGCACTCCAGAGGCTAGAAGAAAGATAGCTACTGAAAATGTAATGGGCTCTCGTGAGAAACGCTTAGCAGAGCTCCAAAAATTGCTGAAAGATATATCTGCTCCGCCTTAGACAAATAGGGAGCTTTTGTAACCTTTTATCTTATTCAAGAAATGAATAAAATATTTGTTTTGTGATCCTATCATTTATTTTGAATTTAAACAATATGTATGAGATAGAAAACACTTATCAGAGGTAATATGGACATGATAAGTCTTCGAAACTCAATCAATTGTATCTATTCAGAGCTAATATGGACATGATAGATAATAAAATCTCGTTTTCTGTTTAGAGTACACAATACTATCAGAGGTAATATGGATATGACAGATCGTAACAACTCAAAGAAAAATAGATTGATATTTATTCAGAGGCCAAATGGACATGATAGATAGGAAAAACTAGCAGACTTAATATTTATTCAGGGGTCAAATGGACATGATAAATAGGAAAAACAAGCAGACTTAATATTTATTCAGAGGTCGAATGGACATGATAAATAATAGATCCAACTTTTTATATCTACTGACAAGATAAAAGATTAAAACTTCTCTCCAAGCTCAACCAAACATTGGTAGCTGAGGAATAAGGAAGAAATTCAAACATAATATTTCTTCAGAAATTTGCCATTGATAGGCATCATGAGTAAATCTCCATTAGGTTTAGACAACCTATAAGCACCATTGGAGAAAACTGTTTCGATGACATAAGGGCCTTCCCATTTCGCTTGGAATTTCCCTTTACTCTTATGAGTCATCACCATCGGTCTTCAATAGCTAGTACTAATTCACCGACTTTGAATATCCTCTCTTTAACTTTACGATTGAAAGTTCGAGATATACGAGCTTGATATAGCTCAATATGCTGTTGTGCTTGAAGATGCTTCTCTTCCAATCCTTCAAGTTCTTGGAGTCGTAAGCGATCATTGTTCTCTATAGTTAGCTCATTAGCAATGGCTATTCGAAGAGATGGAATCTGAATTTCCAATGGAAGGACAGCCTCACATCCGTAAACCAGTAAAAATGGTGTAAAACCAGTAGGAGTTCGAACTGTTGTTCGATAAGCCCATAAACATTCTCCAAGTTTCTCATTCCAATCACGTTTATTGGAAGAAATAAACTTTTTGAGAAGTTTGATGATCGTCTCGTTGAAAGCTTCGGCTAAACCATTAGCAGCTGGATTATAAGTTGTAGATGCCAGGTTTTGGATCCGATTCTTATCACAGAATCGATAAAATGCCTGACTGGCATATTGTGGTCCATTGTCATGAATTATCCGTCGGGGAATCCCGAATCGATAAATGACATGGTGTTTGCTGAAGCTAATCATATTAGATGTCTTTACTTCAACAAAGGGAACTGCTTCCGCCCATTTAGAAAAGTAATCGGTTATAGCCAGTATAAACTGATGTCCCTTGACAGAAGGAGGATTAATCGGACCAATAATGTCCATGCCCCAAGCTTTGAAGGGCCAAGAAGCTGCTGTAGGATGCAAGAATTCAAACGATTGATGAATAAAATTAGCATGAATCTAACATGCTTTACATCATCTAGCATAATCCACAGCATCTGCTATTATGGATGGCCAATTATATCCCATTCTTCGAATACGGTCTTGTAATTTTGGACCTGGTTGATGAGCACCACAAACACCATCATGAGCTTCGCGAAGTGTTTGTTTAGCCTCACTTTCTGAGAGACAGCACAGCAAAAGTCCATCATATGAACGACGGTATAGCATATGTAAAGATGAATCATAATAAAATCGAAATGATCGTCTCTTGATTGATGCAGCTTCTTTTGGATCTTCAGGTAAAATCCTATGAACCGTATAATCAATGAATGGACTTCTCCAATCCCTCTGCTGGGAACTTGACTCTGTAGTATAACTCTGTTCAATATACAGATTATTCTTGACACAGAAAAAGTCTCGGTCCTAACAAAGTAATTGTATTTTGTCTTCGAATTGGAACAGCTAAATCTGTAGCTAGGCTAGCAAGAGCATCAGCTTCCACATTCTGAGAACGTGGTACGAATTCGATGAAGAATCCTTTGAATGAAAGGACCAATTCGATTACCACTTGATGATAAGGGATGAGGTCAGGATTTCTGACTTCATATGCCCCTCTAACCTGATTAACAATCAGTTGAGAATCTCTATAAGCTTCTAAGAACTCAATGTATAATTCTTTTGCTACTTGGAGACCAATCAACAGAGCATTATATTCTGCCACATTGTTAGAGCATGGCTCATTGAGAGAATAAGTACGGTATATGACTATTTTGTCAGGAGAAACCAAGACGATTCCTACTCCGGAGACGATATTGCCTTTAGGTCCAACCCGTGATGCTCCATCAAAGTATAATTACCAAATATCATCCCTCAAAGTCATATTACAATCCACAACTTCATCTGGAATATCTTCATATAGCTTCGATGTTTCAGGTATAGGGTAAGCTGCTAAGAAATCAGCTAATGCTTGACCCTTCACTGATTTTTGAGGTACATAGACCATGTCGTAAGGAGTGAGCAATATCGCCCAGGTAGCTAACCTGAAGTTAAGAATGCTTGATTTTCTCATCAGTACCCGAATAGGATTTATTCTGGAGATGACATCAATAGTTTGTCCTGACACATAATGTCGTATCTTTTGTACAGCAAAAACCAAAGCCAGACATTCCTTTTCTACAGGAGTATACCTGTGTTCAGCTCCGACCATCATTCGGCTAATATAATAAATTGCTTGTTCATGACCCATATCACTTTTCTGTACAAGAAAAGCACCAAGTGAATGATCTAATGCTCGAACATATAGCAAAAATGGTCTTCCCACTACTGGTGGTACTAGAACAAGAGGATTTGTTAGGTATTGCTTGATGTCATTGAAAGCTTTCTGACACGCTTCATCCCAAACAAATGATACACCCTTCTTTAATAGACGGAAGAAAGGTTGGCATCTTTCAGAGAGATTGGATATAAATCTCCTGATATAAGCAATGCGACCTTGGAAGCCGCGGAGTTCTTTTAAATTGCGTGGAGGACGCATTTCAAGAATTGCTTTGATTTTATCAGGATCAACATGGATACCCTGAGAAGTGATGACAAATCCTAAAAACTTGCCACTGGAAACCCCTAAGAAGGACTTGGTAGGGTTCATTTTCAATTGATGCTGACGCATCAATTCAAATACTGTCTTTAAGTCTTGAATGTGATCATCTTTTGATCGACTTTTGACAGCGATGTCATCTACGTAATATTCAACTGTTTTCCGTAGATGTTCTTGAAAGATGTTGCTCATAGCCCTTTGATATGTGACACCGACATTTTTAAGACCAAACGGCATAACCGTATAACAATAAACCCCAAGGGGTATTCTGAAAGCAGTATGCTTCTCATCTTCGGGATGCATCTTGATCTGATTGTATCCTGAGAATCCGTCCATGAAAGACATGCGTTCAAAACCGCATGTATTATCTATCATGATATCAGTAATTAGAAGTAGAAATTCATCCTTTGGACAAGCTACATTAAGATCTCGAAAATCTATGCAAACTCGGACTTTTCCGTTCTTCTTCATAACAAAAACAATATTGGCAACCCAGTCTGGATGTTGTTCTTCACGAACAAGGCCCCATGTAATCAACTTTTTGACTTCTGCTTCAATTGCATCTATCATATCTGGTCGAAAATGTCGCTGCTGTTGTTTTACAGGCTTGGCATTAGGAAGAATATTAAGTTTATGAGTAGCAACTTTAGGATCCAAACCCGACATATCCTCATAACTCCATGCAAAGATATCAATATATTCTTTAATTAATTTTATCAACTCTTCCTTTTTATTTTCGGAAAGGTTCTTACTGATGAATATTGGCTTGGATGTAGTTCCGTCTCCAACATCGATTTGAAGAATCTCATCCTCCGTAGGTGGTTGTCGTTGTTCAAAACGAAGTTCCCACTGTGTGTCCATCTGTTGGGCCCAAGGGTCATTTTCAAATGGCTCAGATTTGCCATCAGTTTGAACCATTTTGACTGAGAATATACATTCAGATTCATCAAAATAGTCTTCTCCAACATATTCAGATTCAATAAAATAGATTTCTTCGGAATCTGAGGATTGTGAAGAACTAGAAGAGAATTCTTCTTGTATATCATCATTAAACATATGGGTCGGATCATATCCCAACACATGACGAGTTTTCTGGTAAAACGGATCACCATATAATGGTAATCGTCTACCCTTGCCTTGATTGAGACCTTGCATAGTCTTCAAATCATAACCCATATTCTGGATAATCTTGAGCGATTGTTGACTATATTTGTCAATTCAGATTCTTCCTTTATCTTTATCTCTAAGATCATCTGTCTGAACAACAGGGATATTTCTAGCCAGGCCAAACACAATTTGGCACTTGTTTTTCTTATCAGACGAAATCATGAAAAAAGATTCTTCGTGACGTCTATAAGTTACACAAGCTTGCGATGAAATGGCTACAGGAAGAAGATAGGGAGAAGATGTCAAGAACCTTTGAGCATAAGGTCCAACATCGATATGAGGAGGAAAAGAATTTTCCTTATTGTCAATGTATAAAGTTTTCTCTGTATCTTTGTCATCTTTATATTGATGACTTTGATCATCAGAAGATAAAGTCATTCTTTCAACAAATTTGACAGCCATATACTCAAAAAGGAAATCTTCATTGATATTGAAAAGTACAGAATGATCAATATTTACATCATTTATAATTTGACTGCTACGCTTCGGATTAATCATTAACGGACTGTCATCCGCCTTCTGCGTAGAATTGCCAAGGTTGATGATCAATGGTGGTTCTGGATCATTCGTACGAGAAGTACGTCCCTTAACTTTGATCATAAGGGGTTGGTCTTGACTCTTGGCATGAACATTCACTGATTCCTCAGATGAAGTTCGAGTTTTCCCTTTGACTTTGATCTTCAGAGGTTGGTCGTTGACAGGTTGGGGTTGGATTCGCCCTTTGACTTTGATCTTCAAAGGTTGCTCTTCTGGAGGATCTTCATTAATAGACTGATCTTCGGCAGATGATCGATCTTCAGCCATGTCTGATATCTTCTATACATGCTCTTGTTTGTAGAGCATTGAATCAGAAAAATAGGCTTCAACACCCTTGAAAGGATTGATATCAGCAAACTCAGTCTTCACAACCCCTCGGGAATCCACGTACTTGAAGCATTGGTGGAGAGTTGAAGGCACAATATTATGCTCATGTATCCAAGGTCTTCCACGAAGGATATTGTAGGATACGTCTGAGTTAATAACATAGAATGTCGCCATAGTTCGAAGATCACCAATCTGAATCTTCAGACGAATCTTCCCCAGTGGTTTACTCTTTCTAGAGTTGAAACCAACTATTGTAGTACTAGTGTAAGTCAAGTCACTAGTAGGAATCCTCAACGGTCTTAGCATACTCTGAAGGATTATGCTAATGGAAGACCCAGGATCAATGTAAATCCTGTCAACTTCAGTGGATTCGATATACCCAGTATAGCACAAAGGCCTGTCGTATTTGTTATGCTTCAACAACATGTCCTCTTGTGTGATGGTAATGTTAGGAATGACCTCCATCATACTATGGCATTGTGGGCATGATACTGGTATATTATCGGGAGTCTTGAGTTGGGCTAAGCACGAGTCAGCTTGCAACAAAGCTTCACTCAAAGTTTTGCGACTTTCTTTAGAAAGGTGAAGCAACTCAAAGATAGAGAGTCTAGCCGGAGTATTAGCTAACTGGGCTAGAATATCAAATTTGTAGGGTTTCATCATTACCCCTTGACTGGAAGCAGACTTCAACGGGACGTCGAAGCGTACTACTTTCTATTTTCCCTTCTCAACCACAGATGGTTTAGCAGGAACAAGAGACGGTTGAGTTGGTAGTGTTTCAACATCCTCTGTTTCTTTAGAGGATCCCTCATAATCTTTATGGTACTCTTTCCCAGATCTTGTACCAGCAAAAGTTTTTTCTTCAGATTCAGAAGAAGGAAGTACCATATTGCAGAATTTAGTTTTCTTAACCTTCTTCTTGTGAGGATTTTTATGAGGAATCTCTGAACCCAATCCGACAGTAGATTTTTGACTTTGAATTTGTAAAGAAAGTCGTATTCCTTTATCATAATTCAAACCCTCTGCCTTTTGAAAGTCATATCCCATCTTTTTTATGAGAAGGATTGATTGCTGACTGTATAAATGAATGGGCAGGGACTTTCAACAGGTGGTTCAACAGAGGAAGGAGAAGAGATCTCTGTAACTACAGGAGAAAAAGAAGGCATAGAGATTTTCGAAGAATGAGGAATAGGAATCTCTGTAGCCATAGAAGCAGAAGGAATACTCGGGATACGAGGAAAGATCCCTGTAAGAGCTTTCTCATAAGCAGCAAAAACTTATTGTGCCCTGTATAAGGGAACACTGTTCATAGCTAGCCACTGCTGATGAGTCAACTTGAGCTTGGTATGAGGAGCCAGACTTGGAGGACATATGTTCAAACCTCTCAGTCTATCTTTTAAAGGAATGCCATCCCATAGATGATCCAAATCATCTGGATCTGGAATAACATGAGAAATTATGTTGCAGGTTTTAACTTTCTTACCTTTCTTGGATTTTGAAGTTTTTCCTTCATCTTCTATTTCAGGTACCAAGTCAGGATGTACCCATAAAATTTTACCATTCTTTAATGTGAGAGGCAACAATCCTTTATTTTCCTCTCTGGCATGCGGGATATTCACAATCTTCATCGTCGCCTTCGGAATTGGGACAATCCCATATGGGACTTGTTGAGGAGGAAAACCTCCGAATTGAAGAGAAACCATATTGGTTGTGACCGTATGCTCATCGTTAGTTAAAGCAATGGCATTGGCATTGGTCAGCTCTTGGATTTTCTTCTTTAGAACATAACAAGCCTTAGTGGGATGATTTATGTATCTATGATAGATACAATACTTGGGATTGTTAGTGAGATTCACCTCATTAGGCTTTTTTGGCTCCGGAATTTGGAGTTTGCCACTCTTTACCAAACATTGAAATATCCCTGGGATATCACTTTCGTCAAAAGAGTATTCTTCTTTTGGATTAGAAGACTCCTGATTATTCGGCGTCGTTTTATTTTTGGAAAGATTAACCATAAGAGTATCCTTTCCTTTCCCATTACGATTGTCGGAATTATTACCAGAAGAGCCTTTCTTTCCTTTGTCTTCTGAAGCGAAGATCATCTCTCTAGCTAATCTACCATTAGTCTCGGCTGAAACTGCTGCTATGATAAACGAGGCCCAATCTGTAAATTGGAAACCCTTAAAGACAGCAATAGATGGTCGCAAATTCATCTTGCACGTATCAATCAGTGCTGAATCTGGCATGCCTGGAGGCATCTTCAGAGTTGTCCTGTCGAAAACGTTCAATGAACGTCCGAGTATCTTCCTTTTCCTTTTGTTTGATTTCTATTAAGGAAGACATGTTCATGTCCATGCCTCCTTCATAGAAGCGGAAAAAAAACATTGCTTTGAATTCATCAAAAGACGAAATGCAATTGTCGGGTAAACTACGATACCAGTCGTAAGCTGAATCCGTCAAGCACCCGATGAACACTCGAGTGATAAGAGCATCATTTTTATGCAGATGCGCAGTCATAATATCAAAGTAATTGATATACTGACTAGGAGAAGCCTTTCCATCAAATAATACCATTGATTGTGGCTTGAATTTTGGTGGAAAGGGTACATCATTCCAATGAGGAGGGTAAGGTTGCTTAATCCCTAACCTCTGGAGTTGATCCTTATGCTTCAGAACTTCAAACTGTGCTTTTAATTCTCGCACTGCTTGAATAGCTTCACTGGTTTGAGGAAGCGCATTTGATTGAATTGTTGTTGGATGTATCGTAACCCCTACCGGAGGTGGCACATCTTCTGGAATGATGGGATCTGCGGATGCAAAATTTTGGTTAACAGTAGGCTCTTGAATATTCAAAGGTATATCAACCCCTTGACTATCTTGAGTTTGTGCTGCTACTTGCACCGGTGTTGCTACTGCCGGCTGAACAGTTTATTGAGTCATTATTATCTGGTACATGCTTTGCATCATAGTAAGCATGTCCTTTAATGATTGCTCAACGGCAGTAAGACGTTGTTCTGTATTAGCAGATGACGTCTCCGGTTCATCTCCAATAGCGTAGGATTCAACCTCTCTTGAAGATATAGAAGGATTGGTATAGAGGTATGAATCGACATTATCTATTTCGGACTCAAGAGATTGACTACCCCCAGCTTCTGAATCAGAAATCTGCAACTGTCTTTGCCTTCTTGATCGAGTATTCTGATATACTCCTTCAAAGGAATCAAAAAGTCTGTTGAATTGTTGTTGACCTGGAGTTTGGGATGTGTTGCGTCTTGGACGTCGTCCTCTGTTGGTATGAGATGCCATATTGACTGATACATATGACAACTCATGTTCTTGGTCATCAACTTGTTTTTGAGGCGTATTGAAACTTAACCGATCAAAAACTGACCGTTTAGAAGCCGAACAACAACACTTAATTACAATCTGATGACACTCGCAATGGTGATTCTCTTGGGGGAATGTCACAGGAGATCGTCTATCTTTACGCTTTTGCACTAACAACTCGCGTAAATCAGAAGGAGCAGAAGAAGTGGTCTTCTTTATTACATTTGGGGTAGAGAAACATTTAGTCCCTTGTGTATAAAGAAGACCACTGGCTGTATTCGCAGAACCAACCTGTGCATTTTTACGTGCTTGGAGTTGCGTACGTAAATCCTGAGATTTTTGAGCATAAAGGACTCCATCAGCATTGCGCGTAGTTTGAAGGTTTGGAACTTTGCGTACAGCAGTATAAAAAGGTTGTTGGTTAAAAACAGAAGTTTTACCAACTATGTTTTTATGCTTCATGCGTGCAGGTTCATTCACTTTAGATGTAGAAGCATCCTTGTGAATTTTATCTATACTGCCATAGACAGGAGATTTACCTTTACGCACAGAGCGTAAAACATGAGTATCTGCCCCGTCATAGATGGGAGATTTTTTTTACGCGTGGAGCGTAAATTTTGTGTGTCTACCGTATCACAGACGGGAGACTTATTTTTACGCTCAGAACGTAAAATATTGGGGTCTACCACGTCACAGACGGAAGACTTATTTTTACACTCAGAACGTAAAGCATTGGGGTCTACCTCGTCACAGACGGGAGACTTGTTCTTAAGCACAGAGCAAAATTTTTTGTTTTTACGCGCTGAGCGTAAAACTTGGCTTTTACACGCTGGGCGTAAAACTTGGCTTTTACATACTGGGCGTAAAACTTGGCAATCTTCACTGTCATAGACAGGAGATTTATTTTTACGCTCAGGGTGCAAATCTGAAGTAAGGACTGCCTCGTTACAAACGGGAGCCCCTACAACAGGAGTATGAAGGATTCCTTTGCCTTCAGAGACAGCAGGGAGATCCGAGGATGCCTTGGATTTGGGAATCCAAACTTTTTGCGCCTTCCTCGATTTCTGAACATTGGAGCAGCGAGTACCACCCCTAGTTCGGAGCATTTCTTCATAGGCAGTCTGGTCGAAGTGTACAACCAGAGTCTTCTTTGTCGATCCGATCGACACGTCATCGTATTGAGCAATTACCTCATCGTCATAGGAGAAGGTCTTCCCCAGCAGAGTCGCCATTTTGTTAAGTGAAACACATGATATCATGATGTCAATAGATAACCAATCGAATATTCAAACCCTCGTCCCTACTGTGGACTCGCAAGTTTGAACAACTACTAGCCCTCGCCCCTAGTGTGGACTCGTAGGCTAGCATCACCCTTGTCCCGAGTGTGGACTCGCATGTGTGAACCATATACTACTAACCCTCGTCCCTGGTGTGGACTCGCAGGCTAGCATCACCCTCGTCCCTAGTGTGGACTCGCAGGTGTGAACCATATACTACTAACCCTCGTTCCTGGTGTGGACTCGCAGGCTAGCATCACCCTCGTCCTTAGTGTGGACTCGCAGGTGTGGACAGATAACTACTAACCCTCGCCCCTAATGTGGACTCGCAGGTTAGCTTAACTACTAACCCTTGTCCCTAATGTGGACTCGCAGGTTAGCTTAACTACTAACCCTCGCCCCTGATGTGGACTCGCAGGTTAGCTTCAGGATTTCAAGACAAGGAGGTAAAGCAGTTCCGTTATGACTTATTCATCCTATGACACGATGCGACTCAGTCCAAGTACAAAAGATGATACGACATGACCCAATCACGATACACGAGAAAACTAACCCAATATGAACTACAAAGTTAACTATGAACAAGAACTATATATACGTATATCCAATATAAACTACAAAGCTTAATTATAAACAAGGCTTTATATATATACTAGCAGGCACGATATACAAATCACATATAAATAATCAACTAGTAAAACTGTATAATAACATAAATATGCATGTAAATAAACTGTAGAGGAAGGCAAGGTATCTTGCCTGGAGGTTGCACGCAGATCCAACAAATATATAGTCGACTGGTAAGCCATACAGTCCAAGTCATCACAACTGTCTCCGAAAGCTGAAACAAACATTACTAATGTTCTCAGAATAGTCAAATTAGCTAGAATTGCCTGTCCTTAAGTACAATTCTGGACACAGGGGCAAAACAGTAATTTCGGGCAAAAACGATATCCGCCGTTGGACCCGCTTTGCACCGAAAAGCATGCCAGAGTCAACGGTCTCTAAAGTTGTCAAACTACATGTCTACGGATCCAGTTTTTCGATACGAACCCAACCGTATGTCCAAAGTTTGATTCCGGCAGGCCGTGCACAAAATCACCCGTTGAGTCGGACCGTGGGGCCCGCAAAACGGTGATTTTATCAACTGTCTCAGAATCGGACCAAACATGGTATACAGGACCAAAAAAATGATACGGTCCTGTTGGCACAAGGTTTGTCTCGATCTGACGAGTGTGCACAAAGTAATTGGGAAATTTGCAAAGTGGCTGATATGGTGAATTTCGACGGATACGCATCAAATTTGTCGCGCACACGCAACCAATTTGAATTCCGTCAAAGCCCACACGACCACGAAACCATTATGCAGCTTTCGATGTTTTCGGTTCGCGACCACGTCGCCCGGATTGGCGGGACGTACGTCGTGTGGATGAGTTTTCTAGTTTTTTGAAAACTGTTTTTCGTATTTTTCTCGATCTTCGAGTTGATTTACCCTAGCATCTACAGATTAATAAAATAATCTAAAAATAGGGTTTGAAAGCTGGTTAGGTTGTCTAAAAGTCTGTTCAAGCGGTTTTCCAAAGTTCGCGATGTTCTGGTCGCGAATCGACCGTAAACATTGGACGTTGGGCAGTTTCTACATCCAGGGAATCTAGATTTTTTCTAATTTTGGGAATCGATTTTCGTCGCGTACAAAGCGAATTAAAAAGAACTATCTGAAGGGGATTAAAGGCGTACATGTAGACTTCGTACCTGAGGAGGAAGATCGCGAAACGATCAAGCGATCGTTGTGTAATCGCGCTGCGAAGTGGGGTCTTTAGCCTACTGCTACTGCTGCTTGCTGTTACTGTGTCCCGTCGCGCGCTGTTCAGCAGCGCCTGGACGGCCGGCGGTGACCCGACGTGGGGCGCACGGCCGCCGGAGTGGTTCGCCAGGGAGCCAAGGGGGTGGTGGTGCGGTTTGTTTTTTTAGGGTTTCGCTTTTTTGCGTATGAAGCTCCCTCTCCTAACTCTTTATACTCGCGCGCGGGGGGGGTTACTACTTGGCCAGGTTGTGGGCATGCTGGGTTGTGGGGATGTTGGGTCGGGCCTGGCTGGGCCAGCTGCTGTTTCCAATTCTTTTTCTTTCTCTTCTTCTTCTTATATATATATATATATATATATATATATATATATATATATATATATATATATATATATATATATATATATATATTTATATATTAATATATATATATATATATATTTTTTAATATATATATTAATATATATATTAATATATATATATATATATATATATATATATATATATATATATATATATATATATATATATATATTTATATATATGTATACATACACATTTGTATATATGTATACATACACACACACGTACGTATATATATACACATATACATTTATATACGTATATATATATATATATATACACATTTGTATACACATGTACATTTATATACGTATATAAAAAAATATATATATATATACACATTTGTATACACATATACATTTATATACGTATATATATATATATATATATATATATATATATATATATATATATATATATATATATATATATATATATATATATATACACACACACCCATACACTATTATATATATTTATATATACATACAATTACATATATAATATTTATTTATACATACATTCACATTCACCCATATATAATATTTATCATATATTTATATATACCCATATATCTCGATGATAATAACAAATAATAATAAATAATTTATATTTAATAACCACAATAAAATAATAATAATAATAGTAATAAAAATAAGAATAATAATAACAAAATTTAATAAACCAATAATGGTGTATATACCATCATGCACAGTCTAATTATCCCAAAAATGTACAAGGACCTACTTATATACAATTATTATTGAATATCAATTAATAATAATATTTATAATATTTAGTAAAAAAAAATTAGAAAATATTCATTAGATTATTAAAACAGAATACGACACCATCATACCCAAAATACATCAACATGAATGTTATTGGACGTCCCGCATGACTACATGGGCTTGGGCATGGTACGGGTCTAGTCCGGACTGGTTTGGTACAACCGGGTCTCCTAATGTCAAATAATATTAATAATAAATAATTAAACTACTTATAATGGTCATATCACCACATAGTCTGGTTTTCCTAGTTAGGGCATCACTATGGCTCGGTCTTCCTTGGCATGACTAATACACTAGTCAAGGTACGTCACTGCACTATCCGTGCCACGATTCCTTGTCGTCTGGTACTTCAAAACTCCAACATGGCTAAAGTCATCAACCGTGATAATTAACTAAATAATTATTTATAAAAAATCTAAAAAATACTATTTAAATCAAATAAATAAAATAAAAAAATATTTCAAGAATTTTCGGGAAGGAGAGCTACAGAGTTACCCTTTGTCCCTGCAAGTCCAGCATTGTAGTGTTTTCCTCTGTCGGACTTGGGGACAACAGAGTCCTCTATGGTCTGAAGTGGGGCCGCAAGAGGGTCTTCTCCGCCTTCTTGGGTAACAGAGAGTACTCCTTCGAGAGCTTGGGGAGGAGCGAATGATTTGGGCCTCCACTCCTTGCGGACCTTCTTCGTGCGGGCTCGTCGCTGGACCGGGCCAGCGCTCCCGTCAGAGAGCATTTCTTCAAACGCCTGCTAGTCGAACCAGGCGACTAGCATTTGTTGAGTGGAGTCAAGTTTGGCTGCGTCCGATTGCGTCACCAACTCCTCAGCCATGGAGAAGTTAGTCCCCAGCAGAGTCGTCAACGTGTTTGCCATTGATTGTAAAAGTACAGAACAATTTTATAGGAGAACTGAACTTAGACTCACAATACAAACTCGCTCGTACAAAGAAAGCCTAGGGACGAAAACCTAGGTACAGCAATCTAAGTACGATTGTTTATTTTTGATTCTAGGGGGGTGACGGTAGAGGCTCGGAAAAGCGATGGCAGCTCTGCCTTACTCCATGGACGATCGGACGTAGCCTTGGCTCTGATGAAGAAATGCTCTCGGAATGTGTGGGAAGACTCTTCTGTGCGTGCCTTTGTCTCTCTGTGTGTCCAGCCGGGTTCGGTCCCCTTTCTTGCAAGGGAATGGCACCTTGCTATTTATAGGAGTGAGGTGTGATCATTAGGGTTTGCAATGATTGCCCCTTGAAGAGTCGGCGGTTTGGGGATTAATTACCATTTTCTTTGATCCTATTTTGTTGGCAATTAATCTGGTCCGTTAATCTTGATTGCAACAAATCTGGGCAGTTAATGTTGATTGCGCCAAATTCGTATGGGCAATTAATGTTGATTGCCATGAATCTTTGTGATTTGTTATGGCAAGCTCGGATATCTTGCCACGTGTTTAATCTGTTTGATTATAATAAATTTGATTTGATCCGGGTAATTATGATGATTGCACTAAATCTGGTTGTTGGGATTTGTTGATAGTAACAAATCTGAGTGGATAAATCTTGATTGATTTAGTGCCACGTGTCCAACCATCATTATACAGCAAGCCGGGGGAACTGATCCTCTGCCACGTGTCCTAACCGCGAGCCACAGGGACAGGGTGTCTTGACAGAGCCGCATGAGGGTGGCTTCTTAGGATTTGAACCGCATGAAGGTGGCAGCCGCATAGGTATGGCCTTCAAAATCTGAGCCGTATGAGGATGGCTTCTCAGGATTTGAACCGCATGAAAGTGGCAGCCGCATAGGTATGGCCTCCGAAATCTGAGCCGTATGAGGATGGCTTCCAACTGAACCGCATAAGACTGGCCATGTGTCAAGGCTGCATGGACGTGACCTCTCAGCATTTGAGCCGCATGGAGATGGTCCCCATGATCCGAGTCGTATGAGAGTAGCGGCCGCATGGGGGTGGCCCCATGATCCGAACCGCATAGGAGTAGCAACCGCATGGGGGTGGCGGCCGCATGTGGCAGCCGCATGGGGATGGCGGCCGCATGGAGATGGTAGCCTCATAATGAGCTTTGGAATTGGTAGATTTGTGCCAGCTATAGAGATTTTCTTTGTTTCTCTAGGAGCACGCCTTTATGTCAGAGTCATCATTGCAGCTTTATGTCAGAGGTGTCAGTTCTCCTTTATGTCAGAGTCGCCTTGTTGTGTCAGAGCATTAAATGAGGCCGCTGCGTGATGGCCAGCTGTACGTGGCATTGAATGAGGCCGCTGCATAGAACCGCATGGAGTTATGGGGATTTCTGAGCCGCATGAAACTCTAATGAACTTTTGAGCCGCATGGAACTCTAATGAACTTTTGAGCCGCATGGCGCTCTAATAAACTTTTGAGCCGCATGAAACTCTCCTAGTCTTGAGCCGCATAGGATTTCTTGTTTATTTCCATGCTTCTACACTGGCTGCTCCGTATCGCTCCTTGGCCTCATTAAAGTTTTCTTTTTGAAAGGAAAAAACTTTAGGCCTGGGTCATCTTGCAGGCGATGCAGCTCCCATATCTGATAGGAAGGATAACACTTGATGTATCTCCTTTCCTCCCAAATGCTCCAAACCTTGAATCTGAATAGCGTCTGGAACCTGGTAGTATGAGAGACCGCAGCTTTCCAACAGATTTCTGGGATGGTCCCCTCATAAATTTCTTTATCAGAAGTGCTAATAAATACTTCATGTACAAATCCCTTTTTAATTTGATTTATTAATTTTAATATTTCATGAAAATAAGATACCAGGTGAATATGTCCATGATTCGTGTATATTATCTCTTTCCCTTCAAAATACGTAGTGATTTCTGAGTCATCTAAGCGTTTGAAATAGGCTAAGAGACAGGATTTGTCGATAAGCTGCTGTTGGTACATAATGATCATTGTTTGTACCATACTCTCCGCTTCAATGCTCTGAAGTTTTTCATTTTGTATTGATATAGTTGAGTAGAAATCTAGTATGTCTGGTATTCTGAAATTTACCAGATCATGACTATTAATCTGTCTTTGGTAGGCTTAGATATTTTGTGACAAAAATATTCTCAGATCTCCGTTTAGCTCGTTTTGACCCTTAATTCTGTGGCTTGACATAGCTCCCCTATATTTTTTGATAACATAATCAAAGAATTGTTGTGGCTTTCTGGCAGGGTTCGGCCTTGAACACATGACCACAAGCCTAAACTATCGCTTTATAGAATTAGAGCGCAGTATTGGTTCGTTTTCTACACCATATGTAAGAGCTACCACACAAATCTGAACATTATTTTTGTTAGAATAATCTAACAACCTATCACAGCATCATACTCAAGAACAAAGGTTTAAGCTAACATAATTAATGAAAAGAAAAAATTAACAAGATAGGGTACTTACAATAGAAACCATATTGTTATGTATCTGAAAATATTTAATTATGAGGTTGTTTATATTCCAGGCTATACTAACTTTCTTGCTGATACTCTTACCAGGTTATAATGCTATGGATGAGGAAGAGTTCAATCGATTAAGAAAGGTATATGAAGAAATGAAAAGGCAGAAGGCCTTTTCCCATACTGCTGGCCCGAAAAAGGTCAAGGCGGATGCTGCAAACTTGGCAGCATCTTCATCTGGAGCGATGAAGGTGAACAACCCAACTCCTAAGGAGAACAACCCCCAAATATCGGCGAATAGCCAAACCCAGGGGACCACCATCCCACAAGCTGCACAAGCAATACAAGCGCAGGAAACCACGCAGGTTCCACATAATCCGAAAGGAAAGCCTTGGGACGGACAAAGAAAATTAGTGCCTTTCCGGAAGACTTTTGCCAGCACTATGGTTAGAAACTGGTACAACCAAGAGCTGGAAAAGAATGACAAAGATTCTTGGGATTTGTTCAATGGCTGCTACAGGGCCATTCAGTCAAATGATATCAAGGGAGCCAGCTACTGGCTTTCTCAGCTGGAAAAACAATATCTAGCTGAAAAGGCAAAATCTGTCTAGTTAAATTCAAAGCTTCATGAGCTAAGACATAAGAGTCAACAGTATTATGGTTTCTCCTTCTGATAGGGAGGAATTTGCAAAACAAATAGATGAATTACTTCGTCTAAAATTAATACAAAAAAGTTCTAGCACTCATTCATCACCTGCTTTCCTAGTTAGGAATCATGCAGAGATTAAACGAGGTAAAGCCAGAATAGTTATTAATTATCGAAAGCTTAATAGCTATACCAAGTTTGATGGTTAATTTATTCCTTCAACGGAACACTTGATTAAACAAATACAAGACGCTAAGTTTTATAGTAAGTTTGATGCTAAATCACGATTTTGGCAAATTAAGCTTGTTGATAAAACATCTATTGAACTAACGGCGTTCAATTGTCCTCAAGAACATTATGAATGGTTAGTTATGTCTTTTGGATTAAAAAAAAATGCCTAAACAGAGATCTGGGAATATTTTTGTCAGAAAATATCTAAGCCTACCAAATCTTACATACTCAAGAAAAGATCTCTCCGATGGGAGAAAACACTCCGGCGAAAGCCGAACGTATTGTTCATCTAGACAATCACCGTTGTCCATTTGATTTAGTTGGGTATGAACATGTTGTTCATTTACCCTCTCATGTGAATCCAGAAAATGGGATATATAATTATATTACGGATACACTTATAACCATGCATAAAGATGTGAATAACATCTTTAGAGAAGTTAATGATATGGGAATGGAACTCCTCAATATTAAAAGGGAAATTAAGAGCTTGGGAAAACTTCTATAAATGGAAGTATACAGAAAGTTCAAATTTTGAATCTTCAGATGATGAATTAGATAGACACCACATAAGGGTTGTGGAGGAGGGACAAGGTAGCAATGATACCTTTGTTATCGAAGCAATCCTGTCACGATCCGCTACCCAAATTGTTGGGCCAGGCCGAGTCATGTCCAGCCTACGCTTGAGATAAAATGTAGTAAGTTGTTCTAAAAATAGACAATACAAGATCAAAGTGTGCTAACTGTTCCATTTGTCATATTTGAATTAAAACATCATAAACACAAAATCATCTAGTATATAAATATGTCCCAAATACATAGCCAACATGTAAAACTGGAAACAGGTCCAGTAACAAAACACATAGTCTAAAACATGTCTGCTCTCAAAAGTTCCGAGCAACTAAACAAACTAGACGAGTTTCCCCGCAGGTACATCCTCGTAGGGTAAGGCCTGATCCTCGATGGCGACCCCATAATAGGAATTACGTAGCAACTCCTCCTCGGTAAGTATACCTACAACGTTATCCTGTCAGGACGGGAGCAAGTACTGATTCTACAAACTAAATATAAGATGCATAAAATGAACAACGGTGTAATAAACAGAAATTATGTCATATCACAATCTTTCATTGCATGGATACATATGTCATAGCGACAGATGTATATATAATATTTAAAATTGGAGCAGGTACGTGATCGTCAACAGGTGTACAATGTACTGTGGCACATGTAAATAAAATGTACTTTCGTACAAGTGAATAAGACGATAGATGTACATACGCACAAATACAGCTGGATAAGTACATACGGTGCGGTAAACATATAAAATGCAACCTTGCTTGAGTTCAGTAGAGGGGGAATGATCACGTACTCAACTATCAGTTTCTCCCATAACCCAGATTCTAACATGTGAAAGATATAAGAACAGTATAAAACAAGGTAGTTACTGAGAGCAGTATAAAGTATGTGAAATATGTCAAAATATTCCAGAAATGACTTGCAGTTTAAGTATCGGTATTAACATAGTTTATACACAATTTATTATATACAGTAATTAAAGTTCGTAGAGGTACTTGCCTTGTGCAAAGCAAGAGTATGTATATGAAGCTATAGATATCCGGTATCCCGTCACTGTAAAAAGGATATATAAACTTAGTTTTTATACTAAGCTAAATACTAGGACACTAGTGGTGTGACACGACTTTCTGACTGGACACCTAGCCAAGTGCTGACTTTAGCATAGAAGACCAATATGAGGTTACACAATACCTAAAAACAGCTTTTTGGGGTCTCTATACTAAGGTAGGGTAAGGTCCAACCCCAAAATATCCCAAAATCACACATAACTTTGCAAGTCATAATTATTCAATAAATAAATCAAACTGTACACTGTGTTCCAACAATTATTAAGATAGGCAAAAAGCTTAAATATATATAAAATAAAGTGACAAAATGATCCTTATTAATTATAGAAATTTATACTAATTTTTCTGGAATTTATAAGCCCTCATAGATATTTATTAAAAACCAGTAAACATAAGTACCTTGAACATGAGTTCTGGTTTCCTATTTTTATAAAATGCCAAAGTTACTAAATAAATCCTGTAAAAATAATATTAAATTAGATAAATTAACATAGTATTTAAGTATAATTTTTTCCAGACTTTTACAGCAATTAAATTACATAAAAAAATTCAAATACAGCAAGTTATAATTTCTGAAAAATAAATAAATAATTATTTAATATTTTATCTACGTATACGAAATTGAACCGGAGTCTAGGATACAGGACCCAAAGCCATGAATCAAGTCCGATATGACTCGTACAGGCCTTGAATGTATTTAGGCTCATTTAAGTCCACAGAACCCATGCTAGGTCTGGACTCAAACAAAAATACTAATTTTAAATACGTAAGTAATTAATAATAAAATAATATATTTTAATGCAGTAAAATATATATATCAATAATATTTATTGACAATAAAATAACATGTAAATATAGCATAACTATATTTGTATACATAAAACCACAAGTATGAATATATTCAAAAGCATATATATATATATATATATATATATATATATATATATATATATATATATATATATATATATATATATATATATATATATATATATATATATATATATACTTAATATAAAATATATATATATAAAAAATTTATATAACAATATATATATAATATATATAACAGTATATAGATAATATATATAAAATAAAATACATATATATATATAATATATATAATACATATATATATTATATATATATATATATATATATAATATATATATATATATATATATATATATATATATATATTATATCTATATATATATATATATATATAATTATATATATATATATCTTATATATATATTTTATATATATATATATATATATAATATATATTATATATATATATATATATATATATATATTTTATATATATATCTATTTTTTTTTATATATATATATATTTTATATATATATATATAAACTATATATATATATAAAAAAATTATATAAAATAATATTATATATTATATATATATATATATATATATATATATATATATATATATATATATATATATATATATATATAATATATATATATATAACTATATAAATATATATAAAATAATATATATATATATATATATATATATATATATATATATATATAATATATATATATATATATATATATATATATATATATATATATATATATATATAATATATATATATATATATATAATATATATAATATAATAAATATATATAATATATAATATATATATATATATATATATATATATATATATATATATATATATATATATATATATACACACATATATACATATATATAAAAAATACATATATATATATATATATATATATATATATATATATATATATATATATATATATATATATATATATATATATATACACATATATACATATATATATAAAAATACATATAAATATATATATATATATATATATATATATATATATTATATATATATATATATATATATATATATATATATATATATATATATATACATAAATAAGCCCAGCCCAAACCCATTGGGCCTGAACCCAAACCCATTATAAACAGTAAACCCAAACCCATTGCACAAACGGGTTTAAATCCAATAACGTAAAATGAAACCCGTTAACCCATTAAACTATTCTCGTGTCCGGACAGTTAGGTACACGAGAAATGAACACAACACAGTCTTGTGTCCACCGTGATTGACACGAATCTGACACGAGTTTCCCGTGTCCAAGTACATCACTGTACTCCTGGACACATGGCGAGTCCCTCCACGTGTACACGAGACACAGACACGATCCACAGAAGGAGTGACACGTACATGTCCGTCGAGGAGTTGCTGTCGGGGGTGCTACTTGCCAGAGGAAGCGTCGTGGGGCGTCGGAAAAATGTAGCTGAGTTCGTCTCGTCGAGGCGAACCGAGTGGTGGTGGTCAGAGGTGACGACGACGGCTGGGGCGGCGCCTAGGATAAATCTAGGGTTCCGGTGAGGATTGTGGTATTTTGGTTGAGAGAGACGACTGGGGCGGTCGGGGAGAGAAATAGAGTTCGGGTTTGAATTGGGGGAGTTTTATAGGCAAGAATTTAGGTTTAGATTAGGGTTTCGTTTAGGGTTAGGGTTTCGACGTGGTCGGTCGGAGGTGATGACGAGTCGAAGGCGGTGGTCACGACAATTTGCAGAACCCCCCCCCCCCCCCCCCCCCCCCATGATTTGTAATTTACACTAAACCCCCACCGCCTTTTAGTATGCAAATCAAAATTTGCATAAACATCCCTCCGCAAAGTTCTATACAAATTTAATTTGCACAAAAGATTCTAATATTGCAAACTGTCTTTAAAACATTTAAAATAATTGCAAATTGCTATTAAAATAATTTAATAAATTACAAAATAATATTTTAGGTTTTAAAAACTATTTAAAAATTATTTAAAAATTCTAGAAAATTCCTAATAATTATAATAAATTATTTTAAGGCTAAAAATGTTATTTGTAACTAAAAATCCTTAATTTAAACTAATTAAAATATTAGGGGCTTACAAATCTTTTTTTCTTAAAAAATTTTGTCCTCGAAATTCACAAGGATAGAAGACTCTACAAACATTCTAACATAGCAAGCAATTAAAACAATGACTAAGGCTACTATTAAGACTAACGTCTAAGGTATCAAGCGGGAATGGATGGTTCCCTCGTGGCTGGCGGTTCGAACAAGTAAGGATATCTATCCCTCATGTCCGACTCCCTCTCCCAAGTACATTCTCCCGGAGAGTGACGGCTCCAAGCTACTCGGACCAAGGGTATGACTTTGTTCCTCAGCCTCTTCTCCCTCCGGTCCAATATCTCCACTGGCTGCTCGGTAATTGCAAGACACGGTCCGATCTCCAACTCTGAATTATCCAGTACATGGCTGGGGTCTGGAACGTATCTCCTCAGCTGAGACACATGAAAGACATCGTGAACTCCTGCTAGGTTGGGTGGAAGTGCGACCCTGTAAACTACCTCTCTGATCCTGCCTAATATTTCGAACGGTTCAATGTATCTAGGTCTCAACTTGCCACCTCATCCGAATCGGATCGTCCCTCTGGTGGGTGATATCTTCACTAACACCATATCTCCGTCGGCAAACTCCATCGGTCTGCGACTAGCATCGGCCCAGTTTTCTGCCTGTCCTGAGCAACTCTGAGCCTGTCTCTGATCATCCTGACCTTCTCTGCTGTCTCAGTAATCATCTCCGGCCCAAGCAAAACTTTACCCCCAACATCATCCTAAAAGAGCGGTGTACAGCATCTTCGTCCATGTAGTACCTCGAATGGAGATATACCGATGTTGGCTTGGTAGTTGTTGTTGTATGAAAACTCTACCAAGTGAAGATGGCTCTCCCATGATCCGCTGAAGTCCAGCACACAAGTCCTCAACATGTCCTTGAGCGTCTGAATCGTCCTCTCGGACTGTCCAACGGTCTATGGGTGGTATGCTGTACTGAACTTGAGCCGACTGCCCAACTCTTCTTGCAAGCTCCTCCAGTAATGTGATGTGAATCTGCTGTCCTGGTCCGACACGATGCTCACCAGTACTCTGTGCAAGCGAACTATCTGCTACATGTATACCTCTGCCAACTTCTCGGTGGAGAGCCCTACCTTGAAGGGTATGAAGTGAGCACACTTCGTCAGTCTGTCAACGATAACCCATATGGCATCCTTACCTCCTTGGGAACGAGGAAGTCCTAAGACAAAGTCCATCGTAATATGTTCCCACTTTCACTCGGGAATGGGTAATGGCTGCAATAGACCAGCTGGCCTCTGAGGCTCCGTCTTGACCTGCTGGCAAACTAGACACCTCAAAATAAAGCGTGATACATCTCTCTTCATCCCGTGCCACCAAAGATGTTCCTGCAAGTCACGGTACATCTTGTTGGCACCGGGGTGAATAGAATATCGCGATCGGTGCACCTCCTGCAAGATTGTCTCTATCAGCTCTTCCTTCGGCACGCATAACCGGCTGCCGTGCCTCAAGGATCCATCCTCTGCTACGGTGAAGTCATCAAGAAATCCAGCTAAAGCCTGAACTCTGAGTCTGCGGAGGCTCTCATCTGTAGACCGAGTCTCCTTGATCTGCTCCATCAGACCTGACTGAATGTCTAGCGCCATCATCTGTATCACTGATCCTGGCTGAATACCTTAATACCGAGTTTCTCCAGATCCTCCCGTAAATGTCGATCTATCATCAGATACCATGCCATCGGATGTCTGCTCAGCGCATCCGCTACCACATTTACCTTTTCGGGGTGATACTGCAAATCGATGTCAAAGTCCTTCATCAACTCCAACCATCTTCTTTGCCTCATGTTCAGCTCATTCTGCGTGAACACATACTTCAAGCTCTTGTAGTCAGTAAAGATTTCCACTCGCTCTTCGTATAAGTAGTGTTTCCATAACTTGAGTGCAAAGATCACCGCAGCCAACTCTAGGTCGTGGGTAGGATAGTTCCGTTCATGAGTCCGTAATGCCTAGATACATAAGCAATCACTTTCCCATGCTGCTGCAGGACACATCCTAGCCCCTTTCTCGAAGCATCACTGTAAATGGTGAAATCTCCAGATCCTGAAGGTAATGTCAGAACTAGAGCAGTCGTCAGCCTCCTCTTCAGCTCCTCAAATGCTGCCTAGTAGTCCTCTGACCAGATGTACTCTGCGTCCTTCCGCGTCAACTTCGTCATGGGTTCAGCTATTCTAGCAAAGTCCTAGACAAACTTCCTATAATAGCCTGCTAATCCCAAGAAGCTCCTGATCTCTGAAACCGATGTCGGAGCCTTCCTTGTCTCGACGGCAGCAATCTTTCTGGGATCCACTGAGATCCCCTCTCCAGTGACCACATGACCGAGAAACTCTACTCGATCTAGAAAGAACTCGCACTTCGACAATTTGGCATACAACCTCTCCTTCCTTAGAATCCCCAAAACTGTCGCAAGTGTTCTGCGTGCTCTTCCGACGTCTTCGAGTATATCATGATATCGTCGATAAATACCACAACGAACTTATCCAGATACTGGTGAAATGTCTTGTTCATCAAGTTCATAAAGACAGCTGGCACATTTATGAGACCAAATAGAATCACCAAAAACTCGTACTGCCCATACTTTGTGTTGAACGCAGTCTTCTGGATGTCTTCAGCCCTGACTTTCACCTGGTGGTAACCGGATCTTAAATCTATCCTGGAAAATACCTTTGCCCCACTCAACTGGTCGAACAAATCATCTATCTGAGGCAGAGGATATTTATTCTTAATGGTGATGGTATTCAATGTCCGGTAGTCAATACACAACCGGACTGTACCATCCGTCTTCGGTATAAAGAGCATTGGCGCTCCCCATGGAGAAGCACTAGATCGAATGAAACCCTTTTTTAATAGGTCATCGATCTGCTCCTTCATCTCTATGGCCTCCTTGGGCCGGTTCACTCTATAGCAAGCACAGGATACTGGTGATGAGTTCGGTACTAAATCTATAGTGAACTCCACATCTCTGTCAGGCAGAAGTCCTGGAAGATCCTCTGGGAATACATCCATAAACTCTCCAATGATAGGGTGTGGCGGTGCTAACTCCCCAACTGTCGCACAACAGTTCGGCTCTAGGCTGATCTCCGGCCCTGTCCTCCGGACACTGAATGGTGTTGTTCCTGGGGGACTGAACAGAATACTACCCTCATGACAGTCTATAGCTGCGTGAGCATAGCTAAGCTAATCCATTCCTAATAGAGCATCTATAGATAGCTCTAATGGGTACTAGTCCGCCTCCCGTCATTACTCTACTCATCTCCTCGGTGGGTGTAGCTACTAAGTAGTGTTTTTGCAAAAACTCTAATGACATAACGCTATGCGATGCACCAGAATCAAACAAGCATAGTGCTAGAAAAGTATGCAAATAAATATGACCTGTGATGACGTCGGCCAAATAATCTGGCTCCGAAACCTGCTCCGGCTTCGCATCAAGAGCTAGACTATAAGCCTTCCCCTGGGGCTCCTTCAGCTGCTGCAGATGCTGCCCGAACCTCTGCTGCTGAGTCGGGAGCGACGGTCCTCTAGATGGTGGTCCAGTACCTGGTGCCCTCGCTACTGGACAGTCCCGAAGCTGGTGGGGGGTAGACCCACAAGCTAAGCACTGCTTCAACCTCTTCCTGCAGTTGGAGTAATCATGCCCTGGCCTCCTACAGTATACACACACAGCTTCCCTCTGCTGCTGTGGTCCTTGGCTCTAACTGGTGGGGTTGGATGATGTGGTGTGGGAGGACGGTATGTCTGCTGGTGCAGCGCCGGTGCTCTCGACTGGAAAGCCTGGCGCTTGGAAGGTCCCTCGTGGTGTACGGAAACCGGCCTCTTGCAAGATAGAAGACGCTCCTCTATCCTCCGGGCCAACTCTAGGCTCTGGTAGTAGTCAGTCATCACGTTTGCCACAAGGAGGATGCCAATGTCTGGGACTAGACTATGGCAAAATATACACGTCATCTCCTCGGGGTCTGCAACCAGGCTAGGGGCGAAACAACTCAAACGACTAAACTCTGCCGCATACTCGTCAACAAAAAGGTTTCCCTACTGGATGTTTTGGAATTGTAGCCCCATGGCTACTCTAGCGGTAGTCGAGAAGAATTTCTTCTTGAACTGGATCTTGAACTAATCCCATGTGGCTCTTCCTCTCGCGAATAGTAGCTCATTTCGGAACCAAACTCCTGCTAAGTCTGTCAGCAGAAATTCTGCTGCTTCGACCTGAAGGTCACCCGGCAACCTAGCTCCGAGGAGCTTCCTCTCTACCAAGTCTAACCAGTCATCTGCGACTATGATGCCTTCAGTCCCCATGAACTCCCTGGGGTTCAGGCTCTTGAAGTCCTTGATATTCTTCGCTCTCTTTCGTGGCTCTACCGGTGGTGGGACCATGGTACGCTCCTCAGAATGCTCCACGCTCTGGCGAAGTAAGGTGGTCTGCTCTTGATGGGTCGTTAGGAACCCCTGGATCAGAGTGGGCAGCTAGTTTCCGTCGAGAGTGACGGAAGCCTGGGTAGGTATAACAATAGGTGGTGGTGGGAGTATCGGGTCCTGTTGGGACTGTGGGGTGGGACGTGGTAGAGGCATCTGGGTTGGTGGATTTTTGGAGTGGGGGTGTATGGTAGGTGGAGGTGGAGGTGCTTCGGTCAACTGGTCGACCGGCCGGTGTCACACCCCAGAACCAGAATACTGGAGAGCGGGGGAATGACTCAGCCAGCTACGTATTACGGGTAGAGGAATACCATATAATACGATCAATGTTGTCTAATAAGACGAGGGGGTGCATACTACATGAAAGTCATACTATGGTCACTTCACATCTATTGTCTCAATCATTCAAACACGAAACAGAAAATAGAGAACATGTAGGATAAAGCAGTAAGGCATCCCAAACGCTTAGTCAAAATGTTCTTGATATCTGGCTTTACAAAATATAGCCAGATGATGTAGCAAAGTATACACAATTGTTATCAGCTGCAGCCTGACTTAATTATAATTATGTAAAAGTAAGTACAAGACGATCCGACTAACATGTCGGTGCCAAACGGTAAAATATAAAGTAAGTAACAAAACGAACGGGGAAGTAAGGAACCCACTCGAGTCCTCCTGCGATCATCCCTCTAGTATTGACCATCTTGGAGGTGGAAGTAAGCCGAGTCCTCGGGAACCGGCTCTAGATCTGGCCATGCAAAACCAGAGAGGTTAGACCTCTAATAGCAAGTACCGCAAGGAAGCACGATATGAGGAATTAAACCAGTAAATAAGAGAATATAATAATAGATCTCTGCTTGCTACTGGAATTCACACAACGTCACGACACTTCGAACCAACTTCCCAACCAAACAAGGACAGAAGTTGGCCCGTCATGTCTCGACACTCTGATCATCTCAGTTAGTCAACAGAGTAGGTACAGTACACAACCAAATCAATTTAAAGGCCATTCAACTGCTACAGCTTGCTATTGTGGGTTCCAATTATCTTGGAATTATGCGATAAAGGATTCCTCAGTTCTTACTATGCGCAAACAAGGCTAGTTTACCCAATCAATCAATTGCGCCAATCATGTATTTAGACGAGTCCCAGCGGGACGCCCGTCGTTAATATACAATGTACAATAAATAATATAAGCAGATACCACTCCCTGCCCGTGTGGCAGATTTGCAATATCTGTGGGAACCAGCCGGCCTGTCGGGCACTTAATAGTCCCAAAGAGGGCTGCCATGTAAGAACTCGGGAATCCGTTCTCTCCATGCAATCATCATTTTATTTAACTTAATAGCCTCTATGTTGAGTGAAATCCCATACCGTGGATCATGGTCATTCAGAATGAGTACTTTCGTACGGGATACGATATGCATATCTCTACAACGATACCCGTGCGGTTAGGTTGTAGGTCTTACATAGCGTAATGCAACAATCAAAACTAGCTACGGAATAATCATACCTTGACCATAAAGTACACATGCTGCTTTTTGTAGAAAATAAATAAATAAATTGAAGCCTGCATGTGTGCTTGTATATCAATATTCGGGATCGGCCAATCGATTATAATAGTTCATAATTAATATGAACGTGTCTCATTCATTCAATTCAATAAGACGACTAGCCAGTCTCTTAGTTCCAACTAGGAACGCATGATCAATTATTAGTCAAGGTCACAATCAAAATCAACCAATGTTAATTCGGGACAAGAATTAGTCCAAAGGCCCGAGAAATTATAGAAGTTCATGCAGCATGTGCCAGGAAACAGCATGCGCCAGAAACAACATGTGCCAGAAACAGCATGCGCCAGAAATAGCATGCGCCAGAAACTGCATGCGCCAGAAAATAGCATGCGCCAGAAACAGCATGCACCAGAAACAGCATGTGCCAGAAAACAACATGCGCCAGAAACTGCATGCGCCAGAAACAGCATGCACCAGAAACAGCATACGCCAGAAAACAACATGCGCCAGAAACTGCATACGCCAGAAGCTGCATGTGCCAGAAACAACATGCGCCAGAAAATAGCATGCGCCAGAAAACAGCATGCGTCAGAAACTGTATGCGCCAGAAACAGCATACGCCAGAAAACAGCATGCACCAGAAACTGTATGCGCCAGAAACTGCATGCGCCAGAAACAGCATGCGCCAGAAAACTGCATGCGCCAGAAACTGTATGCGCCAGAAACTGCATGCACCAGAAACTGCATGCACCAGAAACAGCATGCGCCAGAAACAGCAAGTGCCAGAAACTGCATGCGCCAGAAACAGAATGCGCCAGAAACAGCATATACTGCTCATCTTCTCCAATCAGCCTCTAATGGCCATGAAAACTCGTGAACCAAAAAGACCATAAATCACTCAAAATAAGTCGAAATCAGGACTTCCAATAGTCAAAATTGGGTAGAATCAAATTTCCTAAAACATGGAACCATAAAAACTTGAAAAATAACAAAGTTACTAGATCAAAACCTAAAAATTTCAAAAATATATTAAACTTAGATCTACATGAAATGAGCCATAGAAATCGAAAATACTAAGTACTAAAGTATCTAAGAATCTTGAGAGGAAGAAAATGGAACAACAAAAATGGGAATCCATCAAGAAGTAAGTTGGCACTTGCCTAGCTCTCCTAGGTTGGTGGGAGAGTTATGAGGAAGAAGAAGAGTAATGAGAAGAAGTAATGAAGAGAGAGAAAGGTTTTGGAGTTTTAAATGGGGGTGGTGGTAGGTGGGGAGTTGGGTTCATGTTGAACCATCAAGGCCGGAAATTAAACCAACTCGGGCCGAACCCAATAAGCAAAACAGAAGGTAAAATACAAAAAATACAGAAAAATAATTAACGTGAAATTAAAAAAAATTAAATACATAACAATACATGATAAATATTAAATAAATACATTCCAGTAGTACATGTATTTAGAATACGTATTTCGGAAATGGGAAGTGACATCTCTACCCTCCTTAGAAAAATTTCGTCCTCGGAATTTTAAATCCAAGCATGATATGAACATCGAGGCTAAACTAATCTAAGTATAAGCAATTTGAGTAAGCAATCGTTCTACAATGCCAATAGCAAGTAACATATCTATGTTTAACTATCGACGACACCAAGCAATTCTACTCATAAGGTGACAAGCATGAGGAGTTAAGACAATCAAGGTATATAGAAAGAGATATACTTTGTGAGTCAAACAGGTGCGGATACCGTGATCGGATATCATCTTCACGTTCTCATGTTGACTCTCCTAAAGAGTGATGACCCCAAGCAACCCGGACAAGGCTAATTGTTCGGTTCTTGAGTATCTTCTATCTTCGGTCCAAAATAGACACAGACTATTCCTCGTAAGACAGGTTGGTACCAACAACCAGCTCAGAATGATCAAGGATATGGCTTGGGTCCGATACATACCTACGTAACTGAGATACATGGAACACGTCATGCACCTCTCGTAAAGAAGGTGGAAGGGATAAACGATAAGCAACATCGCCTATCCGATCAAGGATAACAAACGGGCCCACGTACCGCGGACTCAACTTCCCGCGAACGCTAAATCTAATGACCCCACGGGTAGGTGAGATCCGCAAGAACACGTGGTCCCCAACAGAAAACTCTAGCAGCCTACGATGCTGGTCCGCCCAATGACGATGCCGATCCTGCGCAACTCAAAGTCGCTCTCTAATTCCTTTGACCACTTCAACTGTCTGGACAATCATTTTCGGGCCTAACATCTTTCTCTCCCCGATATCATCCCATACCAGTGGCGACCTACACTTCTCACCATATAATGCTTCAAATGGCGCCATTTGGATACTGGCTTGATAACTGTTGTTGTATAAAAATTCGACTAAGTGCAGGTGGCTCTCCCATGATCCTCCAAAATCTAGAGTACAAGCTCGCAACATATCCTCTAAAGTCTGAATTGTTCTTTCTGATTGTCCGTCTGTCTGTGGATGGTAAGCCGTGCTAAATCTTAACTTGGTACCCAGGCTATGATGTAAGCTCTTCCAGAAATGTGATGTAAAATGGGTATCTCTGTCTGACACAATACTGACAGGGACTCCATGCTGCCTGACTATCTGTTGCATATACAATTCTGCCAACTTTTCTGTAGATTGCCCTACTCTGAAAGAAAAAAAGTGTGCCACCTTCGTAAGCCGATCTACTATCACCCAAAATGGCATCTTTACCACTTGGTGACCTCGATAAACCGGTCACAAAGTCCATTGTAATATGTTCCCATTTCTATTCTGGAATAGAAAGCGGTTGCAATAACCCAGCTGGCCTCTGTTGCTCTGCCTTTACTTGCTGACATACCAGGCAACGGGAAACAAATCTAGCTATCTCCCTCTTTATCTCGTTCCACCAGAAGTGCTACTTTATATCTTGGTACATCTTGGTCCCTCCAGGGTGTACAGAATACTGGGAACTGTGAGCTTTTGCCATAACCTCCTGTCTGATATCTCCACTAGACACACATAGACGCGATCCAAACCTAAGAGTACCATCTTCATGAATTCTCATCTCCTTCCTGAGTCCTGACTCACATTCTGTCCTAAGCTTCTGAATCCTTGGGTCCTGTGCCTGAGCTGCCTTGATCCTGTCTACCAAGTCGGATTGAACTTGTAGACTTGTTAGAATTCTTACATCACTAGGAAGTATAACTTCGATGCCCATCTCCTGAAGGTCTTCTAAGATATGCCTCTGTGTTGTCAACATAAATGTGCCGCCTATCCTGCTAAGAGCGTCTGCTACCACATTAGCCTTGCCTGGATGATACTGAAGCTCCACGTCGTAATCCTTGATCAACTCCAACCATCTTCTCTGCCTCATGTTCAGCTCCTTCTGAGTAAAGATGTACTTCAGACTTTTGTGGTCTGTGTACATGTCCACTCGATCACCATATAAGTAATGCCTCCATAGCTTCAAAGCAAATACTACTACCGCCAACTCCAAGTCATGAGTTGGGTAATTCTTCTCGTGGTCTCGAAGTTGCCTGGATGCATACGCTATTACCTTCCCATGCTGTATAAGGACATATCCAAGTCCTTTACCTGACGCATCACAATATACAGTGAAACCTCCGGGCCCAACTGGCAATGTAAGAATAGGCGCTGATATCAACTTCTGCTTCAGATTCTCAAATGATGCCTGGCATTCTGCTGACCAGACGAATGGTACATCCTTTCGTGTCAAGCGGGTCATGGGTGATGAAAGTCTTACAAAATCTGATACAAATCTCCTGTAATATCCTGCCAATCCCAAGAAACTATGCACATCTGCTACGGTCTTGGGTACTGGCCAACTCTCTACTGCTTCTACCTTCTTGGGATCTACTGCTACTCCAGCTCCTGATACGATGTGCCCCAAAAATGAAATATGGTCCGACCAAAACTCACACTTGCTGAGCTTGGCATACAACTGGTTCTCTCTCAGAACCTATAACACTTTTCTGAGGTGGTCTTCATGCTCCTCTTCACTAGCAGAGTATACGAGAATGACGTCAAGAAATACAACGACAAATTGATCTAAGCACGGCATAAAGATGCGGTTCATCAAATCCATAAATATTGCTAGAGCATTGGTCAAACCAAACGGTATTACCAAGAATTCATAATGCCCATACTTCGACCTGAATGCTGTATTGGAAATATCCTCCTTCCGAACCCTTACTTGGTGATACCCTGAATGAAGATCTATCTTGGAGAAAACTCTAGCTTTGCTCAACTGATCAAACAAGTCGTCGATCCTGGGTAGTGGGTACTTGTTCTTTATTATTGCCGCGTTAAGCTTCCTGTAATCGATGCATAATTTCGATGACCCATCCTTCTTCCCCACAAGTACCACTGGTGCTGCCCATGGTGATATGCTAGCTTGGATGAACTTCTTCTCCTTCAGTTCCTCTATGTGCTGATATACCTTGGCCTGTTCTGAATCCGCCATTCTGTAAACTCGATCTGATATCGATTTAGTTCCAGGTACCAATTCTATGCTGAACTCAATATCCCTAACCGGTGGTAGACCTGGAAGTTCTTCAGAAAATACGTCTAGAAACTCTTCAACTACCTTCGGAACTAGGACGTCTTCCATTGCCGTCACTACTCCCTGCTCTTGTTGAGTTGCCACTGATCTGACTAAGGTGAACCGCTTCATGCCTGGAATATCAAAAGATACACTCCCTCTACGATAATCTATTGTCACATGACTGTCTTTCAGCCAGTCCATGCCTAAGATAACGTCGAAATTTTCAACAGAAAATTCTATCAACCGGGCGGGTAAGGAATGCCCACAAACTACAAAGCTACATGCTAGAATAACTCTACTAACTCCTACGAGCCCATTACCAGTGAGTATATTTAACCTCCCTGGCAATGCCTCGAATTCTATTCCTAGCCGTGTTGCAAATTGTGCAGATATAAATGAGTGTGATGCTCCCGAATCAAACAATACTACTGCGGGATATGAGGCGACGAGAATGTTACCTGCCACAACATCTCCCGATGCTAATGCCTCCTCCAAGGACAGAGTGAATGCCTGTCCTCGACCTCCTTATTGGTTCCCATGTTGCGGCCTAGCCTGGTGCTGCTGCTGGCCCCTGTCTTGATGATGCTGGGGTGGTTTATGCTGGTATTGCTGTATCGGCGGTCCCTGCTGCCGAAATATCTGAACTTGTGTCATGAACGGGCGTTGTACCAACGGTCTCACTGCCACCGCTGGTCCTCGATACTGGTCTGCCCCTGGTGCTGGCAGAGCAGGAAATTGTTGCACTGGTCCTCCTGACCTCGAATTCATGGGACAGGTGGTAACCCGATGATCTGGATTTTCACATATCAAACATTGTCTGTTCAATGTTCGATACACATCTCTAGTGTGCCCTACCTTCCCACAATAAGTACAGCCCGCTGGGGGTTGCTGGTTCTTCCTCTATTGCTGTTGCTGCTGCCTTGGTGGTGGTGCTGGCCCTCGTATTGCCACATCGTGAATGCGAATGCCAGGGGATGGTGCTGTTGTTCGGGGCGCTGCTCCCCCTCCTCCTTCAATCTGACTGTGGGATCTCTTCTGACCTCCAGTCCTTGCCGTGATCCTCTGGATGGTGATCTCATGCCTTCGGATTGCCGTCAATACTTCGTCAAAAGTCTGATAATTGTGCCCTTCTATCAATTGCAAGATCTCAAGATGAAACCCTTGCTGGAATCTCATAGCCCTCTGGCTCTCTGTTGCTACCATCTCCGGAAGGGCCGGTGTGTCCACTTCCACTAGGATAGGTGGAACTGTTGGTGGTGGTGGAACCTCCGGATACTGCGATCCAGCTGCTGCTTCCACTATCACTTCTTCTTGGATAGTCTCTTGAAGTAGTTCTGACCCTTGTTGCTGACCAACCTGGTCAGGTTGTCCATGTTGCCCTTGTTGCTGTCCAGTTCTGACAGATGCGGACGAAGTGCCCCTAAAAAGGGACAAAAGAATAATCAAACGACCGGACAGAAAAGATCAATGAAGTCAAAGGACACTGGAATGTCAAGCTAGAGTTGAGAACAACGAATCATGAGATCAAGGGGGAACATGTGTGATTGAGACATCCTATAAATCAAAACACCCCACAAGTCTGAAATCAGACCTGCATGGGCCACCACTAAAATCTTGTCACGCCCCAGAACCAGAATACTGGAGAGCGGGGGAATGACTCAGCCAGCTACGTATTACGGCTAGAGGAATACCGTATAATACGATCAATGCTGTCTAATAAGACGAGGGGGTGCATACTACATGAAAGTCATATTATGGTCACTTCACATCTATTGTGTCAATCATTCAAACACGAAACAGAAAATAGAGAACATGTAAGATAAAGCAGTAAGGCGTCCCAAACACTTAGTCAAAATATTCTTGATATCTGGCTTTACAAAATATAGCCAGATGATATAGCAAAGTATACACAATTGTTATCAGCTGCAGCCTGACTTAATTACAATTATGTAAAAGTAAGTACAAGACGATCCGACTAACATGTTGGTGCCAAATGGCAAAATATAAAGTAAGTAACAAAACGAGCGGGGAAGTAAGGAACCCACTCGAGTCCTCCTGCGATCATCCCTCTAGTATTGACCATCTTAGAGGTGGAAGTAAGCTGAGTCCTCGGGAACCGGCTCTAGATCTGGCCATGCAAACCCAGAGAGGTTAGACCTCTAATAGCAAGTACCGCAAGGAAGCACGATATGAGGAATTAAACCAGTAAATAAGAGAATATAATAATAGATCTCTGCTTGCTACTGGGATTCACACAACGTCACGACACTTCGAACCAACCTCCCAACCAAACAAGGACAGAAGTTGGCCCGTCATGTCTCGACACTCTGATCATCTCAGTTAGTCAACAGAGTAGGTACAGTACACAACCAAATCAATTTAAAGACCATGTAACTACTACGGCTTGCAATTGTAGGTTCCAAGTTATCTTGGAATTATGCGATAAAGGATTTCTCAGTTCTTACTATGCGCAAACAAGGCTAGTTTATCCAATCAATCAATTGCGCCAATCATGTATTTAGACGAGTCCCAGCGGGACGTCCGTCGTTAATATATATTGTACAATAAATAATATAAGCAGATACCACTCCCTGCCCGTGTGGCAGATTTGCAGTATCTGTGGGAACCAGCCGGCCTGTCGGGCACTTAATAGTCCCAAAGAGGGCTGCCATGTAAGAACTCGGGAATCCGTTCTCTCCATGCAATCATCATTATATTTAACTTAATAGCCTTTATGTTTAGTGAAATCCCATGCCGTGGATCATGGTCATTCAGAATGAGTACTTTCGTACGGGGTACGGTATGCACATCTCTACAACGATACCCGTGCGGTTAGATTGTAGGTCTTACATAGCGCAATACAACAATCAAAACTAGCCACGGAATAATCATGCCTTGACCATAAAGTACACATGCTGCTTTTTGTAGAAAATAAATAAATAAATTGAAGCCTGCATGTGTGCCTGTATGTCAACATTCGAGATCGGCCAATCGATTATAATAGTTCATAATTAATATGAACGTATCTCATTCATTCAATTCAATAAGACGACTAGCCAGTCTCTTAGTTCCAAATAGGAGCGCATGATCAATTATTAGTCAAGGTCACAATCAATATCAACCAATGTTAATTCGGGACAAGAATTAGTCCAAAGGCCCGAGAAATTATAGAAGTTCATGCAGCATGTGCCAGGAAACAACATGCGCCAGGAAACAGCATGCGCCAGAAACAACATGCGCCAGAAACAGCATGCGCCAGAAACTGCATACGCCAGAAAATAGCATGCGCCAGAAACTGCATGCGCCAGAAACAGCATGCGCCAGAAAATAGCATGCGCCAGAAACTGCATGCGCCAGAAACAGCATGCGCCAGAAACAGCATACGCCAGAAAACAGCATGCGCCAGAAAATGCATGTGCCAGAAACTGCATGCGCCAGAAACAGCATGCGCCAGAAAATAGCATGCGCCAGAAAACAGCATGCGCCAGAAACTGCATGCGCCAGAAACAGCATGCGCCAGAAAACAGCATGCGCCAGAAACTGTATGCGCCAGAAACATTATGTGCCAGAAAACAGCATGCGCCAGAAACTGTATGCGCCAGAAACAGCATGCGCCAGAAACAGCATGTGCCAGAAACAGCATGTACTGCTGATCTTCTCCAATCAGCCTCTAATGGCCATGAAAACTCATAAACCAAAAAGACCATAAATCACTCAAAATAAGTCGAAATCAGGACTTCCAATAGTCAAAATTGGGTAGAATCAAATTTCCTACAACATGAAACCATCAAAACTTGAAAAATAACAAAGTTACTAGATCAAAACCTAAAAATTCCAAAAATATATTAAACTTAGATCTACATGAAATGAGTCATAGAAATCGAAAATGCTAAGTACTAAAGTATCTAAGAATCTTGAGAGGAAGAAAATAGAACAACAAAAATAGGAATCCATCAAGAAGCAAGTTGGCACTTGCCTAGCTCTCCTAGGTTGGTGGGAGAGTTATGAGGAAGAAGAAGAGTAATGAGAAGAAGTAATGAAGAGAGAGAAAGGTTTTAGGGTTTTAAATGGGGGTAGTGGTAGGTGGGGAGTTGGGTTCATGTTGAACCATCAAGGCCGAAAATTAAACCAACTCGGACCGAACCCAATAAGCAATGCAGAAGGTAAAATACAGAAAATACAAAAAAATAATTAACGTGAAATTAAAAGAATTTAAGTACAGAACAATACATGATAAATATTAAATAAATACATTCCAGCAGTACATGTATTTAGAATACGTATTCCGGGAACGAGAAGTGATAGCCGGATAGAAAGTGTGCCATTTTTCGGTGTGGCATACTGGGACAAGCGTGTGAGCACCATCTATGGAAAAATAAAAGGACTCATAAGAATTCCTTTAAGTAAACAATCACAAACAAACAAGAAAGTCTAATTCGTAATAACGATCATATGCTCTGATGAGTTTCCTATGTTGCAATCCTAGTAATCCTCTAGGTGTTCTAAATGTTATTTCTAGTGTTATCTAGTTACCTTAAGTTTCTAATTGCAGGCATAATGGTACAATGATGTAACCAAAATAACTTAGTCGAGACCTGCATGGGCCACCACTAAAAATATGTCACGATCCGCTACCCAAATTGTCGGACCGGACCGAGTCATGTCCAGCCTACGCTTGAGATAAAATATAGTAAGCTGTTCTAAAATAGACAATACAAGATCAAAGTGTGCTAACTGTTCCATTTGTCATATTTGAATTAAAACATCATAAATACAAAATCATCTAGTATATAAATATGTCCCAAATACATAGCCAAGATGTAAAACTGGAAACAGGTCCAGTAATAAAATACATAGTCTAAAACATGTCTGCTCTCAAAAGTCCCGAGCAACTAAACAAACTAGACGAGTTTTCCTGCAGGTACATCCTCGTAGGGTAAGGCCTGATCCTCGATGGCGACCCCATAATAGGAATCACATAGCAACTCCTCCTCGGTAAGTATACCTACAACGTTATCCTGTCAGGACGAAAGCAAGTACTAATTCTACAAACTAAATATACGAAGCATGAAATGAACAGCGGTGTAATAAATAGGAATCATGGCATATCACAATCTATCATGGCAAGAATACATATGTTATAGCGACAGATGTATTTGTAATATTTAAAACTGGAGCATATACGTGATCGTCAATAGGTATACAATGTACTATGGCACATGTAAATAAAATGTACTTCCGTACAAGTGAATAAGGCGATAGATGTACATACGCACAAATACAGCTGGGTAAGTACATACGGTGCGGTAAACATATAAAATGCAACCTTGTTCGAGTTCGGTAGAGGGTGCATGATCACGTACTCAACTATCAGTTTCCTCTATAACCCAGATTCTAACATGTGAGAGATATGAGAACAGTATAAAACATGGTAGGTATTGAGAGCAGTCTAAAGTATGTGAAATATGTCGAGATATTCCAGAAATGACTTGCAGTTTAAGTATCGGTATTAACATGGCTTATACACAATTCATTACATGCGGTAATTAAAGTTTGTAGAGGTACTTGCCTTGTGCAAAGCACGAGTATGTACATGAAGCTATAGATATCTGGTGTCCCCTCACTTTAAAAAGGATATATAAACTTAGTCTTTATACTAAGCTAAATACTAGGACACTAGTGGTGTGACACGACTTTCTGACTGGACACCTAGCCAAGTGCTAACTTTAGCATAGGAGACCAATGTGAGGTGACACAATACCTAAAAACAACTTTCTGGGATCTCTATACTAAGGTAGGGTAAGGTCCAACCCCAAAATATTCCAAAATCACACATAACTTTGTATGTCGTAATTATTCAATAAATAAATCAATACTTTATTTTAACAATTATTAAGATAGACAAAAGCATAAATATACATAAAATAAAGTACCAAAATTATCCATGTTAATTATAGAAATTTATAATAATTGTTTTGGAATTTATAAACCCTCAAAGATATTTATTAAAAACCAGTAAACATAAGTACCTTAAAAATGAGTTCTGTTTTCCTATTTTTATAAAATGCCAAAATTACTAACTAAATCCTAGAAAAATTATATTAAATTAGCTAAATTAACATAGTATTTAACTATAATTTTTTCCAGATTTTTACAGCAATTAAATTACATATAAAAATTCAAATACAACAAGTTACAATTTCTGGAAAATAAATAATTAATTATTTAATATTTTATCCACGTATACGAAATTGAACCGGAATCCAGATACGGGATCCAAAGCCATGAATCAAGTCCGATATGACCCGTACAGGTCTTGAATGTATTTAGGCTCATTTAAGTCCACAGAACCCATGCTAGGTCTGGACTCAAATGGCCATAATTCACAGTTTACAAAAATACTAATTTTAAATACGTAAGTAATTAATAATAAAATAATATATTTTAATACAGTAAAATATATATATCAATAATAATTATTGACAATAAAATAACATGTAAATATAGCATAATTATATTTGTATACATAAAAGCACAAGTATGAATATATTCAAAAGCATATATATATATATATATATATATATATATATATATATATATATATATATATATATATATATATATATATATATATTTCCTTTCATTGGCTCTCTCGTCCGGACTTTAAGGGAGTGGGGTCCGATAATAACAGGGAGGCCAATGGTTGGCTGCCACTGGGACCTACGGTGACGCACACAGTCACAAACTACTAACAAAATATCATTTTCGTTCACCATATGATCATCATATTAGGACAACCACCACCATTGTTACTAATCAATTGTGTTTGTGTTACTGTGTGTTTGCAGCCGAGAGAGGTTTGGAGAGGTGCATGCCAAGCTGTGGTGGGAAGACAATAGAGAGAGGATTCAAGCTCAGTATCTATAGAGAACGACGTCGGTCTAAGTTAAGTTTCTTAGGTCACCAGTACCCCGATCGAAAGTAGAAAATTAGGTTACAAAAATTAATGTACGTGCATGTGTTTTCTGGTTTTCTCAAACCTTTTTTTTTTAATTTGTTGGTACTCTTTAGATCATTGGTGGTGACTGCTGCTCCTTGCGTTGTGCAAGTTTTGTTAGAGTTGTTCTACTATATATTTATATATATAACAAATATATATAATATATATATATATAGAAAATATTTAATATAAAAAATATATATATAAATACTGTATATAACAGTATATATATAATATATATAACAGTATATATATAATATATATAAAATACATATACATATATACACACACACACACAGATATATATATATATATATATATAAGCCCAGCCCAAACCCATTGGGCTTGAACCCAAACCCATTATAAACAGTAAATTCAAACCCATGGCACAAACGGGCTTAAACCCAATAACATAAAATGAAACCCGTTAACCCATTAAACTATTCTCGTGTTCGGACAGTTAGGGACACGAGAAATGAACCCGACACAGAGTCTTGTGTCCACCGTGATTGACACGAATCTGACACGAGTTTCCCGTGTCCAAGCACATCACTGCACTCCTGGACACGTGGCGAGTCCTTCCACGTGTACACGAGACACAAACACGACCCACAGAAGGAGTGACACTTACGTGTCCGTCGAGGAGTTGTTGTCGGGGGTGCTACTTGCCGGAGGAAGCGTCGTGGGGCGTCGAAAAAAATGTAGCTGAGTTCGTCTCGTCGAGGCGAACCGAGTGGTGGTGGTCGGAGGTGACGACGACGGCTGGGGCGACGCCTAGGATAGATCTAGGGTTCCGACGAGGATTGGGATATTTTGGTCGAGAGAGACGACTGGGGCGGTCAGGAAGAGAAATAGAGTTAGGGTTCGAATTGGGGGGGGTTTATAGGCAAGAATTTAGATTTAGATTAGGGTTTCGTTTGGGGTTTAGGGTTAGGGTTTCGACGAGGTCGGTCGGAGGTGATGACGAGTCGAAGGCGGTAGTCACGACGATTTGCAGAAACACCCCCCCCCCCCCATGATTTGTAATTTACACTAAACCTCCACCGCCTTTCAGTATGCAAATCAAAATTTACATAAACACCCCTCCGCAAAATTATGTGCAAATTTAATTTGCACAAAAGATTCTAATATTACAAACCGTCTTTAAATCATTTAAAATAATTACAAATTGCTATTAAAATAATTTAATAAATTACAAAATAATATTTTAGGTTTTAAAAGGTTTTAAAAAATTATTAAAATTATTTAAAAATTCTAGAAAATTCCTAATAATTATAATAAATTATTTTAAGGCTAAAAATGTTATTTGTAACTAAAAATCCTTAATTTAAACTAATATTAGGGGCTTACAAATCCCTACCATCCATCCAGGATCTATAAATCCTGGTCCAAAAATACTTATGAAAGATATAGGTGCAGGCACGTCAGGAGTTACTTCTCCGTGTATACCAATGATCCCAAAAGATTCGATAAAAGATTGGGTAAAGTTGCATGCAACCCGTCAAAATCTATATCAGGATAGAACTTTCTTTCTGATATGATACTTTTCAATATGTTATTTAAGAACTCTAGTCGTATTGTCGATATGTTTCATAACTATGGTTATGTAATTGGACCTTTTGGTTTCTTTTCTAATTATATCCTTGAATTTCTTTGTGATATAAAACATTTTTTACGCCTCCTGTATTTGGTTGGCGTCGAACTCGGTATGCCTATGTGTCCAACTCATAGAGAAGCAGATGTATGCTCCCCTATCTGGGTTAATGGAGATTTTATGACACGCTGTGCTGTTGGTGTATATTTGTCTGCCATGGAAACAATAAAAGGGACTCGTGGTATCATAAGTTCGTCAATCTTGAAATATTGTTTATTAAACGATGGATAGTGTCTCAAATTATCCATCCCAATAAGACAATCGTTGTCAAATTCTTTGGGTAAAAGTATGAAATCATATTGATATGTCATACAGTTACCGTGTATATCGGGGAATTGGACATAAAATTTAGCTTTGAAATTAACTAAAATTTGTCTTCCTATAAAATCATTTAATTTACATGGTTTTTCTAGTTATAGTCCTTTGTAGCTTTGGGATCTTCTCCCGTAAAATCTGTTAGGAGTGAAGCTAGTAATCTTTCTAGGGTCGTTTGCTTATTAGCGTCACTTTTGATTTTGGCAGCTTCTTCAGGATTTAGTGTTTCAAAGTTTCTTAACCATGCCGCCGAATGACCTTGCCAATAGCTTATAGCATAGTGTAGAAATCCATTTGTATCAAGATCTGGTACAAGAAAATATATCATTCCCTGAATCTTTTGACTCCAGTTAGAGATATATTCTCCAATTTTCTTATGGGGAATATCGTCAATATTAAAAGTTAATCCATCAGAAAGAAATGTTCTATCCTGATATAGATTTTGACGGGTTGCATGCAACTTTACCCAATCTTTTCTCGACTTAAACTTTCTCTTGAAATTTGGTTTCCACTTCTTTCGTGTTATTTTCCATTTATTTTTCCAGAAGGTTTTACCCTTTTTGTTCCATCGCTTCTTTTCCAATTTGATCCCATATATTCCGGGGGATACCCAAATTGAAAATTAACGTCTTCATCATACTTGGAACAACATCGATATCCAAGAGTGGAATTTTTTTGTATTTTTTTATTTGAGTGTAAGCTTTTGATTGCTCGCAAGCTTCTTTCATAGTTCTCATACATGCTCTTTTTAGCATGCCAGTAGTATGAATTCCTCCTCAAATCTTATCATAAGCTCAATTTTGCAATACCTTGGAGCTTTATCAAACCATTTTAAAGGATTATCAGAATATAATGGTTCTAACATTACATGGATAATCTTTTGAAAGTTGTTATCCATCGGGATGTGTAGGAAATAATAATGCCTTATTCTCATTGCTAGGGTTTGTTACAATATATATAGTGTCTACATTTGGGCTTATGGGTATGGGCCATATTTATATTGCAAATATTATCTTATAATCTAACACCCCCCTCAAGTTGGAGCATGTAAGTCACAAATGCCCAACTTGGGAAGGAAAAAATCGAACACTTGCTTTCCAAGGGGCTTGGTGAAGATGTCAGCCAGTTGAGAAGAAGTAGGAACATGCGAGGCTATTACGATGCCATCTCTAATAGCATCACGAACAAAATACAAATCCACCTCAATATGCTTACTGCGCTCATAAAATATCGGGTTCTGAGCCAAGTGCAGGGCTGACTGACTGTCACAATTCACCGACATAGCAGACTCCTGGCGAACGCCCAAACACACCAATAACTCTTTCAACCATTTCAACTCACAAACGAGCGCAGCAAGAGATCGGTATTCAGCTTCAGCGAAAGATCGGGAAACAGTTGATTGCTTCTTGGTCTTCCAAGAAATAGGAGACCCCCTAGAAACACCAACCAGCCTGTAACAGAGCGGCGAGTCAAAGGACAACTGGCCCAGTCGGAATCACACCAACCAGAAAGACGGAGATCACAATCAGCTTTCAAAAGAATACCCTGTCCCGGTGCATGTTTGAGATATCTGACCACTCGCAAAGTAGCATGCCAATGATCTTGTCGAGGCTCCTGTAAGAATTGAGACAAGATACGCACAGCATAGGCTAAGTCAGGGCGAGTAAACGATAGATAAATCAACCTCCCAACCAGCCTCTGATAAGTCTCTACATCCGCCAGCTTTGGACTAGTCGATTCTGCCAGCTTGTGATTGGGCTCCATGGGAAAACTAGCAGGTCGAGACCCCATCAAGCCGCATTCTGAAATGATGTCCAAAGCATACTTTCTTTGACATAAGAAAATTTCTTCTGCACTCCGAGCCACCTCTATGCCAAGAAAGTACTTCAACACACCAAGGTCCTTCATGTGAAAATAAGAACTAAGGTACTTTTTGAAAGCATCTAAAGTACTTGTGTCATTACCAGACACAATCATGTCATCCACATAGATCAAAACATGCAACTCTACCTTCTCTTTAAACAGAGCGAAAAGGGAATAATCGGAATGAGATTGAATAAATCCATAGGATATCAGAGAAGCAGCAAGCTTAGCAAACCAACAACGTGGTGCCTGTTTCAATCCATATAGAGACTTACGCAGGCGACACACTTTGTTGGGTTTACTATGCGAAAAACCTGGCGGTAACTTCATATACACTTCTTCTGTCAGATCTCCATGAGGAAAAGCATTGTGCACATCCATCTGGTGCAAAGTCCAGCCTCTCACAGCTGTAATAGCCAAGAACGCCCGAACTGTAAGCATCTTAGATACTGGGGCAAATGTCTCTGAATAATCGATCCCCTCAACCTGATGATTATCGAACACAACCAGCCGTGCCTTTAAGCGCTCAACACTTTCGTTAGATTTGTACTTTATTTTGTACACCCATCTACTTTCCAATGCTTTCTTTCCAGGAGGTAAATCGACAAGACTCCATGTCCCATTATTTTCTAGAGCCTGTATTTCAGTTTGCATAGCCACGCGCCAGCCCGAATCTCGCGAGACCTGGCGATATGAAGTAGGCTCAACACCTGCAGTGATAGCTGCAAGAAAATCTCTGTGTCCAGCAGTAAATATGTCATAACTTAGAAATTGTGTTAGAGGATACGAAGTACTTGAGGAAGTGACGGGAACAGATGAACTATGGTGAAGGGGGGACTTTTACTTCGAATAGCATTTGTCACAAAATCCTGTAATCGTACTAGCTGTGATTTCTTTCGCATTCTTCTTCCCAATACTACCTCGTCGGGCACCTCTGGCAATATGGTATCCCCTGTATTATTAGTAGTATCCGCATCACCCCCAGCGGACTCTCCTGTCAATACTTCTGCATCTACCTGTGCATCCTGGCTACTCGGTGCCGAGCCACCAACAACCACTCCGGCCTCAGCAACCGTAGCCGACACCATCCCAAAAGCCTCTATATCGTCTTCTGGCACTTCGACAGATGTATGGCGTATCGCAGAAGACATCTCGCTAGCAGAGTCACACCCAGGAAATTCTTTTTCATAAAAAGTAACATCATGGGACACAAAAAATTCACTAGTCTCCAAATCATACAGTTTCCATCCCTTTTTATCAAGTGGATACCCAACAAAGATACATTTTCTGCTCCTGCTAGCAAATTTATCATGTCGGGATTTCAAATCATACGCATAGCACAGACAACCGAAAATACGTAGATGATCATACGAAGGAGCCGAGCCATATAAAACTTCATAAGGAGACTTAAAATGCAAGATACTAGAAGGGGTTCTATTTATCAAATAATATGCAGCCAAAACACATTCCCCCCAAAAATCTACGGAAAGAAAACCCTGAAATCGTAATACCCTGGCTACATTTAAAATATGTCGATGTTTTCTTTCTACCCTTCCATTCTGTTGAGGTGTCCCAACACAGGATGTTTGGAACAGTATACCTTGAGATGAAAAATAATCTCGTAAACAATTAAATTCAGTGCCATTGTCACTCCGCACACGACGTATATCAGCCCCAAACTGACGCTTCACCATAGCAATGAATTTAAGAAACATAGAATAAACAGCAGACTTATCCGTCAACAAAATAACCCAAACAGCTCTAGAAAAATCATCCACCAAAGTCAAAAAATATCGTGCCCCATTAGATGACGAAACACGATATGGTCCCTACAGATCACAGTGTATAAGTTCAAAGAATCTCAAAGCACGACTACTACTATCAGGAAAGGCATCACGAGTCTGTTTAGCTTGATGACAAATATCACAAGCCTTATGAGAAAACACACTACTACCAGAGAGAGAAGGTAAAGTCTGTATTACTTTATCTGAGGGATGCCCCAGTCTACTATGCCAAACCTCGGAATCATTCTGTTTGCATGCCAGGATCACCGAATCCAAAGAAGCTGGAACCTCCCCCAAAAAGTAAAGTCCACCCCTTTGTTCACCTGCTCCAATCACCATCCTCGTACTTCGGTCCTGAACAAAACACAAATCAGGAGTAAATAACATATCACAATTTCTAACACCAATCAATTGGGAGACAGAGATCAAATTGTAATTTAATGTCGGAACATAAAGAACATCCGTCAACACCAACGAAGCAGTCAAAAATACTTTGCCTCTCAGAACTGCCTCAATAGTGCTCCCATCAGGTAAAATCACAGGACAGACAGGACCCTCAAAGCAATCAACTATACAGTCATGAGAGCCTATCGCATGAAGAGTAGCCCCAGTATCGAATATCCAAGGGACAGAAGAATTCTTACCCATCAGACGATCAGAGTTTGAAGAACCAGGGTTGGAAGAATCGTCGTTATCCAGCAAGCTCATCAGTTTCTGTCATTGTTCACCTGAGAGTGGTGAAGGATACCCTCCATGCATCATATCCGCCAAACTTCCAGCAAGACCAGCAGGGACACCATGACCAGCAGCGGCAACATGATGAACAACCCCTGCGCCACCAGCACCACGTCCCCCATCACGTCTCTGTGGTGGTGCCGGGCCTCTGCCACCACCAGCACCACGTTCGCCCTCACGCTGAGGACGAGTCTTCCACCACTCTGGATAGCCAATCTTGGCAAAGTAAGTTGTAACATCATGACCTGTTTTCTTGCAATGAGTACAGATCATACCTGATTTGTCCCTGGAATCTGAGGTTCTACTATTAGAAGTAGTAGAAATACGAGGTGAAGACTTGATAGCCAGCGCCATCACCTCCTCAGTAGCGGATTGGATCTGAGATTTTTGCATATCCTCCTCCTCACGGACTGCCTGGTATGTCCGATCTAAACTTGGCTGAGGATCTTGAGCCAGAAGATTAGATCGGGTATGACCAAACAACTCAGCATTCAACCCATACATAAAGTCCTGAAAGTGGTCTTCATCCCTCATAGCCTGTAGCTTGGCAGCAAGTTCACCACAGGTACAAGTAGGCAATGGAAAATAAGCAGCTTGTTCATCCCACAAAGACTACAAATTTTCAAAATAGGTTTCCACAGACATCGACGCCGTTTGTTTGCACTCGGCCAAAGCCACCTTAATTTGTTGCTTCCGAGTGCCGTTGCTAACAACAAATATTTTCGCCAACAAGTTCCACAATGGATAAATCTCCTCAAAGTACGGCAAAGATTTCTTTAGAGACGGATCAATGGTATTAAGAACCCATTGAACCAATAGCGCTTGCACGCATCTCCAATCAAGCAATTTGCTAGCATCATTAACAGGTTTGACTTCAGTACCCTCCAAAAAAGTGATCTTTTGCCTAGAGATCAGGGAGAGACGTATCGACCGAGACCACTCAGCATAGTTTGGTCCACGGAAAACAATAGGAGTAATGATATTTCCTAGTTGATCAGCAGAACTCAGAAAATATAGATCCTTCGAATTAGGATAATTTGGGTTATGTGCAATGCCACCGCCAGTCGCGATGGAGTAGCTGGACGCAGCATCATCTGCCATCGCGGATGTCGGGTGTACAAATATTTTGTACAATGCCGACGAATCGGCCACTGATGGACGGGGTCGACGGCGAATCGGCCGCGATCAGGGGCGCCGGATCTGACGCGTAGGGGCGAACGGAAGTCGGGTGTACAAAATTTTGTACAACTCCGACGAATCTGCCGCAGTCAGGCGCGTAGGGGACGACCGGTACAGTCGGGCGCCAGGATCGGTGAGAAAATTTTGCTTTGCTTCGTACAAAAATTTCTACTCGTTTTTTTTTGTGTGTGTTTTTTTTTAACAACAACCCAAAAAAATAACCCAAACAGACGAATATCAACCCCCCCCCCCCCCCCCCAAAAAAAAAAAAACTAAAGTCGAAGCTTTTGCTTTAAAACTAAAGCTTTTGCTTTTGCTTTTGCCTTAAAAGCTTTTCCTTTAAAGCTTTTACCAGCAAACTCTTCCCAATACTAAGGGAATCAACTCAGCTGATGGAAAGGAGTTGCTGTTGCCAGCAAATCCGCCCGTAGCCGAAAGGGAATCAACTCAGCAAATCCTAAGGGAATAATCGTGGTTCCCTTAGGATCGGTCTTCAGGGAATTATTTAAACAAATAATCCGGATCGGTCAGTGGCGTCGGATCGGCGCGGTGGGCGCACAGGGGATCGACGGGCGCGTCGGATCGGACGCGTCAGACGCGTCGGGCGCGTAGAGATCGAGCGCGTCCGTCAACTCCGACGTCGGGCACGTCGGACGCGTAGAGATCGGATCGAGGATGATGAATATGACAGCTAGGGTTTTTCTGGAGGCTCTGATACCATGTAGGAAATAATAATGCCTTGTTCTCATTGCTAGGGTTTGTTACAATATATATAGTGTCTACATTTGGGCTTATGGGTATGGGCCATATTTACATTGCAAATATTATCTTATAATCTAACAGGATGTTATATGTACAAACCTTTTCTTTATTGTATGAGTATTTTCACTACGATGTGCTGCTTGTGTATATTTGTCTGCCATGGAAACAATAAAAGGGACTCGTGAAAAGGGTAAAACCTTTCAGAAAAAGAAATGGAAAATAACACGAAATAAGTGGAAACCAAATTTCAAGAGAAAGTTTAAGTCTGAAAAGCGATTCGAAAAATAAATTCATTAAAAAAAATTCCGAAAAGGTTGCAAATGTTTTAAGTGCAACAAAGAGGGACACTTTGCTAATGAATGTCCCAAGAATATACAAAGCATCGTCATAGATAACCTTGACGAATATGATATAAATATTGGAACCATAGATGAAATAAGCAGTAATACTTCTGCTTCCTCTATCTATGAAATTGAACCAATAGATGAATCTTATTATTCTTCTACTAATTCCTCTGAAGAAGAGGATCTTTGTGAAGCAATAGAACATCTCAAGATCAATATGAATACGATAAACAACACATACAATCAGATAAGGATTACCCTCCTTAATGATAAAGCCATCCTTCCAATAAAAGAAGGAATCTCTGCTGGATATACTTTATATTCGGGTAAATCAGTATGTATAAAAAGATATCAAAGTACAGAGGTATTCCTTGATATGAGAATATTTATACCAATAAAGTTAATCCGTCAGAAAGAAATGTTCTATCCTAATATATATTTTGACGGGTTGCATGCAACTTTACCCAATCTTTTCTCGAATCTTTTTGGATCATTGGTATAAACGGAGAAGTAACTCCTGACATGCCTGCACCTGTATTTTTCATAAGTATTTCTGGTCCAGGATTTATAGATCCCGGATGGGTGGTAGGGATTGCTTCGACAGCAAAGGTATCATTGCTACCTTGTCCCTCCTCCACAACCCTTATTTGGTGTCTATCTAATTCATCATCTGAAGATTCAGAATTTGAACTTTCTGCATACTTCCATTTATAGAAGTCAATAGCTCTAGAATGTTTTTCATAATAAGAATAGACCTCATTACTTTCTATTTCTCCGGAGAGTTCTTATTGTTGCATTCTCATAAATACTTTATAGAAATTTTTGTCTATCTGATTAGTAGGAATAGTATGTGTCTCTAGAGACGAGAATTTCATCATATTGACGCTATTTGTCCAACGCTTTTTTGTAAATAGAACTGGTGTTGGCTTACTAATAACGCTTTCTTGGTAATCTTGGGGTTTTCCCAAGCTCTTAATTTCCCTTTTAATATTGAGGAGTTCCATTCCCATATCATTAACTCCTCTAAAGATGTTATTCACATCTTTATGCATGGTTATAAGTGTATCAGTAATATAATTATATATCTCATTTTCTGGACTGAAGTTCTTTCAAAGTTTTAAAGTCGTCAGGAAAATCTTTTATCTTTGTATAAATATGTTGTTGTAGCTCAACCTGTCCATTTTTAATTATTTTTTCCAAAATGTCTATCTCAGTTTTGAACAGCTCGATTTTTTTGGGACTAAGGATAATACCATTATCCAGTAGTAATTTTAAGACAAATGTTAGGGCACCACAAGAATTACTAGATGAGATAATAGGGATGGCACCACATAGATATGGGTCGGAGACCATATCTTCCATTCTTACACCAAGTAGTATACGAAATTCTGTTCTCATTTCCATTTACGCTTGGGTTCAATTTTTTACCCCCATCTTCGTCTCAGGTAAACAATGCACTTCACGTCTCCGTCCCTGCCCCTGCTTCGCTAGCACTTTCGGGCCCCGATTTCTCCTGTCCCGTTTTCGCCCCCGCCCCATTAACAATTTTTTTGTGCACTATAAGCTTAAAAAAATTGTTTTCATTTCAAAAAAAAAAATAAAGATAGGTTAATAAAATCTGGTTTTGATCAAAAAAATTACTAGATAGAAAAAATGATAATACAATAAAAAGAGATAATATTAATCCAAGAAAAAATAGAATATAAATCAGGGTCGAAGATTTACCGGAATAGGAAGTACTATACCCATATCTGACCCCGAACCCGACCAAATTTTATTTTAATCCCATCGTTGCCCCCATCCCCGTCTTCAAATCTCCTCCACCCTCCACCACCCAATCCCCCCCCCCCCCCCCCCCCCCCCCCCCCCCCACCCCCGTGCACGCCCGAAAAAGAAAGTCGGTCCATGTCGGGAGAAAATGTCATCCCTAGGAGACAACATAGTTTCTGAAAGAGTAATCTATGGGGACACACTTCTCTTTGCATACTTTATAGCCATACTGATATGACACTGCATTATTGGATGTCAATTATTAACTCATTTTAATTCTTTTCTTGACATCCAATAATGTAGTGTCACATCAGTGTACCTATGAAAAGTGTCAAGAGAAGTGTGTGCCTATAATATTTTTCTTTATGGAAGTCAAAATTTTGACACCTTGGCAGCCATGTATACAGTCAAGATTGTCAACATCTTGGCACTTCATATAAAATCAGGACCGTAAAAAAAATTATATAAAATTTTGCCAGTTCTAAAGTTCAAAGGACTATAAAAATTTTGGCAGTCATGGATATATACAAGACTGTCAAAATTGTGTTACCCCTAATAATTCATGTAGTGTGCCCTTAGCATTTGTCAACTTAAATTAAGGGCAACTTGATTCATAATTAGCCACAATTGTAAAGAAATCATTATACTTGTAAGATTATGTTTAACTAAGTAGGAAGGTTGATCTACATACAATTAATTTTTCGAACGATGATGCAACTATCTTAGACGAATCTTTGTTCAAACTTTGGGCCTTAAAATATGGCACCTGATTGATTGTTTAATCACAAAGACCGAATTTATTCAGTCGGGGGCACTGGGCTAGCTGAAAGAGCATTTTCGCGTTTATGCATGATTGGACCATTGAACTTGTCGGCGAAAATGGAAGTAAATTTCCATTCTAGATTTTTTTTTTCTTATGTGTATTGTCATTGCTAATCCCGTATTTCTGTGAGAGATTGTTGATGTTGAGTATTGTGGCCACTAATATGTTGAGATAGATAAAAAGAGGTTGAAGAAGATGAAAATTGGGATTTGCAAGTCTTCTTGGCTATTAGTTTGGAGCTTGCTTTTCGTGCTCGTGTTCTCTCACTGTTTTTGGTGCATATCATGAAGAGAAACCTACGGGAATTTGATTTTTTTTTTTTCTGACGGAAACCGATTTGGAGATTTTAAAAGGAGGATGAGGGCGAAAATGGGGATTTAAAAAAAATCGGTCTGATTCGGGAACGGGTCTGGATATAGTACTCGTCGTCCCGGATATTCGACCCCTATTATTTATACCCATATCCATATGTGCAACCCATTGATACAGTTTCATGATGTATCTAGTAGTATATATATTTATTTTATGAAAACCATGTTTGTTAAGATACCTTGTAAAAAAAATTGGAATAAAAATATATTTTAAGCTTATAATGTACATAAAAAATTGTTAACCGGAAGAGAGACGAAGCCGAGAAAATTCGGCCCCGAAAGTGTTAAAGGGGACGAGAAGTGCATTGTTTAACTGGGACGGAGATGTGGTAAACAATTGAACCCGACGTAGAAAGGGAACATGGATGGGGATTCAAATACTACTCGAATTAAACGGGGATAGAGAATATGGTTTCCGGCCCCTATCCATCCCGTTGCCATCCCTACTTGTAGTGTATCTTGTAAAAAATTTGCAATATCTTTGTAGTAGTGATTTCTCTCTCACCTCATTTTTCTTGAGTTTTGGTTGGACATGTAATCCTTGTGTTTTTTATGGCTTTTTGATGTTCGATCTTACAATAGTCACGGAATGGATGGTAGGTAGAGTGTTATGGGTTTGAGGGAAGTGGTGGGTTCAATCACCATACCAACCACATTTAGATTCCGTCTGATTCACTGTAATATAATTGTAATCGTATTATAATTAAATTAAAAAATATTATTTTATTTGATTATATTGTGAATACGATTACATTACAGTATACCAAACAAGGCCTTAGTTGGTTAAAATCTTTTTTTTCTTTTATAATCAACTACCACCCATTGTTGGTGCAAATGTCTCGTTGCAGCGCGATTCACAGGAAATAATTTTCACGTTTTTTGTTTCAAATAATTTCGCTATGATTCTACCATCTTAATGATGTATGTCAAAAGATAATCTTCAAATATGTCTTACCTAACCAACTTGTAAGGGGTCAATTAGTTAAGTGTATGGGCTAAACATTTATGATCGTTTGTCCATTTCTTTCCGTATAATACAACAAATTTATTTTCTCCTTATGTTATATTAAATTGCTTTTGAACTTTTCCAATTTTATCATAATATTTTATCTTGTCAACTTCTTCGTATCTATTTTTCAAATGGTTATAAGATAATTTAGGAGAGAGTTTTTTTAGATGTCTGACAATACGTACGAAATTTTATGCACGTTGTATTTCATGTCTGGTGGGTCTTCAAACTTTTATCAAATAAATTGAAAAAATAATACCTTTTCGTGACTCGATACACTGTTTTAGGAGAAAGTTTTTTTTTTTTTTTGAAATCACACGCACACACACAATTGGGGGGCTCGAACCTTGCCGGCCCCTCCGGATGTCCGCTCTAATACCACTAGGCTAGAGAGCTCGGACTTTGAAATGTAAAAACATGAGTTTTTTTATTTATTTTTATGAAGCCTTTCATAATTCTAGACTAGGATAATCTGATGCTGACAACAACAAAATTGGAGGCCAAGTCAATTGCGCAAAATTTGAAGGACTTATATTTAAAAGGGAGATTTGGAGGTCCACTTGAGATTCATTGTGGCCAGGGTCACATGGGGGGTTCAACTAGTGGTGGGTTGATGAATAGTTGTTTTTGTGAGGTTCCATCAATTAAAAGCAACGTCTGACCATCAGATAACGGGGTCGTCACGGAGATATGGCTCTGTGACTTCTTGAGGCGTGTGAACGAGGTGCGGTCCCTTTCACGGATCCGATATTCCAATTCCCGCTACACTCATGGGCTCACTTATTTCCAATTTGGGCCGGTTCCGAATATGGCCCAGCCTACTTTGAAATTGGCAGCAGTTTTTCTGGTACAGAACAATTTTCATCTTCATATTTGATATTTCTCCACTTTCTGTATCAAAGTTATGCAACCCAGACAAATCTGTCATTTAACCCAGTATAGATGCACGTGCAAATAGAGGTGAACGTCCGATTTACTCTGAAGGACGAAAAATTTTTAGCCAAAATCGAAGCCGAATAATCAATTTAATTTATTCGGTTAAAATATCGGATCCAAAGTTGAAGTCAATGATTAAATTATATTAAAAATTATAGTTTTTATACACACATTTTTTATATTTTTTTAAAGTTACGTCCAAAGTTAGACTAGTTGTTAAATTATCGAAATTCAACTTCAAAACATATATACATAAAATTTTTGTTTTAAAAATATACACGTTTTTAATCACAAAATATGCTTTTAGATTGAGGATATTTACATAATTATACAAGTCTTATTCGTTTTGGACCAAAATCAAAATCCAAATCCGAATAAAGAATTTTAGTATTTCCAGAACCTAAACCTAACCAAAATTTTAAACCAAACCTAATCTCTTATTCGTTCAATTAGGTTTGATTTTCAATCCCAAACTGAATAATGCTCACTCCTTGGTGCAATTCATACTAGGTAGAAATAACAAAGGATAATCTTTTAATTTTTAAATTATGTACCATGTGACATAAAGACACATGTTAACATATTAATAAATGCACGTTTTACATATGTACTATTACCAACACATTTATCAATAATCGATACATATTTTAAGTGAAATATGCACTTACATTGATAAATGTGCTGATAAAAATATCCATATAAAATACACATTTGTTAATGTGTTAACATATGCCCTCAAAACACACAGTTAACATAATCTTTAATTTTTTTACTAGAGAAGAACAAACAACAATTCCCTTAATTTTTTTCTATACATAATTAACTATCTACCCATGTTAAACTATTAAATAATTTTAATTAGTAACATAAATAAGGATATTTTTGAAAAAAAAAACTTATATAAGTATAGATAACATTAGAGTCCAAATGATGTAACAGTACATAAAATGAATCACAAGTATACACTTTGTACCAAGAAACGCTCTCACGAGGAGGCACCAAAATTGAATGGGCCGCATTACATCCCAACTAGGGATGGCAATATCCCCCCAAATCCGACGGGGACCCGATTTTTTTACCCGATGGGGACGGGTTTGGGAATTTAAAAGCGGGGATGGGGACGGGGATTAAAAAAATTTCCGATCGGATTCGGGGACGGGTATGGGTATAGTACTCCCCGCCCCGATAAATCCTCGACCCTGATTACTTATATCCATATCCATATGTGCAACCATTTGGAAATGATATGTTCTCTTTATCTAACTAGTAATATATATATTTATTTTATGAAAACCATTATTAACATATCATGTAGCTTTTTTTGAATAAAAATAATTTTTAAAACTTATATAATGTACATGAAAATTTGTTAATCCAACGAGAGACGGAGATGAGAAAATTCGGCCCCAAAAGTGCTAACGGGACGGGAACGGGGACGGAGAATGCATTGTTTAATGGGGATGGGGATGGAGGTAAAAAATAAAACTCGACGGGGAATAGGGACGGAAATGGGAATTCAAACACTACTCGAAAATAGGGATGGGAGATATGGTCCCCGACCCCTACCCGCCCCATTGCCATCCCTAATCCCAACAATCACTACTACTACCTGGAAATGTTATGGGGGCTGACGATACCGAATCACCATAGAATACAGTAGAAAACTTTGATGTCTAATAGAAGGATAACATTCATTTCTATATAATTATTTGGCCATTCCCATTCGATCATCCTCACCACCCGATGGTTTTGAAACCAGTTTCCGAAGTCTCCTGCTGAGGTGGGGGTGGAGGTCTTGGTTCTCTAGGCTTTGCAGGATCGACAAAGATTACCCATCCATCCAAGAATTTGGCGTTCATCCCCGTGCGTGCCTTCTCAGCCTCTCGCTGCACAATTCGTCCGAATTAAGCAAAAAAGAAAAAAAAAAATTAAAGAGGAAGGAGCATATACTGGTAAATTGAAAATGATCTCACCTTCAAGAAGCTGACCGTAGGACATGAATGCCTCTTTCAGCTTCTCATCCGTAGTTAACCTAGAAAGCCCTGCAAACAAAAGATAGAGGATTCAGTTGACACAGATCTTTATGATCTTTATAACTTAGTGGGATGAAGCTGGGTTTTGTATCTGCTTGAACTGTGAACCAGCTTTGAACAGGTCGGAACTGACGGTAAGGTCCCATTTATTAGCACAAATAAAAATTTTATTACATTATCAAAGAATCTAATGATAGAGAAAAATTCAAATACCAATTATTTCAGAAAGACTCTTAAGACTGTTGCTAGGTTTCTTGGTAGCTGCTGGTTTCACAGGTTTACCTCAGTCAGATCAAGGCAACCTTTGAGGAGCATCCATGAATGGAGATCCGTCCTGCTCCTAACTAGGTGGCGGATTCGAGTTATTTTCCATGGAAACTCCTTTGGAGATTCTTTCTAAAAACCTAGGTATTGAAGGTTTTACAGATATGGATGCCGCCACCACCACCACCATCATGACTATGAGGTCAGCTATGGAGCATAAGAAAGCTCCATACAAGATTTGACAATTTTATGAGCAGTTGTCATTTTACAGAATGTATCTCCAAAATATTCTTAGGTATAGCTTGAGATGATGAGGTAGCTCTAAATTGGCATCGAACTGGAATTTTTTTTGTTATGACGGAAAAGGGTCACTAGGTCTGTGATGCCATTGGAACATGGTTTATTTGCTTTATGTGCATAGAGGAGACCCCAATAGCTGACACAAGGTGTTTTTATATAATTGATGATCCTACCTGCTAAATGATAGTTCTAAGGCTGGGACTGGGATTGTTTGTCATGGCTGCTTCTACTTATTTTTTGAATAGCAGCCCAAGAAATGTTTGGAAACAGCAGCTTAACCAAAAAATAAATAAATGAAAAACTAGTTCAATTTTGGGGCAGCCTTTGAAAAGCAGATGGGAGGTAGCAGACAGCTTCTGCTGTTGCTTTTTGAAAGCAGCAGCAATCCCAAACCAGGCCTAAGCTAGCTGTTAAAAGATCTTCTTTTGTGTGTTAAAAACATCAGGTTTAAGTCGAGTTACAGCCCTTACACTACAGTTATTTTAATTCCAAATACTATTCGAGTCGAGATATTACAGTTTGCACAATTATGGGACCAAACATTGCCAACTTGTGTTATTCCTTGGTTGCATGGAGCTTAGACACGATCAAAAAGTAGGCCTACCTAAATACCATAAACTGACCATCTAGCTTTTATGATAAGGTAGATCACAGAGTTAATAGCTCAAAGAGTTTACGTAAGGTTAACAGTCGGCAATTGTTTACAGAGATCTCAGGTTAAACCTTCCAAGAAATTGGATCATTTACCTGATGATGGTTTGTGTAATAAGGTAGTCATAGACGGTTCAGATACACATGGACGAACATATGAAAATCTATAATAAGAAGTTGACATAGGTCCACCGAAAATCAAGTGAACGTCTGCAGGAGATAATCTATAGATAACGTTTAAGTCTTTAAGAAGGAAGTACCTGTTGGTGCTCTTGCTCCTTGACATGAAGAGAGCTTGCTCTCAACATGCTTTGTAAAGTTTAGTCCCACATTGGAAAAGTACCATGAGTTATCTCAATATATATATGAGTATGTGTTGTTGGGATATGCACATGGGATGGTGACCCTAAGGAGGGAACCATGTGGGTGATTTTACTAAGAGGAAAATGATTAATTCCAACAAGGACGTAAGATAATTTTTGTTGTGCGGGCTCGGACTCGACACGGACTCCAGGTTGTCTCGTGCATGCACGGGAGTGTTCGGGGGGGAAGGCGTGAGCTAGCACTCGACTATGTTGATTGTGGGATGATGTAAAACATCAAACTCTATTTTAGAGTATTGGTGTTTTAGTCCCACATCGGATATGAGAGATGGTGAGGTCTCACTCCACTCTATAAATAGAGCCCCCTTGCCTCATTTCCAAGATGCACCAAAGAAGAGAGTTAAAGGAGTCCGTAAAGTTCAGAAAGCCCGTTCAAGCCAAAAATATTGACTGACGAGCGTTCCAGAAGTTCTCTTGAACTTGCTGGTTCCTGGAAGCGGATCGTATAGAGGCGAATCTTGCTTTGAGCAACGGTATTTTTACACCCCAACAGATTTAATCCTCCTTTTCTTCTTCTTCTGTTTCTCTGTAACTCGTTCTTCAAGTTTTAAGGCACCTACTGTCACGACCCGTACCCTAGAGTAAGGGCACGAGAAGTGGGTACATCCAGCCTACGCCGCAGTGTCGACGGTAGAACACTGTCCTAGGTCACAACATCTAACAATATAAGGTACATGTACTGTATATACACTTCGAGTGGAGGTGACAATACAGAATACAGTCTCAATCACAACTAAGGCAGAAATAGTACGATATCATAGATGAAATCTCAAAGGAAGATACAAACAGAAAGGAAAATAAGTCTAAGTGTCTAAACGACACAATAACAAAACATAGTACAACTCAAATCCCAAAGACAACATAAGTAAGATAAAGCGTAACTAAACTAGTCTAGGTAGTAGGGGTAATGTCATCAGCTAGAGCTGGGTCCTCCTGAGAGTCCAGCTCGCAAGTGTCGTCTAGGCTGCTCCATAGTACGTAGGACAGAAATCCTCGGTGTCATCTGTAATATTTTCAACAGGTCCAGTCAGGACAGGAACGAGCACAATACATCTCATGCAATTCATATCATGGCAGGAAGTAAAAACATGCAGAAGAGTAAGATACATGAACTGTAAGAAGATGTACACGAAAATAAGAGAGATATTTATAAACTGGAAATATATACATGATAAGTAAGAACTCTAAGTGACTAGTGATTCAGAGTACAAGACGGTTATGTAAACAGCACGATGTTGCACACGAGTAATCTAGAGAGGTTTATACGATTTGGATTGATCACATAACCACTTCTACTCTCCCGTCCCCAATCAATACACAAGGATCCAGTCAAGTTATGTTATTGCACACGAAGTATAGTTGCAAACGATGATCATGTGGGCACATGAGAGTACACGATTTTATATGATTCATACGATTTGCACACGATCGAATAACACGAACACAAGGAGTACACGATGCCCATGATAAAGTACACGAACATAAAATACCCGATGTATCCGCTAAGGGGATAACATCGCACGACAAGATCCATATAGTACTAATCCGTGATAACAAGTGTCAGTATCAAGTAAAGTAATCTAGAGCATGAAAGTAGGTCCTAGCAAGTATGAAAAGATCAGAGAATGTACTCGTCTGAGATCCGAATGTCCCTGAGAAAAATAAAGTCCGAAGCGAGGTAACTGAGTCCTATTTAGAGCAACACAAGTCATGATGTATACAAGGGAATTATAATTGAAGAATACAATGCATCTACATGTTTCTAGGTCAGTCTGGACCAAAGTCAACTCTTGGTCAACTCTGGTCAACTCTAATCAAATTAGGTCAAACTAGTTAGGGTTTGGTAAATCTTGGTCAACTAGTCTAATCTAGGCTTAGTAAGTCAAATTTAGGTTTAACAAGTCAATTCTAGGTATACACACATAGCCTAGGCAAATAACTACACTCTAGGCCTATACAAGCCAACCACACAGTCACTAGGCATCCATGCCATACACATAGACAATGAGCCATAGGCTAGTCACACATAGTCCATTCCATACATTTCACATATCAACTATATCTAATTTAATATAATAACACACATGTGCATATATTAATAATATATTTAGTTTATAGAAATAATCACATTAGACATAGGTCACATTATAATATATATATATATATATATATATATATATATATATATATATATATATATATATATATATATATATATATATAAGGTGATAGGGTAAGGCACAAGTGTAATGTGCCTATGTGTACATGTGTGTGAGAGCATGACAGTTCAGTGGTAGGAAATAATGTGTAGATACATGTGAGGGTGTGTGTGTGGACCCTGGAAAAAAAAAACAGTGAACCATCCCAGGTTTATGCAATGACAGTCCAACCTTAAACTAACAGTTAAGTAACTAGCACACATGTATTTGGGACTAATCATGTCAATGAAACACCTAAACAGTTAACATTCTCTGGAATTTTCCAAGTGTACACAGGTTTAACTTAACAATAGTTAATGAACCTTAATCAACATTTCATTTTCAGTTTACTTTCCATTCTCAGGAATTCTCAGTAATCACATGTGAACTCAGGTTCTAATCTCATTTTAGTTTCTATTGAATCTCAGAAATCATATTCATATATTTACATTACTGATAGTTCAATTATATCAAAGCTGGAAATCAGTGATACACCACAACCCAATTTCAAAAATCTAAGAACCCAGGATCAGTCATAACCCACATTATAATAGGAATTAAACATGTTAACTAACATCAAGGATCAGTTTAAGAAAAAGGAAATGAAAGTTCAGGAATTAAATTTCAGGACCGTGTATCAGTCTAGTCCTATTGAACAGCCTATCCCATATTCAAATTCCATCTTTGATAACATCAACCAATGAATTAACCAATAGTGAACTAACACAATGCAATTGAATTAAACATGACGATTTTAACATCAAAACAATTTTCAAGGAAGGGAATCAAATGACAGTTTCAAAAACCATTCCAAGCCTAATTTCGAAAACCCAATCCAACATGTAAACATCCCCATTATTAACACAACTGACATGAAACAGCCGAACAGTGAGTTAACACAATGTAAAGGGATTACACATGGCTAATTTAACATCAAATCTCAGTTTAAATATGGGGTTCAAATCAGAATTACTTAACAGTGTAACAATTCCAGGATGTGTCAGTTCAATATTCAAAACTGAATTCGAAAACCAATAAGCCTAATACCAGTCGATAACCCACATTGTAGTAAACCATTACACATGTATAGGTGAATAATCATGGCATTTAACAAGAAAAATCAGTTAAACAATGAATTAAACTTTCAGAATTTCAATAAAACCCAACTGAATAAAAGACACTGATACACCAAAAACTGAATTCGAAAACCTATTTAGACCAAACGAAATTGAACAACAGTTATATAGGTTCATTCTCCATATGATCTCGTGTCTAGGGTGTGTCTTTCGTGTCCACTAGAGTGGACACGAAGTGTCCAAGGCAAGAGAAACTGGGTTCAAAATTCTGGTAGTGCACAGTTCGTGCACAGGCTCATGTAGCCATGTCCTGATGAATTGGACATGACACAGAGCCTAGGACACCTCATGCACACTAACCTAGGTAGCCTACCTATAGGACTACACATTAGGCTAGATAACACGTGTCCAAGTCGTGTCAGTGTCCGATACGGAAGCCGTATCAGTAGAGAATTTCCACACGCACTGTGACAGTGCAAAACGCGTGCACGTAGAATTGCGTGTCCAATACGACACGAGACGAGTCAAGACTCAAGGGGTGTGATGTCAGTCACTGCCCCTTAGTCTGTGCCAAGTGGCAGGCCGCCACGTGGCGTGGCGTGTCGTATCTGCAGTGACACTCGGGTAGCAGGGCACTGCTACCGTGTCTGCGTGCGTGTGTGCGTGTCCGTTTTGGACATGAAAAACACAAATTTTTTGACTCAGTCACATGAATTATTGTTATATATATAATAACCTAATTTTCTGTTCATTTAGTTTCTGAAATTAACACCATTTAATTCTCACAAACATTTTATCGAACACGTTAAATTCACTGATACGTGTCCGATACGGACACGAAATGGACACTACCTAGCACCAAACTATTCCTACAGCTAGGGTATACCTATATGCATGTATCTATGAAAATAAAACACAATTTTGCAAGGGTTTCTTGGGATTTACCTATTGAGATTGAATCTCAATGAAAAAGGAAAAAGATGAGGTTTCTTCTTGAACTCCAATTCACCAAAGCACTTCAAACCCTAGCTAGCAAGCCCCTACTAGCTTCCACTATGGTAGAGGGTGATGTTGCAATTGATTAGGACCAATTTGGGCTTGATTTGGATATTAGGGAAGAAAATTTGGGGAGGAACTATTAGGGTTCTAAGGAGTTGTAAAAAGAGGCAAAGGTTTTTGTTAAGGATGTTTTATAGGAAGGAGGGATCAATTGTGGCTGCCATTAGATGGATTAGGGTTAGGTTTTAGGTCTAGATGAGTAGCTAGGAGTTGTCCACCCAATTCTAGCCCTTCCTATTGGTTCAACTTGTCATAGGCTACCTTTATTACAAATATCTTAAGAGTTAAATATCTTACCTATAAATATCTAGATATTAATAATTATGTCATGACTAAGTTAACCTAATCAATCAAGGCTAATCTAGATTAGGCTAAGTTTCTAGATCAAGTCTCGACTTAACAATTAGCACATATTTAATTAATGAAAATTCAAAATCACCAAAAAGACAAAATGACCAAAATACCCTCAAACCTAAAATGTGGTAGTGACAAGTCTACCCTCCTTAAAAGAATTTTGTCCTCGAAATTGAAAGGCGAAACTAAACTGATGAGAAGGATAGAAAATCATACCTCAAGGTCCAAAAAGATAAGGGAATCGCTCGCGCATCTTATCCTCCCGCTTCCAGGTAGACTCTCCTGGAGAATGATGCCTCCATGCGACGCGAACCAAGGATATCGTCTGGTTCCTCAGTACCTTCTCTCGTCGATCCAAAATCTCCACAGGCTGCTCTGGATAGCTGAGAGTAGGTCCCACCTCGATCTCCGAATGAACGAGTACATGGCTAGGTCTGTCACGTACCATCTCAACTGCGACACGTGAAATACGTTGTAGACTCCCACTAATACAGGTGGCAAATCTATCCTGTAAGCCATGTCACCGACTCTGCCGCTGATAACGAAAGGTTCGATGAAGTGCGGGCTAAGCTTCCCACCTCCACCAAAACGTATGGTACCACGTGTCGGAGATATCCTCAGAAAAACCAGATCTCCAACCTAATCACAAACAAGGTCTCAATTAACTATAATAATCAAACACGATCATAAAATCACAAAACAACAATCCTACTTCTAATCCTATCTCTAAGCTGTACCTGCATGGGACACCACTAAAAACATGTCACGATCCGCTCCCAAATAATCGGATACGAGTCGGACACGCCCAGCCTTCGTCGATGGACACGACGAAGTAAGCTGTACAATACTAAGGAAAACTCCAAGTCACAATGGAATGTAAACATCCACAGCTTTTATAACGTTCCCAAAAATGATCACCAATATCCATCAAGTCTTTTTAATACAAAATTAGCCAGAGACAAATCTGATCAAATAAAATAAATATACAATAATGGATATCCAAGATACAATCTCCAGAAAAATAAATAAAAGAAAAGTTGCAATATCCAATGCAATCACATGCTCCATGTAGCGCAAGCTCACCTGCAACGTATCCTGTCAGGAAAAAAGCAAAATATAACCCTGACAAGAGCAATATACAATGTAGTCTGTAGTACAGAATACAAGGTAAAACCAGAATACCAGAAATGGAAGTGAAGCTACGGTACCAGAAATAAAATATGAAACTGCAGGCAAAGGACGACAATCAATATGCTAGACAATGAACACGGCTATCAATATATAAGACAATGAATCACGACAATCAATGCAAGTGTGATAATTTAAAATATTAAACTAATATGTGACCGACTTAGGAGCACAATCAATTAATGAGTCAATGAGTCAATCAATTCTATAAGGTTCGGCTTCATCGTACGTGAAGTGTACGATTAGACTATCCACAATACCTATGTTGGGTGTGGTCACACAAAAGCTAATATTTACCCCAATTCCTGCAATAAACAATGACTCACAAGCAATGAACAAGGTACAAGGCAATCGTGTGTATCTCGTGTCCGATATGGGAACATGGCACATGAATGTAAGACAGAAATACAGAGTACAAGTCGAGTAAGTATACTTGCCTCGCCTTGGAAGCACGTGAGTAATACGGCATGGTTGTAAATCACCTGGTAATATTTTGTACAAGTTATTAGGGTTTTGAAATAATGACATTAGCTAACTAACTTAGATAATTCAACTATTTCTAGACAAGGACTAGTTAACAATTTTTAGAAAATATTATAGTTTTTAATCACCATAAATACTCATGAAAACATATACTATATAATTTTAGAAATATTTAGAAACATTTTATTTAGCAAAAATAATATTAGTTAGATAAAATTCTTTTTGAAATAATTTGCAAAATAATAATAATCACTAATAAAATATGAATTTATAGATTTATTAGCAAAATATTTATATTTTTCTAATAAATAAGGTAGCATTTATATATATTTGGAAATATAATATAATAATAAAAATGATAGAAAAATGAAACCGTAACAAATATTTGTAAAACAATTAATTTAACCATAGATTTAACCAAAATATTATTTACCAATAAATGTTTAGAAATAACTTGCTAATTATTGAATCTAGCTACAATATATACATATTGCAAAAATTCACTAATTAATATATATATAGTAATTCTATTAATCACTAAAATATAGATATGGAAAAGCATTTATTAATTCCTAATTAGGTAAAATCACTATATGGCATTTAGGCCCAAATCTTTTTAGTAAAATAAAATATTATAGCAATTAGCTAATAAGAAATTCCATCAATTGAACAATAACTAGTAATTTAGAAGATAACATTATAACATTTTAGGATATTACAACAAATTCACCAAGGAATTATAATTAGGACTACTTAGTCCACAACTGATCAAAGAAAATTTAATATTTAGTCTAAAGCTTCACAACTTCCTACTAAAGAGTCAACAGCCCAATAACCCAGCCCCTGAACTCGGCCTACATGTCAAGCCCAGCCCAATTCTAACTCAAAACCAGGCTCAGCTCACAACTCTAAAATCTAAATCCTGATTTTCTTAATTAACCAACTCAGCAAGTGGCCCAAGGTCCAGGCCCAATTGTTGCTTAACCAACCCGGCCCAGTCACCAGTCTTATATTATTCTTCTGTCCATATAATCTCAGCTCAGCCATTTTACATTGCAACAAAACAAAACAAAATTTAACACTTTAAAACTAAGCCCAAACGTATAAACCCAAGACCCGGCCCATACACTCATGACCTAACCATAAGACCCATCTATTCTCTCTCTCCTCTCACAACTTCACACAGCCGGCTCTCATCATCTTCCCCAACCCTCCCGAACATTCGAGAGCCCCTTGGCCTTCTACTACCGTCTTCTTCCTCTAGCCTCTTCTTCTTCGGTTGAAACCCTAGGTCCATCTCCCTGCTCTTCTCCTCTAGAACCCTAGGCTCCAGCGTCTACTTCCTCTAGGTACCTTCACAGTCCTATCTCCTTCTTCTCTACACTCGAAAAAACCTAATCTGACTTTTCTTCTTCTCTCTGTAATCCTAGATCCGAGTTCCGCCCTCCATCTCGGCTAAGAACCCTCGCGTTGTTCTTGAGATCTATCTCATTTGTGGCATCTACTGTGTAGGCTTGCTAAACTCCTCATTTGTGGCACCTGCTGTGTAGGCTTGCTGAACTCCTATTTTTCGTCTACATCCACGCCTCGGGACTAATAATCTCAAAGCAAGATTAGTACGATGAAAAACATTAATGCTTCACTCCTCCAAACTGACTACTGCAAGTTGGAAAAGTTTGATGGAGAGCATTATCAAGTCTGGAAGAGGAAGGTCTTTCTCACCCTTCAACTCCGAGACGTTGATCACGTGCTCTTTGAAGAGGAACCTACTGTTCCAGATACTGGGTCTGTTGCCGCTATAACTGCGGCTACTAAACTTCAGGCCAAATGGAGAAGGGAGAATAATATTTGTAGGCTTATGATCCTAAATGCTATGGAGGATTCCCTGGCAGAATCCTACTTAAAGAAGGATAGTGCTAGATAAATATGGGAGTCTGTGGAAAGATGTACGAGGAAGACAAAAATAGGAGCAAGATATTTTTCATCGAAAAATATCACAAGTGGCTCTTTGAAGACGAGAAGGCGATGCTTCCTCAAGTAAAGGAGTTTCTGAAACTTCGTCAAAAACTGGACGATGAAAAGATGCCCCTCGTCGACAAGTTTGTCGTTGGAGGGATCGTCTCGAAACTTCCTGCTGGATGGAATACGTTCTATGCAAGAATGCATCAGAAGAAACTCGAGATCAGTCTGGAAGATCTCTTGCAAGAAATCCACGTTGAGGATGAGATGCGTTCCCAACAGAAGCTGGACGCTTTGTCCAAATAATTGGCCGAGGCCAATCTGGTGCAGACGAGAGACTCCAAGGGGAAGCAGGCGGCTTCTCACCATAAGAAAGACTTCACTAATCTGAAAGTGAAGGGACCGTCTATCAAACAAAAGAAGCCCAAGTCCAATGTGACTTATTTTAACTGTGGTAAGAAGGGCCACTACAAGAGTGAATGCAGATCCAAACCCAAACAATCAGAGAAAGGTGCGTCTAGTAAGGTTTCTTTGGTTTCTAACCTTGTTGCTATGTTCGCTCAGGTCACAACTGAAGGGGCTGACTCTGACTGGTGGATAGACACCGGTGCGACATGCCATGTCTGCTCTGGGAAGGTGGTTCATCACGTACCAGCCAACTTCGGAGAAGGTTGTCATGGCAAACCAGGCCCAAGCTGAAGTTCTGGGGATTGGGACTGTGGAGCTGAAACTCACTTCCGGAAATACTCTGACGCTCCAAGGAGTAAAGCATTTTTCAGTGATTGCCAAGAACCTGATCTCTGGGAGCCTGCTTAGCAATGCAGGTTTGAGGATGGACATTAATGCTGGTCAGATGGTGATGTCCAAGAAGGGAACATACTTCGAAAAGGCTTTTTAAATCGAAGGAATGTTTAAAATTCAGCTTGTAAACCAATCTAATAAAATAAATGCAATCGCTCTTTCTGACTATTCTCTTGAGTTGTGGCATAACAGGTTAGGACATGTTCATTGTAAAAGAATAAACAAAATGTCTAGTCTAGGACTTATCTCCAAATATGGGGGTAAAGTAGAGAAGTGTGAAGTATGTGCTCAGATTAAGATCACTAGAAAACCTTTTTATCGGGTCAATCGAAGCACAGATATTCTGGAGTTGGTACACTCCGATATCTGTGACTTCAAACAATTCCCTACAAAAGCCGGGATAAAGTATTTCATAACCTTCATCGATGACTTCTCTAAGTACGCATTCGTCTACTTGCTCAAATCTAAAGACGAAGCGTTCGAGAAGTTCAAGGAGTTCAGGGTCGAAGCTGTAATGCCCTGAATCCGTTGCGGAGCACGGTGCGGGCTAGCGGCCGAATGGCTGAGTCGGATGAGAATTGGGGAACTTTACTTGGGGAAACTTTACCAGGATCGCGAGATAATGAATTGAGATCCTTTCCTCGTTATGGATTGGACTCTTTTGAAATGATGCCCAAGATGCAGTGGCGCGCATCTTGGGGGAAGAGTTCTATATAAGAGTCGCTTGCCCCGAGACCGTTGCCCTACTGGTTTTCGATGTCACTTTTGCTGTTGGCTTTTGTGTGCATTTTCGTGATTATTTTCGATGAATGTTTTCATGGATTTACTTTCACCGTCTACGCATTTCATATTGAATAACTGAAAGAAAGAGAAGGAGTATGCTGACCAGACGTTGGTGCCAATGCAGGTGCTAACGCAGTGAACCGAGCTTGACGTTGCGTGGAAGACCTCTTTCTCTCGACAATTCACCAACAAAACAAGTGAGTGGCTTTGATCCTTCGACGATCCTTGATCTTCGCGCATAACAATGGTAGACTTGTTATTGCGTTCGGTGCTTAATAAAAGATGTCTAGTAATAATACGGGAAAGATAATGAAAGATAAATTATCACATGGCTAGGCTTATGTTGTAAATCGAATGATGCTCGTATGCTATATGAATTGTTTAACAGGTGATGCAAAGACCCAAGTATTGGGCGGTAAGTATATCGGACTTCGGTTCGAAAGGATGAGTTAAACATGAATAGTCCCTTGGTTGGATGAACGAATATGCGAGCCTATGGCTCAAAGTAAGATGGTAAGATGGCAAGTTGGAAAGATGGGAAAATGGCAAGATAAAATGAGAACTACGAATATGTGTGGAAGATGCTATTATCATGCATGTCATGTCCCTTATTAGTTAAGTTGCATTGCATGCATGGTCATGGACAACTTGTATACAAGGTAGTTCCTCGAACGGTACTCCGAGGCCACGGAACCGATTCGGCCTAGGAGGAACGCCGTACTGAAGTAGTAGCATAGTGCTGAAGTAGTAGCACGGTCTTTCGGGAACCTTCCGGATGGGCTAGCTACCCACCGCTGAAGGGGAGCCGTCCGACCAAGATATCCCAGATGGCGTGTAGTCAGTGACCTTCATATAGACAGGTGGCATAGCTAACATTGTCTTATGCAGGCAGAGTAAGTGGTATTCATAAATATGTACAGGGATGGCTATCGACCGTGGGTAAGATTCACCTAATTGGTGATCAATATGAACTACTTATGTTAGATCAACATGAATTGCTTATGTTTCTAACATCACTGTATGCTTCTTATATTTCTCATCAAATATATGAATTGTTAATGGACCCTAAGACAAGAAAGAAAGAATACAAATCAATAGTGAACATTCATGTAATTTTACTACTGTTGATTTATGGTGAGATTGGCTACGGCCGCTCACCAGTACATATGTGGCAATGTACTGACCCTCGTCTCCACAGGTACCGGGAACCTAGTGGATAATCATAGACGCTGAAGGCTTGCTGTCCGACTCTTTAGAAGCTTCGTACATCTTGAAGTTTCCACTTGAAGAAGAAGGCATTTTGCTGAAGGTGGTTATTGTCGCATTATTAATAAAGGGATATGATGTATGGAACAAGTTGTATCTCATTTCAATATTTCTGCAATGTTGTAGCCAAGTTTGGCATTTCATCTCGACTGTTTGAGAGCCTTATGTTTTATGCAATATAATTTCAAAGATATCAATAAAGAACTTATTTCAGATCATATCTGTGTTGCCAAAACTTCTCTATCAACCGCTGCAAACCTCTATTCAAAATGTCTCTTTTATAAAGGAACACGAGCACGCCTTGTATAAGTGCAATTCCAGACTTGTACGGTATTACGCCTTAGCGAGGACGAACGATTCGGCGTGAATCTAAGCATGGCGAACGATTCCCCGAATCGGGGCGTGACAGTTTGGTATCAGAGCACGGCTTTACGTCCTTGGGAATTTCTTGGTTTTAAGATTTCGAAAATGACACAAGCTTTATCGCTTCTCGAACAACTTTGGTTTTAAATGTTCCGAAATGAGATATTCCATACAATAAGTCCATAAATATATTATGAGACTAACAAGCTCCTCTGTTTTGCAGAGATGACAAAGGCGGGTGCAACGAACAACGCAAGTAGCTCAAGGGTGGTAGCCTCAACCGACCCTATGGAGAGGATGCTGGCTATGATGGAGAGCCAGCAGAGGCAGAACGCAAAACAATTCGAGGCCCAACAGAAGCAAATAGATACCCTGCAACAGTTAGTCCGAACAGTGGTGAACAATGGGGCTCAAGGCACTCCAGTCTCACGAGAGAGCGAACTTGTGGAGGCAGAGGAACCCCCGGCTGCTAAGAAAACCACTGCTGTGGCCGATATTACAAAGTTTAAGAAGATCTGCAACAAAGAATTCAAAGGGACAGAAGAAGCCACCATTGCTATGGATTGGCTAGTTGAAGTGGAAGATCACCTAGAAGCTTTAGGTATTGTTGGATCTAAAAGGGTCTCGTGTGTGAAACTACTGCTGGTTTCCAACGCACACTACTGGTGGCAAAGTCAGAAAAGAATTCTTACGGGAGTGAATGGAACAACGAAAATTACTTGGCTGATGTTCCGCGAGACATTTCTGGCTCAGTACTTCTCTTCAACTGAGCAGCGAGCTAAGGAATTGGAGTTCCAGAAGCTCGAGCAGGGGAACTTGACGGTGAAGGAGTATGAGGCAGAGTTTTCGAGACTGTCTCAATATACAATTACAAAGTTTACTGACGAAGCATCTAAGGCTCGTCGGTTTGAGCAGGGCTTGAGGCCTGCTCTGAAGGCTCAAGTTGTGGTTCGGAAATATAAGACTTTTCAGGAGTCTTATGAGCACGCGAAGGAATTGGACCCACACTATCCTGCGACGGCGCCAGTACAAGCGTCGGTACAGAATTTGCATAACAAGAGACCGAACAACGGGGGCAGATATGAGGCACCTAAGCGTCAGAATCACAGTGGCTTTCAACAACCCAACCAGGGTGGACCATTCTGCAACAAGTGCCACAACAAAAGGGCACTTCGCTAACGAATGTCAGGTGCTAGAGGGTGGATGCTTCAAATATGGTTGCATGGGCCACGGATTCAGAGACTGTCCAGGGAGGGGCCACCAGAACCCTCCAAGGCCGCAGCATCACCAACAGTATCAACAGAATCGTGGACAAGCACCACGACCCCATCAACCACAACAGAATCAGAGGCCCGGTGCCCAGGACTGAGTCTTTGCATTGACTCAGGATGAAGCATTTGCATCAGATACTGTAGTGACAGGTATATTGTTATTTAATGGCATTCCTGCACGTACTTTATTTAATTCTGGTGCTTCACATAGTTTTATATCTAAAGACTATGTTAAGGAACATGAAATAAAAATGACAATGTTGGATGTATATCTTAGTGTTAGTACTCCATCAGGAGTGGAGATGCCTACTAACATGATATGTAGGGATGGTTACATATGTATCGGAAAGAGAAAGCTACCATTAGATGTAGTCGAGCTAGATATGAAAGATTTTGATATCATTCTGGGAATGGATTGGTTAAGTGCATGTTGTGCGACGATTGACTGTGCGAAGAAGCGCGTTATGTTTTGCCTAACTGGGGGAACAGAATTCTCTTACTCGGCCAGTTCGTCGGCGAAGGCTTCGATGGTGATTTCAGCTACTACGGCCCGACGATTGCTTCATTCTGGCTGCGAAGGGTACCTTGCTTCTGTTCGAGACACACGCAAGAATGGTGCAGACTCAGCTAACACTGAAGTCGTGGCAGAATTTCCTGATGTGTTTCCTGACGAGATACCCGGAATGCCTCCGGACCGAGAGATTGAATTCACTATCGATACATTTCCAGATGCTCGTCCGATTTCAAGGGCACCATACAGGATGGCGCCTGCTGAATTGAAGGAACTCAAAGTACAGCTACAAGAATTATTAGACAGGGGATACATCAGACCCAGTGTTTCACCATGGGGTGCTCCGGTGCTATTTGTGAAGAAGAAAGATGGATCGATGCGGCTGTGCATCAACTACCGTGAGCTAAACAAAGTTATAATTCGGAACCAGTACCCGTTGCCTCGGATAGACGACCTCTTCGATCAGTTGCAAGGGGCGTCTGTATTTTCAAAGATTGATCTTCGCTCAGGCTATTATCAGTTAAAGATCAAACCCGATGACGTTCCTAAGTCCGCATTCCGAACCAGATATGGACACTATGAATTCTTGGTCATGCCCTTCGGACTGACCAACGCCCCTGCCGCTTTTATGGATATGATGAACAGAGTCTTCCGGCCCTTTTTGGATAAATTTGCGGTTGTGTTCATCTACGATATCCTAATCTACTCGAAGAACAGAGAAGACCATGCAGAACATTTGAGGACAGTGTTACAGACTCTACGGGACAATCAGCTCTATGCCAAGCTGAGCAAATATGAGTTTTGGATGAGTAGCGTGTCGTTCCTAGGGCACGTTATCTCGGCGGAAGGTGTGTCCGTTGACCCAAAGAAAATTGAAGCCGTAGTGGATTGGAAGCAACCCACGTCGGCGAGCGAGATTCGAAGTTTCCTCGGCTTGGCAGGCTACTACAGGAAGTTTGTCAAGGATTTTTCAAAAGTGGCAGCGCCTTTAACTCGACTAACCCAGAAGGGAGTGGCATTCGATTGGACTGATGAATGCGAGGCTTGCTTTCAAAATCTGAAGCAACGTCTCGTATCAGCTCCAATCCTTACACTTCCAGACGATGTCGAGGGATTCCAGATATATAGCGATGCGTCCGAATTGGGTTTGGGATGTGTGTTGACTCAGAGAGGGAAAGTAATATCTTATGCCTCGAGACAGCTTAAGTCGCACGAGAAAAATTATCCAACGCATGATTTAGAATTGGCAGCGATAGTGTTTGCATTGAAATTATGGAGGCATTACTTGTATGGAGTGGCTTGCGAGATCTTCACTGATCATAAAAGCCTGAAGTACATCTTTACCCAGAAAGATTTAAATTTACGGCAAAGACGTTGGTTGGAGCTTATAAAAGATTACGACTTGACGATCGCGTACACCCCAGGAAAAGGCAATGTGGTGGCGGACGCGTTGAGTCGGAACTTTGTGGGATCACTCAGTGTTAACAAACGAATACTGGAGGAATTAGAAAGCATGGGAATTGAGCTCCAGATTCGTGGCCGAAATGCATAATTGGCTCAACTTCAACTTGAGCCGAGTTTGTTAGAAAAGATAAAGACGGCACAGAGGACGGATGAGTTCTTGATTAAGATTGGTGGAATATTAGAAAAGGGTGAAGCCAGCGACTTCACTAGGCACGAGGATGGATCATTGCGACTCAAGGGGAGGCTATGTGTCCCGAAGGATGAAGAACTCCGGAAAGAAATCTTGACGGAGGCCCACTATGCCAAGTATTCCTTACATCCGGGAAGTACAAAAATGTATAAAGATTTGCGCACGACCTTCTGGTGGTACGGCATGAAACGAGATGTGGCCCTCTTTATCTCGCGATGCTTAGCGTGTCAACGAGTCAAGGTGGAACACCAGAGGCCCGGCGGGGAGATGCAGAACCTCGCGATCCCAGAATGGAAGTGGGACCATATAACCATGGATTTTATAGTTGGCTTGCCGAAGACGCAGCGGGGGAATGATGCAATTTGGGTCATCGTTGATCGGTTAACCAAATCTGCACATTTTCTTGCAATAAAAACCACATGGAGCGTCGACCGGTTAGCTCAGCTATACTTGGATAAAATTGTCCGACTGCATGGAGTACCGGCATCAATAGTGTCGGATCCGGATGGGCGATTTGTATCACGTTTCTGGGTCAGTTTACAAGCTGCCATGGGAACACAATTGAAATTTAGTTCTGCATACCATCCTCAAACCGATGGCCAGACCGAGAGGGTGAATCAGATACTTGAAGACATGCTACCGCTTTGTACTATTGATCTGAAAACTAGTTGGGATACTCACTTGCCGCTAGCAGAATTTGCCTACAACAACAGTTACCAATCAAGTATACAAATGGCTCCGTATGAAGCACTGTACGGGCGAAGGTGTCGGTCTCCGATTTGTTGGAATGAAGTCGGTGAACGACAGGTACTTGGTCCGGAGATGGTGGAACAGGCCGTCGAGAAGGTCCGCATGATTCGGGAGAAGTTACGTATGGCACAAAGTCGACAGAAGAGTTATACGGATACTCATCGACGACTATTGGAATTTATGGTGGGCGATCACATATTTCTGAAGGTGTCACCGATGCGCGGAGTTATACGATTCGGTGCGAAGGGGAAGCTAAGTCCGAGATTTGTTGGCCCGTTTGAAATTCTTAAGCGAGTCGACCCTGTCGCCTATCTGATCGCGTTGCCACCGGCATTGGACGGAGTACACGATATCTTCCATGTTTCCCAACTACGGAAGTATGTGCACGATCCAAGCCATGTGGTAGACTTCGGTCCGTTAGGGCTAAGAGCTGACTTGTCTTATGTGGAGGAACCCGTGCAGATCTTGGATATGAAGGATAAAATCTTACGGAACCGAGTTGTTTCTTTGGTTCGAGTGCTTTGGCGAAATCATTCCGTCGAAGAGTCGACGTGGGAACTTGAGACGGATGTGAAGGAAAAGTTTCCTTCGTTGTTTGACCTAGGTGGGTTTGTGTTTAAGTTTCGGGGACGAAACTTTTTGTTAGTGTATTAATATGTAATGCCCTGAATCCGTTGCGGAGCACGGTGCGGGCTAGCGGCCGAATGGCTGAGTCGGATGAGAATTGGGGAACTTTACTTGGGGAAACTTTACCAGGATCGCGGGATAATGAATTAAGATCCTTTCCTCTATTCAAAATGTCTCTTTTATAAATGAACACGAGCACGCCTTGTATAAGTGCAATTCCAGACTTGTACGGCATCACGCCTTAGCGAGGACGAACGATTCGGCGTGAATCTAAGCGGAGGCGAACGATTCCCCGAATCGGGGCGTGACAGAAGCTGAACGAAAAACTGGACAACAACTCAAGAGGTTGAGAAGTGATCGAGGCAGAGAATATCGGTCTCATGAATTCGCATCGTTCTGCAAAGAACATGGAATCATCTGCGAGACTACTGCTACGTATTCTCCTCAATCTAACGGAGTAGCAGAGAGAAAGAACCGAACGTTGACAGAAATGATGAACTCAATGCTGCTAACTGCAGGTCTTCCAAAATGTTACTGGGGAGAAGCTGCATTAACGGACACTTTCATTCTGAACAGAGTGCCTTATGCAACTTCTGACATAACTTCTCTTGAACTCTGGTTCAAAGTCAGACCTAACTTGAATGTTATTCTAGTGTGGGGGTGTCTGGCTTATGTGAAGCTCCCAAATCTGAAGATTCAGAAGCTGGGGACAAGGACTACGAAGGCGATCTTCTTGGGATATGCTGAGAAGAGTGAGGCCCGGAGATTCTTTGACATTGAGTCAAATCATATCATCAAATCTCGCGATACTGAATACTTTGAAGACAAGTTTGCACGACACAAAAATATTGTTCTTCCAGATATTCCAGAGAAAGACGTAGGTGCAAATGAGACTGAGGTCTCATATGAACTAGTAGTCCAAGATAAAGTTGTTGGTGGAGAAACAACAATTGAACCAGAACTCGCTGAGCCGTCGACGAAGCGAGCAAGGAGGCTGAAGAGCTTCGGAGATGATTTCGTCACCTATCATGTGGAAGCAGATTCACTTACCTATAATGAGACGATGAAGACCAGAGATGTTGTCATCTAGAAGGAGGCAATATATAATAAAATTGACTCAATTACCTCCAATAACACATGGTGTTAGTTGATTTATCCGAAGGAGCAAAGCCCATCGGATGCAAGTGGATCTTCAAGAAGGAGATGAAAGCTGATAGAACCATTGACAAGTTCAAGGCTAGGCTAGTGGCCAAGGGATTTTCTCAAAAATAGGGGTCGACTACTTTGACACATATGCTCCAGTAGCACGGATGACAACCATCAGATTGTTGATTGTCCTTGCAGCAATACACAAACTGGTGATACATCAAATGGATGTGAAAATAGCATTCCTGAATGGCGAGCTGACCGAGGAGATTTATATGCAACAGCCAGAAGGATTTGTCGTCAGAGGCCTAGAAGACAAAGTCTACAAGTTGGTAAAATCTTTATACGGCTTAAAGTAAGCTCCCAAAATATGGCATGAGAAGTTTGACAAAGTTATCAGATCAAACGGCTACAGGATCAGCGAAATAGACAAGTGTGTCTATACTAAATTTACTGACGGAAGATGAGTCATCGTTTGTCTGTACGTAGACGACATACTAATCCTGGGTACGGATATAAGCTGTGTCACTGAGACAAAGAAGTTCCTCTCGACAAAGTTCAGTATGAAGGACTTGGGGGATGCTGATGTTATCTTGGGACTCAAGATCATCCGGACGGACACTGGATTGGCACTGTCACAATCTCATTACATTGAGAAGATGCTCACTCGATACGGGTATCATAATCTTCCTATAATTGATACGCCATACCGAAGTGATCAGAAGCTGGAGCCAAACTCGAAGGAAATCGTCAGGCAATTGGAGTATTCTAGCATCATCAGAAGTTTGATGTACGCTACTACTGCCACTAGGCCTGACATAGCTTTCGCTGTGGGAATGCTGAGTCGATTCACAAGCAATCCAGGCGTTCAGCATTGGAAAGCTGTGAAGTGTGTTATGAGATATCTCAAGAAGACTCAGACATATGTACTGCACTTCAGCTGAGAGTCGTTGGTAGTAGAAGGCTTCAGTGATGCTAACTGGTGCTCAGAGTTGGAGAGCGAGAGGTCCACTGGTGGATTCATTTTCATAATGGGTGGAGCTGCTATATCGTGGAAGTCGAAGAAGCAGACTATGCTCTCGCGGTCTTCTATGGAATCTGAGTTCTTTGCACTTGATACCGCAGCAGATGAAGCAGAAGGCTTCGGGAGCTCATGTATGATCTTCCAGTGGTTAGAGCATGGATACTGTCACGACCCGCACCCTAAAGAGGGGCACGAGCACGTGGTTACGTCCAGCTTACGCCGCAGTATCGGTGGTAGAACGCTGTATATAGGGTCTGTAAATACTATGACTAAAATAGATAAATGTACCTGTACAGTATATACACTCCGAATGGAGGTGACATAGCAATACAGTCTCAATCACATAAATCAAACTAAGATAGATAGCATGGAAAAGAGATATGATAGATAAAACAGGAAACGAGTCCAAAATCTACAAGTCAGAGCTAAACACAAACATCCAGAGTCTCAGAAAATATAAGTATAAAGATATTACAAACTGAAATGTACTAGCTGGCTCGCAGGCCAGGCAAACCTAACTAAACTATGCTACTCAGGGTGAGCAAAGTCCAGTGGCTCTACCAATAAGCCACAGTCTAAATCTAGTCCATCAGACTCTACCCCATAGTAGGTCGGGCAATCAGTCTCAGAGTCATCTGTAAAATTTGTCAACGGTGTCCTGTCAGGAAAATGAGCAAGTACAAAACACCAATAGCAGTTCCATATGAATTGAGAAATACTATAAGAGACAGCAATAATGAAATACAAGATAAAATATATAGGCGACTTGGGAACCATTTGAAAGCCGAATTACAACCCTTGAACCAAATAAGGACCGGAGTTGTAACCCTTCTTCAAACAGAACTTAGTCTCAAATTATGGTACAGTATAAAAGGCAGGTAGAGCATATGAGAAATGAATTATAGCATGGTAAAAGTACAATAAGTAAAGGTGTACTGGAAATATAAGATATGACAATAAATGTAAAAGGTGATTTGAACTATTAGAGCGATATGTGATCGGCTAGGGAAGCAAGAGATGGTTATCCACTTGGCCCGGTAATCCACGGTGTACTCAACGGAGAGTCATGTCGTCCAACCTGGATAACTGGTAATGGGGTGTCTGCTACACCCTACGTGAGGTGAGGGTGGCGCTAGCAAAATATATAGTTACAGGAAGGCTTTGATCACATAACCCCTAATAATTCCCCATCCCCGAATAGTATCACGGATCCGGACATGGCACGTTATGATACGGGGTTCAAGAGCAGAGGGCCAGCCCACTCCCAAATCAGTGTCTATATAAGTACATGAACATAGGAATATGACATACTCATATACCAAGGGAGTCTAGGAATAACATCTCATGACAGGATCTGACGTATACTAGTCCGTGAACCGTCGTGTCGGGAATCATGTAAAATACTACAACTGAATTGGATATAGTAGATATCAAAACAATAAAAACTATCAGTGACTATACTCACCTGTGGTCCTGAGCTGATAAGGTAAACAGACGCTCAGAGTGACCACAGACCTAAAATAAGATACTATGAGGCAAACAGGACTTAACACTGAAAAATGAAACTAATATAATCCATGAATGCAAGTCTAAGTCAAAACTAGGTCAATCTACGTCAAACTGAGTCATACTAGGTCATAATGGTTCATACTAGGTCATACTAGGCCATACTAGGTCACTGGGAGTCATTCCAAGTCAAACTAGGTCAATCGGGGTCAAAGGTTGACTTACAGTTGACTTTTGGTCAAAAAGTCAACTCTGGTCAACTCTGGTAAACTCTAGGTTAACCCTAGGTCAAACTAGTCTAATATTGACCAACTATTGACTTTCAATCAATTGGTCAACTCTGGGTTGGTTTCGGTCAAATCGGGTCGCTTAAAGACTAAGTTTGACTCTCGGTTGACTTTCGTTGACTTTTGGTCAAAAAGGTCAACCGACGTCAAAACTAGTCTATGAGCACCATATTTGATCATTACCAACCACGGGAATCAAGTTCTAACTCTATCTTAGACTTCTAACACAAATACCATATTCCTAGGCAAAACTAGTATTTACCCTTCTAAGGTAAATCCCGATACCTTGCCCAATCCCAAGGAAACCCCGCAAATACCCATGGTAATAGCCTAGACTTCTTAGGGTAGCTAGATATCAACCTATCTAAGGTTTACCTACCAAGAATTTTGGGTATCCTAGGTATCTAACCTTGTTTTTAGGATATGTGTAGGTTTACCCTATTACCTATCTTACCATATCATGAATTTACCCTCAACACTCTCACACTCAACCACACACAACCATCTCACATGATACCACACTCTAATAGACTCTTCTATAGGCTTTCCTACTAGTTTGCACATAGGCTAAACTATAGGCTACTAGACACACTCACTTAGGCTCTCACCCACACACACAAACTCACAACTACACACACACACACAAAGCCAATATGTGGAATGATATGTGGTGCAAAAGTGGCTGATTTTAGTGGTACTTGGACTGAAATGGAGTGGGTTTAGGACAGCATTAAAGGACTGATTTGTGGTCTGAAAATAAGGCTAATGTGGACTGGTTTTGAAGGGGTTTGGTGGGACTGAAAATAGGAGCAATGAGGGACTGTTATGGGGTGTTATTGGACAGTCCATGCATGGAAATTCTGGACTGAATTAGGGAAAATCTGGACAGCAATTTGTGGGTGGTTCATGGACTGTTTTTAGGGGAAAAAGTGGTGGTGTTATGGGCTGTTTTGAAGGGGTAATGAGGGGACAGAAATCTGGGTTTAGGGGGGTACAATGGCAGCCATTAGATGGACTGAAATGGGGGTTTATGACAGCCAAAGGGTGGGGGAAAAATCTGGACAGTGGGGCTGCTGAAATAGGACAGCAAAGTGTGGGTTTCCCCCCTCCCTAACACTCCACTTATCACTCACAACTACTCCCCACACAACCACTTATCTATTCCCTCTCAAACTCTCACAAACTCCTCTCTCAACCAATCCTCAAACACCTACACTACACTAACATACACACACACTCAACACCACATGGCCGAACCTGTCATGCTCCCTTCCCATACCAACACAAACACCACACCACATAATATATACACTAATATATATATAAGCCATATATATATATATATATATACATATATATATATATATATATATATATATATATATATTTTTATATATATATATATAGAAAATGATATATATATATATATATATATATATATATATATATATATATATATATATATATATATATAATATATATATATATATATATATATATATATATATATATATATATATAAAACCATATATATATAAAAAAAAAATATATATATATATATATATATATATATATATATATATATATATATATATATATATATATATATATAAAACCATATATATATATACATATAGATTATAGGAAATGATACATTAAGAGAAATCATTCCTAAACACATGTAAATTCTGAAATAATAATAGAACACACCAAAATCAAGGCACAAACAATATACATGTGTCCAAATAGGGGGTTTTCCTATTAGGACAAGATCCTACATATTGGATACCTCTACAAATGTCCAAATGGACACAAAATAGTCTCTAATGGAGACACAACCATGGGAAACATTTCTATGGGTTCCTAACCATTCTATATGCAATGGAAAACTATTTTAGAGAAGAGATTTACCTATTTTGGAGATTGAAACTATGGTGGAGCTCTCAAGAATGGAAAGAACCTTTGGAGAAGAAGAAGAAGAAGAAAGTGGATGAGAACAAAAGATGATGTCTTTCTCTCTCCTCCCCACCTACATGTGGCCGGCCAACAAGGCTCCAATACCCCCCTTTTCTCTAATTACAAGTTTGCCCCTCTATTGCTTTATTAGCTCAATACAAGTTGGCTTAGGTTTGGGGGTTAAAAATGTAAATCTAATGTTCTAATTAGGTCTAACCTAATCCATGGGGTCATGACTAATCCCTCTAACTTTTGATGGTAATATTGTGGGTCATGGCTAACTAGTGTGTGAAAAATTTGGAATGAGTTGAAATTTGAACCCGACTCAAATAACCCCAAAATAATACAATAAATAAATAAATAATTTCAAAATAAATTTTAAAGTGGAAAATTACCAAAATACCCCTGTTCATGGAAACTGGGGGTGACAAATCTATCCACCTTAAAAAAATTTTGTCCTCAAAATTAAAACAAACATACACTGAATCACATGCAGAAACAAAATTATACTTCAGGGCTCGAAGAGATAAGGGAAACGCTCCTGCATGTCATCCTCTCTCTCCCAGGTAGACACACCTGGCGGAGAGTGATGCCTCCATGCAACACGAACCAAGGGTATAACCTGGTTCCGGAGCACCTTTTCCCTACGATCCAGAATCTCAACTGGTTGCTCTGGATAGTGAAGAGTAGGCCCCACCTCGATCGCTGAATGGTCCAATACATGGCTGGGGTCCGCCACGTACCGTCTCAGCTGCGACACATGGAACAGGTTGTGTACCCCCTCTAGCGTAGACGGCAAGTCTAGCCGGTAAGCTACTACACCGACCCTCTCAAGGATGGTGAAAGGTCCGATGTAGCGCGGACTAAGCTTCCCGCCCCCGCCAAAGCGAATCGTGCTCCGTGTCGGAGAAATCTTCAGGAACACCAAAGCACCAGCCTAGACATAAAACAAACTCAGCACACAGGACAGACAAATCACAAACAATCACAAACAGGAACTGAAACTAACCTCGAACTTTAACGGTCTCCGGTGGCTATCGGCCCAATGCCGCTGCCTATCCTGAGCCACCCGAAGTCTGTCTCTAATCAGCCGAACTTTCTCAGCTGCATCCACCACCATCTCTGGTCCAAGCAGCACCCTCTCGCCAACATCGTCCCATGATAAGGGAGTACGGCATCTCCGTCCGTATAGAGCCTCGAATGGCGACATCTCTATACTGGCCTGGTAGCTGTTGTTGTAAGCAAACTCTACCAGGTGAAGATGATCCTCCCAAGAACCCCCGAGATCTAGCACACACGTACGAAGCATATCCTCCAAGGTCTGGATAGTCCTCTCCGACTGCCCGTCTGTCTGGGGATGATAAGTTGTACTGAACTTGAGCGAGGTACCCAAGCTAGTCTGTAAACTCCTCCAGAAGTGGAAAGTGAAACAGCTATCTCGATATGAAACTATGCTCACAGGAATCCTATGCAATCGCATGATCTGACGAACATACAGTTCTGCCAACCTCTCCGTAGACAATCCCACCTTGAAAGGCAAAAAGTGGGCAGATTTGGTCAATCTATCAACTATGACCCAAATCGCGTCTTTCCCTCCTGGAGACCGTGGAAGTCCGGACACAAAGTCCATGGTGATGTGCTCCCAATTCTACTCAGGAATGGGTAGTGGCTGTAGCAACCCACCAGGCTTCTGCCTCTCGGCCTTCACCTGCTGACAAATAAAGCAGCGAGATACAAACTGAGCCACCTCGCACTTTATGCCGTACCACCAAACGTGCTCTCTCAGATCTCTGTACATCTTGTTGGCACCAGGATGCATAGAGTACTGAGAGCAATGAGCCTCTTGAAGAACCTCCTCCCAAAGCTCTCCACTCGGAACGCACAGTCTAGCACCGTGCCGCAGCGACCCATCTTCGGTAATAGAGAAATCATCAAGCAGCCTTGCCTGCACCTGCTCCCTGATGCTCCTCAGGACAACATCATCAAACTGCGCTGATCTAACCCTGTCCATCAACTCAGACTGAATCTGTAAGCCCCACATCTGTGCCTCCATGCCTGGAATAATCACCTCGATTCCCAAACTGTCCAGGTCGGCCAAAAGATGACGGTCTGATGTCAGATACATAGCCACTAGATACCTGCTCAAGGCATCTGCGACTACGTTGGCCTTCCCTGGATGGTACTGCAAGGCGATATCAAAATCCTTCATCAGCTCTAGCCAACGTCTCTGCCTCATGTTCAGCTCCTTCTGAGTGAACACGTACTTCAAGCTCTTATGATCAGTAAAGATCTCAACCCGCTCTCCGTACAGATAGTGTTTCCACAACTTCAGGGCAAAGATGACAGCGACTAACTCCAGATCGTGAGTCGGGTAGTTCTTCTCATGAGGACATAACTGCCTAGATGCATAGGTAATCACCTTCCCGTGCTGCTGAAGTACACAACCCAAACCCCGGCCAGAAGCGTCGCTGTAAATCGAGAACCCACCGGTCCCAGACGGCAATGTCAAGATAGGAGCTGATGTCAACCTCTTCTTCAGCTCATCGAAGGCGGCCTAACACTCCTCAGTCCAGACGAACTCCACGTCCTTCCTGGTGAGTCTAGTCATCGGCTCCGTGATCCGCAAGAAATCCTGGACGAACTTTTGATAGTAGCCCGCCAATCCCAGAAAGCTCCGAATCTCGGCAACTGTACTGGGCATAGACCAAGACTCTACCGCAGCAATCTTTCTCTGGTCTACTGAGATCCCGTGCTCGGTCACAACATGACCCAAGAACTCGACCTAGTCCAGGAAGAACTCACACTTCGACAACTTCCCATACAACTGCCCCTTTCTCATGGTCTCGAGCACAATCCTCAGATGCTCCTTGTGCTCATCCGGCGTCTTTGAGTAGACCAGGATGTCGTCTATGAAGACTACCACGAACTTGTAAAGGTACTGATGGAATACCTTGTTCATGAACACAGCTGGGGCGTTGGTCAACCCAAATGGCATCACTGTGAACTCGTACTGGCCGTACCGAGTCCGAAAAGCTATCTTCGGAACGTCTTCCTTCTTCACCTTCAGCTGATGATAGCCGGATCTCAGATCTATCTTCAAAAACACCTTGGCGCCGCTCAGCTGATCGAACAAGTCGTCGATCCTCGGCAATGGGTACTTATTCTTGATAGTAAGGTTGTTGAGCACCCTGTAATCGATACACATACGTATCGTACCATCCTTCTTCGGCACAAACAGGACTGGCGCTCCCTAAGGCGATGAACTGGATCTAATGAATCCCTTGTCCTGTAGCTCGTCGACCTGCTTCTTCAGCTCCGCCAACTCGCTGTTGTTGACTCTATAGACGTGCTGCAAAATAGGCTCAGCACCTGGCACTAAGTCTATAGAGAACTCAACGTCTCTATCCGGCGGCATCCCAGGCAACTCCTCGGGAAAACATCCATGAAGTTAGCTATCAATGGATGCGGCAATGCCTGCCCCGCCAGTAAAGCTCCGTAGAACCCATCTACCGGCTCAGCCGCTCCTCTGGAAAACACAACCTTTGGCTCTCCCGGCGGCCTAAACAAAATCCTACCACCTCTACAATCTATAGTAGCATGGTGCATGCTCAACCAATCCATTCTGAGTACCACATCATACCTCGGAAGGGGCATTACGAGCAAGCACGCACCCAAAACTCGGCCTCCTACAGTAACTCTCCGTCCCTTGCAGATATTGTTGACCAGGATGATGCCTCCCCCGGTCAATATCTTGCAAGTCCTATCCAAGGGTTCGGCAATAATATTGTGTCTCAGAGCAAAGGAGACAGACACAAAGCTATGAGAGGCACCGGAATCAAATAAGGTAAATGCAGGGAATGAATCAAGAAGAACATGACCTGCCACTACATCGCCTACTGGCTCTGCCTCCTCTTCTGCTATCAGGGTAAACACTCTGCCCGCAGGGGCTCCCCTCTGGTGCTGCTGAAAATGCTGCTGTTGCGTCTGAAGTGGAGGACCTCTCTGCTGAGCTGCTGGTCCTCTGGTCGGCTGCGCTCTGTCCTGAACTCCTCGGACTCCTCGAATACGGCAGTCCTTCAGCTGGTGATCGGGCGCCCCACAGTATAAGTAGACGCCCAATCTCTTCCTGCACACCTCTCTAGTGTGCCCTGGCTTCCCGCAGAAGTTACACTGTGTAGCTGGCCTCTGTCCCTAACCCTGACCCTGATGCTGTTGGGCATGCGTCGGTGCCTGCTGGAACTGCAACTGAGGCTGCTGCTGCTGCTGGAACTGCCTCTGCTGGAAATGTAGGCGCTTCACTGGCCCTGCACTCGAACTAGATCCCAGAGCGTCACTGCTCCTCTTCGGCTTGAGGTCAAAGTCCTCCTCTGCAATCTGAGCCTCCATCAAGAACTGCTCAAAGGTCGCGTCTCGTCGCCCAGATGTGCGAATGCGCACTACATGAATGAGACCCCTCATGAACTTTCGGGCCTTGCACCCCTCATCCTGAACCAACGTAGGTGTAAACCTGCTCAAGCGGAAGAACTCTGCTGCGTACTCGTCCACCGACGAATTCTCCTGTACCAAACTAGCAAACTGCCCCTCCAGAGCTGTCAAGGCTACATCTGGGTAGAACTTCTCCTTAAAGAGTTTCTTGAAGTCCTCCCAAGATATACCTCTCACTGACGCATGCGGATCCGTACGGTACCAAGTCAGCGCTACGTCAAAGAACTAGCTGGCTACAGAAGTCACCCACAGACCTCTCGGGACCTCTGCCAACTCCAGACTCCGCTGGACATCCTCTAGCTAGTCGTCCGCGTATAGGATACCCTCGGTACCCTTGAAATCCCGCGGGTTCATCTTTCTCGAGATGCGTACCGGACCTCCCCTGATCCTGCTGCTGTGCTGGTGCTCCCTGAACTGTAGCCGGTGCACCTCTCTCCACTGCTGCCATAGCTAACTGATGTGAGTTCTCTATGGTTTGTCACAGCACCTCTGCCTGACGGTGCTGTGCCTCTGCCTGCGCTCTCTGCGTCTGCAGCATCTGCTGCAGAAGGGCCATCAACCCCTGAGCATCTGCCGGTATCGGAGGCGGCGGTGGAAGAATATCAGGAATGACCGGGGACGGTCCCGCTGCTGGAGGTGGAAGACCTCCTGGAACCGTCGCTGCTGCTGCTCCCGCCGGAGGGACAGAAACTGAGATAGTAGCTCCCTCAGTCGGAGGTGGAAGACCTGCCGGATCTGCCACTGCTACTCCCGCAGCCAAAGGTGGAAGACCTCTTGCCGGATCGGGCCTCCTGGTACAGCGCTAGAACCCGCTGCCTGAGAGCGAGTGGTCGTCATCCTGAGGATAGATTGAAACAAGAATCAATATGGCACATGATAGGAATATCAAAGAAGGACAATTAAATTCAATGCAAGAGAATTTGTCATGGTAATCAAATGATCAGAAATTTCCTAGCATGTGATTGAGTAACTCCTATCATACCCTAGATCCTACATCCTATCTGCAGGCTCGTAATTAGCACTCTAAGTCGAGCACCATTACGAGTTCGCACTAGTTGCGACATCGACCTGCATGGGCCACCACAAAAATGTGTCACGACCCACACCCTGAAGAGGGGCACGAGCACGTGGTTACGTCCAGCCTACGCCGCAGTATCGACGGTAGAATGCTGTATATAGGGTCTGTAAATACTATGACTAAAATAGATAAATGTACCTGTACAGTATATACACTCCGAATGGAGGTGACATAGCAATACAGTCTCAATCACATAAATCAAACTAAGGTAGATAGCATGGAAAAGAGATATGATAGATAAAACAGGAAATGAGTCAAAAATCTACAAGTCAGAGCTAAATACAAACATCCAGAGTCTCAGAAAATATAAGTATAAAGATACTACAAACTAAAATATACTAGCTGGCTCGCAGGCCAGGCAAACCTAACTAAACTATGCTACTCAGGGTGAGCAAAGTCCAGTGGATCTACCAATAAGCCACGGTCTAAATCTAGTCCATCAGACTCTACCCCATAGTAGGTCGGGCAATCAGTCTCAGAGTCATCTGTAAAGTTTGTCAACGGTATTCTGTCAGGAAAATGAGCAAGTACAAAACACCAATAGCAGTTCCATATGAATTGAGAAATACTATAAGAGACAGCAATAATAAAATACAAGACAAAAGATATAGGCAACTTGGGAACCATTTGAAAGCCGAGTTACAACCCTTGAACCAAACAAGGACCGGAGTTGTAACCCTTCTTCAAACAGAACTTAGTCTCAAATTATGGTACAGTATAAAAGACAGGTAGAGCATATGAGAAATGAATCATAGCATGGTGAAAGTACAGTAAGTAAAGGTGTACTGGAAATATAAGATATGACAATAAATGTAAAAGGTGATTTGAACTATTAGAGCGATATGTGATCGGCTAGGGAAGCAAGAGATGGTTATCCACTTGGCCCGGCAATCCGCGGTGTACTCAACGGAGAGTCATGCCGTTCAACCTGGATAACTGGTAATGGGGTGTCTGCTACACCCTACGTGAGGTGAGGGTGGCGCTAGCAAAATATATAGTTATAGGAAGGCTTTGATCACATAACCCCTAATAATTCTCCCATCCCCGAATAGTATCACGGATCCGGACATGGCACGTCATGACACGGGGTTCAAGAGCAGGGGGCCAGCCCACTCCCAAATAAGTGTCTATATAAGTACAGGAACACAGAAATATCACATACTCATATACCAAGGGAGTCTAGGAATAACATCTCATGACAGGATTTGACGTATACTAGTCCGTGAACCGTCGTGTCGGGAATCATGTAAAATACTACAACTGAATCGGATATAGTAGATATCAAGACAATAAAAACTATCAGTAAATGTACTCGCCTGTGGTCCTGAGCTGATAAGGTGAACAGACGCTCAGAGTGATCACAGACCTAAAATAAGATATTATGAGTCAAACAGGGCTTAACACTGAAAAAGGAAACTAATATAATCCATAAATGCAAGTCTAAGTCAAAACTAGGTCAATCTAGGTCAAACTGAGTTATACTAGGTCATACTGGTTCATACTAGGTCATACTAGACCATACTAGGTCACTGGAAGTCATTCCAAGTCAAACTAGGTCAATCGGGGTCAAAGGTTGACTTACAGTTGACTTTTGGTTAAAAAGTCAACTCTGGTCAACTCTGGTCAACCCTAGGTCAAACTAGTCTAATGTTGACCAACTGTTAACTTTCAGTCAACTAGTCAACTCTGGGTTGGTTTCGATCAAATCGGGTCGCTTAAAGACTAAGTTTGACTCTCGGTTGACTTTTGTTACTTTTGGTCAAAAAGGTCAACCGACGTCAAAACTAGTCTATGAGCACCATATTTGATCATTACCAACCACAAAAATCAAGTTCTAACTCTATCTTAGATTTCTAACACAAATACCCTATTCCTAGGCAAAACTAGTATTTACCCTTCTAAGGTAAATCTCGATACCTTGCCCAATCCCAAGGAAACCCTGCAAATACCCATGGTACTAGCCTAGACTTCTTAGGGTAGCTAGATATCAACCTATCTAAGGTTTACCTACCAAGAATTTTGGGTATCCTAGGTATCTAACCTAGTTTTTAGGATATGTGTAGGTTTACCCTATTACATATCTTACCATATCATGAATTTACCCTCAACACTCTCACACTCAACCACACACAACCATCTCACATGATACCACACTCTAATAGACTCTCCTATAGGATTTCCTACTAGTTTGCACATAGGCTAAACTATAGGCTACTAGACACACTCACTTAGGCTCTCACCCATACACACAAACTCACAACTACACACACACACACACACAAAGCCAATATATGGAATGATATGTGGTGCAAAAGTGGACTAATTTTAGTGGTACTTGGACTGAAATGGAGTGGGTTTAGGACAGCATTAAAGGACTGATTTGTGGTCTAAAAATAAGGCTAATGTGGACTGGTTTTGAAGGGGTTTGGTGGGACTGAAAATAGGAGCAATGAGGGACTGTTATGGGGTGTTATTGGACAGTCCATGCATGGAAATTCTTGACTGAATTGGGAAAAATCTGGACAGCAATTTGTGGGTGGTTCATGGACTGTTTTTAGGGGAAAAAGTGGTGGTGTTATGGGCTGTTTTGAAGGGGTAATGAGGGGACAGAAATCTGGGTTTAGGGGGGGTACAATGGCAGCCATTAGATGGACTGAAATGGGGGTTTATGACAGCCAAAGGGTGGGGGAAAAATCTGGATAGTAGGGCTGCTGAAATAGGACAACAAAGTGTGGGTTTCCCCCCTCCCTAACACTCCACTTATCACTCACAACTACTCCCTACACAACCACTTATCTATTCCCTCTCAAACTCTCACAAACTCCTCTCTCAACCAATCCTCAAACACCTACACTACACTAACATACACACACACTCAACACCACATGGCCGAACCTGTCATGCTCCCTTCTCATACCAACACAAACACCACATCCACATAATATATACACTAATATATATATAAGCCATATATATACATATATACATATATATATATAGAGAGAATGATATATATATATATATATATATATATATATATATATATATATATATATATATATATATATATATATAACCATATATATACATATAGATTATAGGAAATGATACATTAAGAGAAATCATTCCTAAACACATGTAAATTCTAAAATAATAATAGAACACACCAAAATCAAGGCACAAACAATATACATGTGTTCAAATAGGGGGTTTTCCTATTAGGACACGATCCTACATATTGGATACCTCTACAAATATCCAAATAGACACAAAATAGTCTCTAATGGAGACACAACCATGGAAAACATTTCTATGGGTTCCTAACCATTCTACATGCAATGAAAAACTATTTTAGAGAAGAGATTTACCTATTTTGGAGATGGAAACTATGGTGGAGCTCTCAAGAATAGAAAGAACCTTTGGAGAAGAAGAAGAAGAAAGTGGATGAGAACAAAAGATGATGCCTTTCTCTCTCCTTCCCACCTACATGTGGCCGGCCAACAAGGCTCCAATACCCCCCTTTTCACTAATTACAAGTTTGCCCCTCTATTGCTTTATTAGCTCAATACAAGTTGGCTTAGGGTTTGGGGGTTAAAAATATAAATCTAATGTTCTAATTTGGTCTAACCTAATCCATGGGGTCATGACTAATCCCTCTAACTTTTGATGGTAATATTGTGGGTCATGGCTAACTAGTGTGTGGGCCCGCTAAGGTCAACACTACCCCGGGTCCCCGAAACAAGTCGGAATGAGTTAAAATTCGAATCCCGACTCAAATAACCTAAAATAATACAATAAATAATTTCAAAATAATTTTTAAAGTGGAAAATTTTCAAAATATCCCTGTTCATGGAAACTGGGGGTGAGAGATACCGACAATTCTGATACACTGCGAGAACCAAGCGACTGCGGCGGTGGCATCAAATGATCTCTTCAACGTAAAGAAGAGAACTGTGCAGTTAAAGCACAGGGCAGTGAACGATCTCATCAAGAGAGGTGTCATTGCAGTAATCGATGTTCGGAGTCAGGAGAACCTGGCGGATCCGTTCACGAAGGGCCTCAAGCGTTAGCTGGTTGAAGATACAGCAGGAAAGATAGGCTTGAAGGCATTCCGATAGTATGTTTTTGTAATCCTACCATAAAGTTTTATGTTATTAGTTCAAAGAGAAATCTACTAGACATCTAACTTTCGGTTCAAGGGAGGACCACTGACTGGAAAACTATCAGGTAACAGTGGGTACTTGTTCTTGGGAACATGGAAGGGTTACGAACCCATAACCACTGTTGTCTACTAATATTTTCTGCGAAAAATGGATCCTGTGTTGAGGTTGGTTTAAATGCCTTAATAAGTTCTCAGGCAGAGTGACTGCCTGGTGTGCTTTACAGGAAGCACGGTAGCGCAGCACTACAAGGAGTAAAACTCTATGCTACAGTGGGATGACTCTACCATGAGGTTCCCAGGTAGGGGTAATGCCTCGGCTTTGTAAGCCAAGTCATAACGACGTATCACCGCAAATAGGCAGGTAGCGTAATGCCGTATGATAAAATTAAAGAGTTGTAGACAGCACTACAAAGGGGAGGGTGACCCCATGTTACAGTGACACGATACCACAATGAGGTACCCAGGTAGGGTAAAACCTCGGCCTTGCAAGCCATGTTGTTGCGGCGTAACACCGCAAGGAAGCCTTAGGCTTCATGCTGGATAGAATGGCACTACAAAGAGGCTGTGACCTCATGCTGCAGTAGTGTGACACTATGATGAGATTTTCGGGTAGGGGTAATGCCGGCTTTAGGCCATGTCATAGCGGCGTAGCACCGCAAGGAAGCGCAATGCTTCATGCCATGTCTCTTTAATAAAGAACTTACCTATAGTGTATGGAAAGAGATATCAGGCCGTCTCTTGAGGGTAAACTTGTAGACGCCCAAAATTATACACTAAAACTAGGCTGGCACAGGGCCTTTAATGTGCAGCCAGAAGCACATGTAACTACAATTTGTGAGTGGGAAAAATTACAATTGTGGTGCAGAATTCAAGGCATAGTCCATTATTGTATCGCATTGTTATCTAACCCATGCGGAAAGATTCAAGTCGTCAACAACATCTATCATAATGCAAAATGGACAGTTACTGTAGGAAATGCTCAACCCTAGACACATATATATGATAAGATATGTGGAGATTGTTGGTGCTCTTGCTCCTTGACATGAAGAGAGCTTGCTCTCAACATGCTTTGTAAAGTTTAGTCCCACATTCGAAAAGCACCATGAGTTATCTCAACATATATATGAGTATGTGTTGTTGGGATATGCACATGGGGTGGTGACCCTAAGGAGGGAACCATGTAGGTGATTTTACTAAGAAGAAAATGATTAATTCTAACAAGGACGTAAGATGATTTTTGTTGTGCGGGCTCGGACTCGACACAGGACTCCAGGTTGTCTCGTGCATGCACGAGAGTGTTCTGGGGGAAAGCGTGGGCTAGCACTCGACTATGTTGATTGTGGGATGATGTAAACATCAAACTCTATTTTAGAGTATTGGTGTTTTTGTCCCACATCGGATATGAGAGATGGTGAGGTCTCACTCCACTCTATAAATAGAGCCCCTTGCCTCCTTTCCAAGATGTACCAAAGAAGAGAGTTAAGGGAGTCCGTAAAGTTCAGGAAGCCAGTTCAAGTCAAAAATATTGACTGACGAGCATTCCAGAAGTTCTCTTGAACTTGCTGGTTCCTGGAAGCGGATCGTATAGAGGCGAATCTTGCTTTGAGCGACGGTGTTTTTACACCCCAGCAGATTTAATCCTCCTCTTCTTCTTGTTCTTCTTCTTCTTCTTTCTTCTTCTTCTTCTTCTTTTTCTTCTATTTCTCTGTAACTCGCTCTTCAGGTTTTAAGGCACCTACTGACAGGGGCGGAAGGACAGTCAGCGTGCACTGGGCTGTAGCCCAGTGCAAAAATAAATTTGCTAATTTTTTTTATCAAATGGATGGCTCAGCCCAGTGAGAGATGGCTCAGCCCAGTGAGATGGCAGGTGTGTGGTTAGTGGAGACCAAAACAAAAGCCAGAAGCAGCTTGCTCTCTTGTCCAAAAAAAAACGTTCCAAGTTCCAACCAAAGTTACGAAAGCAAGCAGCTCTCCCCTTCTTGCTCCAGTCCGACCGGCGGTGCTGCTCCTCCCTTCCCTCGTCCTCTCCGCCCCTGGCTCGTAGTCTTCCTTTGGTAAAACTCTAGCCCTCAATTTATCTAAAACCCTAATTCCTAATTTTTTTGTTTTGATTTTATGAGGTTGTGATCTTAATTAATTCACTATTTAATAGTACCCATCGGCTGCTCTCCCCGTCCTCCGACCGTCTCCAGTCCGAGTTCCCGATCGTCTCCATTCTCCAGCCCGACCGTCTTCTCCGGTAAAAACCCTAACCTCCTAATTTTGTAAAACAAACCCCTAAATTTTTGATGTTTGATTTGATGTTAATTACTTTACTATTTATTAGGACTTGGAGTATATAATGGAAAATCAAGGAAACAAGAGAAAGAAAACCCTATTTTCATTCTTTAAACCAAGGGGTGAAACATCCCGAAGTGAAAGTCTTCCAGCTCCTTCGAATGTTAATATTTCAACCCCAAGTGTTGATCATAGGGATGAGTTAATAGTTGATCTAAATTCTCTTGAACGAGATCCAGGTTTACGAATTCTGATACATGGACATCCTATTAATTATAGGGATGAAATCAGACAGACATATATCAAAATGGGTCCATATCAGCCAAAATTGGCATCATTTCCACCGTCTGAGTTCGGAAAACAGTATCGTCGATTTCAATACTCTTGGTTTCAACAATTTCCTTGGTTAGAGTACTCTCTTTCAAAGGATGCAGCATTTTGTTTTCCATGTTATCTTTTTGAAAATGATAATGCTCTCCATTGCACATTGACTGTCGAAGGGTTTAAAAATTGGAAGAGAGTTAATGAGGGAACTCGATGTGTGTTTTTGACATATATGGGAGGTCCCACATCTACCCATAGATATTCTATAAAAGCTATGGAAGATTTATCAAATGTTACTCAACATATTGATAAAGTGATTAATGCACAATCTTTTGAAGAAGTTTCGAAGAATCGTTTACGGCTTAAGACGACAATTGCTAGTATTCGGTGGCTCAGTTTGCAAGCATGTGCATTCAGAGGTCATGATGAATCACCGGCTTCTAATCATCGTGGAAACTTCATAGAGATGATAAAATTGATGGGGAGTTTGAATGTCAACATTGATGATGTTGTATTGGAGAAAGCTCCAAAGAATGCACAATATACTTCACCAACTATTCAAAAAGAGATTTTGCATATCATGGCCAACATGGTGAGAAGTAAAATTCGTAAAGAAGTTGGGGATGCAAAGTTTTGTATTTTGGTTGATGAAGCCAGAGATGCGTCAAACAGAGAGCAGATGGCTATTGTTCTAAGATTTGTTGATGTTCATGGTATTCTAAAGGAGCGTTTCTTTGAGATTGTGCATGTTGGGGACACCATTGCTTCAACCTTGAAGAAACAAATATCTGATGTACTTACTCGGTATGACTTACATATCCACAATATGCGAGGGCAAGGATATGATGGTGCTAGCAATATGTGTGGAGCATGGAATGGATTACAAGCCTTGTTTCTTAGAGATTGTCCATATGCATATTTTGTTCATTGTTTTGCACACAGACTACAACTAGCTCTAGTTGCAGCAGCTAGTAATGAGACTTCAGTTTGGCTATTCTTTTCGAAATTGACTACCATTGTCAATCTTGTTAGTGCTTCTCTTAAGCATCATACTGAGTTACAATCTGCTCAAGCTATTGAGATTGCACATATAGTGGCTAGCGGTGAACGTGATACTAGTAGAGGGGCTAATCAGATTGGTAGTTTGCAAAGGGCTGGAAGTACTCGATGGAGCTCTCATTTTGATTCTATTTGCAGCTTAATCGATATGTATCAAGCAACTATTAAAGTGCTTGAAAGCATGGTAAATGATGGATCCTCTAATTCTATGCGTGGGGAAGCAGCTGGTTCTTTGCTTGTGATGAAGTCTTTTGATTTCATATTCATATTGTACTTGATGCATAAAGTCATGGGGATTACAAACTTGCTTTGTCGGGCTTTACAACAAAAATCTTTGGACATCTTGAATGCAATGGATCTAGTATCCTCAACTAAAAGATTGCTTCAAACTTTAAGAGATGATGGTTTTGGTGGTCTTCTTAGTTATGTGGAATCAGTTTGCAAAAAATATGACATTGATATACCTAATATGAGTGCTTTTTACAGAGGGGCTAGAGGTCGTTCTTGCCAGCAACGAGATTCTGTTACATTTGAGCATCACTATCACTTTGATATATTCAACTCTACAATAGATTTTCAATTGGAAGAGTTGAATAATAGATTCAATGATGAGGCAGTAGAAATCCTTAAGTTGAGCTCTGCTTTACAACCAAATGATCACTTCAAATCATTTGATATTGATCATCTGTGCACTCTTGCAGAGAAGTTTTACCCGGTTGATTTCAATTATCAAGATATGCATTATTTGAGATATCAGTTAGAGCATTATCAGGTTGATGTACTTCACCATGAGAAGTTCCAAAATATATCAACCATTTCTGAGTTATGCCAGTCATTAGTTGAAACAAACAAGTCACAGTACTACAATCTGATCGACAAGTTGATACGTCTTGTTTTAACTCTTCCTGTGTCCACAGCAACTACAGAACGAGCATTTTCAGCTATGAAGCTTATTAAAACTAATCTGAGAAGTAAAATGGACGATGAGTTCTTAGCCGATGCTATGGTTATTTACATTGAACGAGAAATTGTTGAAGATATTGACTCAGATTCTATCATAGACGAATTCTATTCTCTAAAGAACCGAAGAGTGCAACTTCGATAGGGTATATTTCTTCTTTTTGTTTAAATGGTTTGTTATTTATTTACACCTTCAGGTTTTATTTGACATGCTTATTCAGGGTTATCAATCTGTCCCAGGTTTTGGTTTCTTCTTCCCAACCTCCAGGATTATCAATTGCAACATGTACCATTTTGTCCCAGGTTTTGCTTGCTTCAGGGTTATCAAATGCAACATGTATCTATACCGTTAAATTATATAAAAGGAGTTGGAAGAATATAGACATATATCTATGAGTGAGGTTCCAAACTTTATTCTCAGTTTTTTTATTATTTTCTCTGATATTGAAGTTTTAATCATAAATGTTGATTTATTCCTTTTCATTGGGTGAAGTTTTGTAGTGTAAAGAAGTAAATGTACCATTTTATCCTTCCAATCTATTTTTCTTTAGTATTATACATATGCTTATTTAGTTAAGATTATCTTCTTTGTTTCCTTCTGCATCACCAGGAGAGAGAATTTATTTTGAAATTCTCAGCAATGGAGATATACAATGAAGCCATAAGGGATCTTCTAAGTCCTGATAGTGCCCCTCTTAGGCTTCTTGATGATCCAGAGGTGAGTTCTTGTTGTGTTAATGGCTATTTCAGTTATGTGAAGCATTCTTCTTGATATACTAGTTCTTATGTCGTTTTCATTGCCCTTGTAATGATAGAAAGGGACTATTATACAATGTGTATTATGCAAAGAAGTTTTATCAAAGTTTACTCTTTGTCTCTAACGAATCTTCATGTGGATGTGTTAATTTCTCTTCGAAAATGATATGTTAAAGTTTATCATCGAATTTACAAAGAAATATCTGTCGTAATTTTGGCATAAAATTTTGAACCTTATCGTACCTATTAGTCTATTACCTAGCCCACCCTACTTCGAAATCCTGGCTCCGCCCCTGCCTACTGAGTAGGGAGGCCTAACTTTGTTCTTGAGATCTATCTCATTTGTGGCACCAACTGTGTAGGCTTGCTAAACTCCTCATTTGTGGCACCTACTGTGTAGGAACTCCTGTTTTCCATCTATATTCACGCCTCGGGACTAACAGTACCACCATACAGACTGAAAGTAATCAGGTCGAAGCCTTACGTATGAATGATAACATGGAGAACTAAGATACATTATTGTGTTCAATATAGCTTCAGTTGTTCCAGACTTTCAGTACAAAAGATGAAACTGATCTCACAATTTACGAATACATAGAGGATGACTTCTATAATTAATTCCAGTGAACATCAGAATTGATGAGAGAGCAATCAGCTCAGCATCCAATACAAGTCAGGAGCATATTTCTTGTACTGAAAGAATAACTGAGAAAACGATAAGGCTACATAAAACGATTGTACCTTTTACGGTCAAGCTAGTACGGACAAACTTGCTTGTCCCTGAAGAGAGATGTATGAGAGTGAGTCCTTGAAAAGATATTGCTACAGAAATACAGTACATCAATTGATACGGATAAAAGAAAATAAATATTAGCAGGTCAGTGATACAAAAGGTTGGCGAGTAATAGGGGACTATCAAAAGGTTGAAGGATCTAACTGCTTGTCATCATTAGTTGTTGTTGGTCATTCCACAACCAATGGTTGATAAAAAAAACCCAAAGATCAGCAAAAAAAAACATAGTACCCAAAGGTCAGCAAAAAAGCAAGTTCTGAGACATGGTCGAGTTGCTAAGCACAAAATATGGATGTTTGGTTTTGCATTTGGCTATTTATTTCCAGCCAGGAAGGCAAATTATCCTCATTTATCACCATATAAAAAGAAAAAAAAAACAGAAATTGATTACAAAAGAAGCTTAAAGACTTATCCCCGGTTATACAAAATTTATTATCAGTATTGTCCGAACCATTTCAAGGTATGAGGCTACCGGATTCATTGTTTATGAGTTGCTTAACGATCTTCGGAAACAACATATTATTGCTAACATATTAGATAAATTAATCCTGAAGTTTAAATATGGAATTGTCATATTCCTTTTCATTCTTCAGCTTAATGTGCCACGGAGATGAATGCAATTATCTAGAGAAAATTGTATCATGTTACCTCTTCCTCTAAACTGTATAGGAACTTCGGTGCTCCTTGGTTGATGAGCTTAAGCTGTATATACAAAAGGTAGATCTACCTACCTGCCAAGTGACCATCTAGGTTTTATGACATCACCTTCTCATGATCAATAGCTACCTTGGCTAGGAATTTAGCCGGTTAGCCCCAACCAAAAGGGTTGATGTCAAATCAAAAACCAGTTACTCAAACTTCTTCAAATCTTTTGAGATCTTTTCATGCTACATAGCTGAACCCATTCTAATGGGATAAGGCTTCGATGATGATGATCCTAAAACTTAGAAGATGTAGTCAGGTTGAGAAGTAGGAACAAGGAGAAGTTTCATAATATTTTTTCAAAAAGGACGCTTTACATGATTAGTTAATGGTACATCTAATGAGTAAAAAACTGAGTAAAGGCAAAGCAATAAAGGTTTTGAATCTTCAGAGAGAAGTTTATTGGTAGACATAGAATAAAGTGGATCAGTTAAGGGGATGTGAACGCTAAAGCATTCCATATATTTCTTCATCAAAGGAGCAAAAGGGCTAGACTCTTCATAATTACCAAGGAAGACGGAACTAAAATTTCTGTTCTAGCAAGAATTTGTTAGCCCAATAATTGTATCATATTTTTGAATATGGCTAATCAATTAAGTTTAACAATATGATATCATTAATATTTATGCAATTTATGCTATCATTATATTGTTGATACTTAAACTTAGCATTGTCCTATTGTGCATTAAATATATCATAATGCTTTGTTAGTCTAACATGTATTTACAGACAAGCAGTCAGAAGTATCAAACCAGGACATATGCAATGAAGAATTCATGATGGCCAAAGACGGCATTATACTAGAAGATTTCTCTGAACCGTCCAACGACATCTCCGGGGCCTCGCACACGAGATTTTTGCTGCCTGGTCAGCGGACAGGGGTCGAGGGGACAACACCCCCCATGGAGGTTCGGGGGCGAAACCCCCAAAATGTATATAGATTTCTGTTGAGAATCAATAAGGGACTTTTAGTCCCACATCGGAATTTGTAGTATGTAGAGGAGCCAGACTCCCTATAAGTAGTGAAGTAGTCCATCAATAAAATTACACCAACTATTATTTTCTACATGGTATCAGAGCCATAACTCTCTCTCTCTCTCCACAAAAAAAAACAGTACCTTCTTTCTAGAAGATCTACTGCAGTTGCCTTCGAGAATCAGTACCTACTTTTTAGAAGCTCTACTGTTGTTGCCTTCGAGACTCAGTATCTTCTCTTTAGAAGACCTACTGCTACGCATACAAAATCTCTTTAGATTTTCGTCTTGCTTCTATTACGAAATCTCTTTAGATTTTCGTACACTCATAATCCTTCTAGGATTTCTGTTGCGGCGTGCTGCATACTTCGCCATGCACGGAGGCACAACTAAGTTTGGGCTGTCTGAAAACGTCATAATGACGCGGTTCTAATTGGTCGCATACACTCCAACATATCAGTGAGGAAGCTAGTTTGTTATTTTCCCCCTGATCTCTATCTCAACTGTCAGAATATACAGTTGACGACGACGCTACCTGAGATCAGGATTCACAGCAGATTGCTGACTAAGACAAAGATGAAGCACACGACGACGACTCAGGAAACAACAAAACCTCACTGATTACAGTTGCAGAAACCATGGATTCCATCTATGGGAAGTTGACAGCAGAAGAGATGAAGGCCCTGGTCGAGGATCTCCTGACCAAGAGATTACCGGAGGCAACGTCACGCGTGACCCATACTGATGTGGATCCGTCACCGTATAGAATAGGGAAGTTGGACAAACTGGAGACGAAGCTGGAAGGTACGACCAACTACTTAAAATGGTCGCGGCAGGCGATACGGACGCTGAAGGGACGTGGCTTGGTTGGCTATGTAGATGGCCACACCAAGGCCCCGGTCGATCACTCCTCGAAGGAGTTTGCTGTATGGGAGATTGTCAACAATGTCGTGGCTGGTTGGTTGATAGCCTCTTTAACCGATCAAGTGTCGGGTAATGTTGAAGCAATGGAGGGAGCTGCTGATATCTGGAGAACATTGAAAGATATGTACTCCGGTTCAGGTAACCCAATGCGAGTCTACCAACTGTAGGATGAACTCGAGCGGGTAGTCCAAGACGATCGTACCATATCTGAGTACGCCGCCTTGTTGAAGAAGTACTGGTCTGATCTTGACCATTATGATCCTCTTGGAATGGAGGATGCTCAGGTTGAACCGTCCTTCGCAAAATATTTCCAGAAATTTCTGGATTATATCTCGCGGCAACGGATGATGAAGTTTTTGAAGGGGCTCAACCCTGCATTTGAGCAACGGAGGAATATACTTCTTGCGCAACCGAAGCTGCCGACCTTAGAGGATGCCATAGCTACCATGGCACAAGAAGAAGCACGGTTGAAGCTGATGCCCACCAGGGGCATCTCCCAGGGGGATCAAGTCGGAGTTGCCACATCTGCTCTTGCTGCTTTCAACCAGCCTCCTTCTGCGGGAGGCATTTGTCACAACTGTGGTGACACAGGGCATTACATCCGCTTTTGCCCAAAATCAGCTCAGAGTTCCTCGCGTGGTCGGGGCCGTGGTCGGGGTGGACGACGAGGTGGTCGAGGCAGCTACACTGGTGGAAGGGGCACTTACTCTGGAGGCAACGTGGCGAATCTGGCGGATGAAGGTCGGGACAATCAGCTGGCAGACATAACTCTATTTGAGAGAGAAGTTCTTGAGAAACTGCGGGGCTCAAAGATTGGTTCTGGTGACCGACAAGTCAATTCTGAGGTGCCGCCCACCTCAGAAGATTACTGCACTTACTTTTCCCAAACCAGTGACGGTATACCTCCGCGTGCTCTTGCATTTGTCTCTCAGCCAGTCTGGATTATGGACTCTGGGGTATCCCGCCATGTCACGGGATCCCGAGGTGAGTTCCGGGAATACTCTAACCTAACGCCGCCAGAAAGCATTCAGACTGCTGATGGTACCTCCAGGCCTGTTATGGATAAAGGCACTATTGATTGCACTCCTTCCACCACTCTATCTAATGTCTTACATGCTCCTTCCTTTCCTGTCAATCTTATATCCATTAGCGCCATTATCCTTGATCTAAACTGTACTGTTTCCTTTGATATTCCTAAGGTAATCTTTCAGGAGAAGGAAACGGGGAGACGACTGGGCACTGGCACATGGCATAAGGGTCTATGGTACTTGGACAGGAACGGTCTGGACAGAGCACTGGCATCATTGGTTGCAGACACACAACCAAAAGTCCAAAGTCGAAGTGTCAAAGCCGAGCTACTCCTATACCATCAGCGTGTAGGACATTCTTCCTTTTCTGTTATTAGTCGCATGTTTCCATCCTTATATCAAAAAGCGAATAAAGAGTTGTTAGTTTGTGATGCTTGTGAGTTGGGAAAACATACCAGAAGCTCCTATGTGAGTTCTGGGCACCGATGTACTGCTGCTTTTGATATAATTCATTCAGATGTGTAGGGTCCTTGTCCTACAACCGGTGTTAACGGTTATAGATGGTTTGTCACTTTTATTGACTGCTCTACCCGCGTAACGTGGGTCTACCTACTGAAGAATAAGAGTGACGTTTTTGAAGCATTTTAGAGCTTCCATCAATGCGTAAAGACACAATATAATGCTCGTGTTAAGTATTTTCGGTCAGATAATGGGACGAAATATACCCATACGAGGTTTGCTGCATATTTATCCTCTCATGGCATACTGCATCAAACCTCTTGTGCATATACACCGGCTCAAAATGGTGTTGCAGAACGAAAGAACAGGCACCTGCTGGAAGTAGCTCGGACGATGATGCTAGCTATGAATGTGCCTAAATACTTGTGGGGGCAGGCTGTCTTGACAGCCTCTTATCTCATCAACAGGATGCCCTCTCAATTGTTGGACTGGAAGACGCCGTTGGAAATGCTCACGGGGACAACTGCATACACCGTTCCTCCGAAAGTATTTGGATGTGTATGCTTTGTCCATGATAACAGACCTGGAGTTGGTAAGCTGGATCCTAGAGCAGTTAAGTGTGTCTTTGTTGGGTACACCGGGACACAGAAGGGGTATGTATGCTGGAGACCGGTGGAACGGAAGCTGTTTGTAAGCATGGACATTACATTCAGAGAGGTGGAACCATATTATGGTTCAGATGAGGGCTCCGCGTTTGGAAACACACCTAACACAGTGGGTGTTAGCCATGAGGGGAAGATAATACGTCCAAGCGTGGTCGTCGGATCGGTACCTTGTCCTGTTGTTGCAAATTGGAAGGAAAGAGGAGAAAGCATCAGTAATACCGATACGGAGGATGAAGAAGACGATACATATATTACGCAGGGGGAGAAGCAGACAAGGGAAAAAGAGCTCCAAGTGTACAGAAGACGACAGCAGAGGTCCAGTACTGTGCCGTGCCCTGTGCCAAATGTGCCAAGTCCCTCGTCTACTCCTGCCCCAACTCCTGAAGATGTTACTCCCGTACCGGATCACTCAGATTCGAAAGCGGGTCTCTCCGACTCAGATGGTATGCTTTCCCCACCTTCCATTGCTCCCTTAAGGAGGTCTTCTCGCATTAATGCGGGAAAGGCTCCTATTCGTTATCAAAATTATGAACATGATATCGCCAACTACTTGTCTTATTCTAATATCTCTCCGACTTATCAAGCCTTCCTCACTTCGTTAGACTCCAATTCTTTACCTAAGAATTGGCAGGAAGCAAAGAAGGACCCAAGATGGAAAGCTGCAATGATGGAAGAACTTGGGGCACTAGAGAAAAATAAGAAATGGGAGCTGGTGCCATTACCTGAAGGGAAGAAAGCTGTGGGATGCAAATGGATTTACACAGTGAAGGAGACACCAGAAGGAAAAGTTGAACAATACAAGGCGAGACTGGTTGCAAAAGGCTATACCCAGACATATGGTATCGACTATGATGAAACTTTTGCCCCAGTAGCGAAGATGAGTACCGTAAGAACGCTGGTCTCCATTGCAGCAAACTATGGGTGGAAGCTACACCAGTTAGACGTAAAGAACGCATTTTTTCATAGAGACCTACAAGAAGAAGTATACATGGAGACTCCTCCGGGGTGCTACTCTGTGTCAGATTCAGGTGAAGGAACGTCACATGGAAAAGTGTGCAAACTGAAAAAGTCGTTGTACGGGCTGAAGCAATCTCCTCGAGCCTGGTTTGACAGATTCAGAAAGGCTGTCACTGGTATGGGGTACCATCAGACAAATGCAGATCACACGATCTTCCTCCAGCATACAAGAGGCCACATAACTATACTTGCTGTATATGTGGATGATATAGTGATCACAGGTGATGATGCTGATGAGATCACTAAGCTGAAGTCGAAACTCGCTAAGGATTTTGAGGTGAAGGACTTAGGACAGATGAGATACTTTTTAGGTATCGAGGTGTGTGATGGTGAACAAGGAATTATTCTCTCACAAAGGAAATATGTACTAGATCTACTGAAGGAGACAGGGATACTGGGATGCCGAGCAGCAGTCACTCCAATTGATCAGAAGTGCAAGATGGGAGCAGAAGCAGGAGAGCCTATTGATCGCGAAAGGTATCAAAGTCTAGTAGGCAGACTGATTTATCTAGGGCATACTCGCCCTGATATCTCATTTGCAGTAAGCGTTGTAAGCCGCTATATACATGATCCAAGAACGGGTCATATGGATGTAGTATTTCAGATCCTAAGATATCTGAAAGGGACACCGGGAAAAGGATTGTGGTTCAAGAAGAATGGATGCACAGATATTGAGGGATACTGTGATGCAGACTGGGCAAGCTGCATAGACGACAAAAGGTCTACCACGGGGTACTGTGTTTTTGTAGGAGGAAACCTGGTTTCATGGAGAAGCAAGAAACAGTCAGTGGTAGCACGGTCGACAGCTGAAGCAGAATACAGAGCAATGGCTCTAGGGGTGTCAGAACTACTATGGGTGAAAGCACTGCTGACAGAGTTGAAGTTGGATAAGGGGACACCGTTGCATCTTCTGAGCGATAGTCAAGCCGCAATAAGTATAGCGAATAATTCGGTTCAGCACGACAGAACGAAGCACATCGAAATCTATCGATTCTTTATCAAGGAGAAGCTGGAGCAAGGGATACTGAAGATTGGCCATGTCCGCTCAGAAGAACAAGTGGCAGACTGTCTGACTAAGGGTCTTAGTTCATTAAGTCTGTCGAAGCTATGTAACAAGATGGAGATGATCAATATCTATCGTCCATCTTGAGGGGGAGTGTTGAGAATCAATAAGGGACTTTTAGTCCCACATCGGAATTTGTAGTATATAGAGGAGCTAGACTCCCTATAAGTAGTGAAGTAGTCCATCAATAAAATTATACCAACTATTATTTTCTACAATTTCTATATTTGTTTATCTTTAGACAACTGCAGTCAAGAAAAATGGCGTCATCAATGGGCTCTTGGTTTAAATTTATTATGTAATTTTTACTTTATTGGTCTAGAAAAAAAATGTACATCGAGCGTATTGGCACTTGGCTTAGCTTTCCATAAACTCTTCCTCCAGCATGCAAGAGGCCACATAACTATACTTGCTGTATATGTGGATGATATAGTAATCACAGGTGATGATGCTGATGAGATCACTAAGCTGAAGTCGAAACTCGCTAAGGAGTTTGAGGTGAAGGACTTAGGACAGATAAGATACTTTTTAGGTATCGAGGTGTGTGATGGTGAACAAGGAATTATTCTCTCACAAAGGAAATATGTACTAGATCTACTGAAGGAGACAGGGATACTGGGATGCCGAGCAGCAGTCACCCCAATTGATCAGAAGTGCAAGATAGGAGCAGAAGCATGAGAGCCTATTGATCGCGAAAGGTATCAAAGGCTAGTAGGCAGACTGATTTATCTAGGGCATACTCGCCCTGATATCTCATTTGCAGTAAGCGTTGTAAGCCGCTATATACATGATCCAAGAACGGGTCATATGGATGTAGTATTTCAGATCCTAAGATATCTGAAAGGGACACCGGGAAAAGGACTGTGGTTCAAGAAGAATGGATGCACAGATATTGAGGGATACTGTGATGCAGACTGGGCAAGCTACATAGACGACAAAAGGTCTACCACGGGGTAATGTGTTTTTGTAGGAGGAAACCTGGTTTCATAGAGAAGCAAGAAACAGTCAGTGGTAGCACGGTCGACAGCTGAAGCAGAATACAGAGCAATGGCTCTAGGGGTGTCAGAACTACTATGGGTGAAAGCACTGCTGACAGAGTTGAAGTTGGATAAGGGGACACCGTTGCATCTTCTGAGCGATAGTCAAGCCGCAATAAGTATAGCGAATAATCCGGTTCAGCACGACAGAACGAAGCACATCGAAATCTATCGATTCTTTATCAAGGAGAAGCTGGAGCAAGGGATACTGAAGATTGGCCATGTCCGCTCAGAAGAACAAGTGGCAGACTGTCTGACTAAGGGTCTTAGTTCATTAAGTCTGTCGAAGCTATGTAACAAGATGGGGATGATCAATATCTATCGTCCATCTTGAGGGGGAGTGTTGAGAATCAATATGGGACTTTTAGTCCCACATCGGAATTTGTAGTATGTAGAGGAGCTAGACTCCCTATAAGTAGTGAAGTAGTCCATCAATAAAATTACACCAACTATTATTTTCTACAATTTCTATATTTGTTTATCTTTAGACAACTGCAGTCAAGAAAAATGGCGTCATCAAAGGGCTCTTGGTTTAAATTTATTATGTAATTTTTACTTTATTGGTCTAGAAAAAAAATGTACATCGAGCGTATTGGCACTTGGCTTAGCTTTCCATAAACTCCACCAAAAAGCCTACAAAAGCCTATAACAATCCTATTCGTTCAATCCCCAAAAAGCTAACACAAATTTATCAAAAAGAGCCCAACCAACCTGAATACAGGGCAACCGAACTCGGAATGTGTTCTGTCCGAACTCGATCAGCGGTCACCCTGACCCAGTATCCAATTCGATCAGGTCTCCCCGTAGAATTGGCTCCAACGTTCGATTTTTTGAACGTTAGGGAATCGAACTCTGCCCAAGTTCGGTCTCCTAGAACCCTATAAATAGAGAGGAGTTTGTCATTCTTTTCACTATCTCATTCTCTCTTCTCTATATCTTTCAAAGAGTTTTATAAGTTTGTCACTTTTAAATCTGAGACTTTACGACGCATAGTCAAGCCAGTGCTAGTTAGGTTCGATCTAGAAGTTTGTTCGAAGTTTAAAGAAGGCTTGAAAACTAATTCGTTTTCATCATGCTCCTGGAGTCGGCTAGTCCTTCGGATCAAAGGCTTGCAAGTTGAAGTAGTGTTCTTCGGATTAAAAGCACGCGTTGTAAGGAGTTGCAAGCACTTCGGATTTAAAGCTTGTGTTTCACTGAAAAGTGGATTTAGCATCGAGTAGAGTACTTGAGACTGGACTAGTCCTCTCGGAGGGAAACAAGTATAAACCCCGGTGTTTGAGTTTGCTTTTTTCTGATCTCCTTACTTTACGCATTTATTTAAATACTGTCTGCTTCATATTAGTTGTTCTCTGCTATATAATTTTTTAAGTGCTGATTATTATTCTGTTGCACACACACACTCTATTCATCCCCCCTCTAGAGGTGCTCAACGTTCCTACAGAATTATGGTAGAGATTATTTATAAGTTCTAACCTCTAATCAAAACTCACGGTGAAGTGTAAAAAATCTTCCTTAGACACCTTTCGTAAAATAACACCTAGTAGACATTTGCAGCAATTAAACCCTCCCACAATATATATTTTGATCAAATGCTCTCCCGTCTACTAACCGTTATGAATGAATGTTAGAAGCTGTTTAAAAAAATACCCCAAATACCCCTTCCACCCCTCTCCCCTCCTCCCCCCACCCCACCCTCCCCTCCTCCCCCCACCCCACCCTCCCCTCCTCCCCCCCACCCTCCTCCATGCGCCCACAACCGTACCCTCCTCCCCGTGTCCCCACCCGTGCCCCCCCTCCCCGTGCCCCCACCCGTGCTGTGCCGCCTCTGATATGCCATTGTTGTCGTAAGAGGGGAGCTGCCGAAGTGGGGGGGGGAGAATGAGGGAGATTTTTTTTTTGCATGGGTATAATCATCATTTTAGGTCTAATTCAACGTCTGTTAATGGCATAAATCAAATTGGGTGTAAACTGAGTCAAAATAAAAATATGAATATTTAGAGGATTTTTTTTGCTAAAAGTGTATATATAAGGAGGATTTTTTTGCACTTTACCCCATAACTCATAATGCACATTGGCATGTTTCCTATTACTTGAGAATTCCCAGAAGAATAAAAAGACTCATACTTTATTAAAACTTGGAAGATGGTACATCAAATCATGATGACTTTAAACTTTTTGAAGGATGTATGGATCCCATTTAGCTCAATGTACTCAAATCAGTATAAAATATTCTTTTGTGGAGGACAGCATATAACTAACCAGATGGTATGCTCCATTTCCAATCGGTTCCTAGAGTATTCCTCAAAGAAGACAGAAGGTTTATAGTTGTTAGATTTGGCAGAAGAAACTTTCACCTATCTATCTATCCTTAGAGGGTAGTCAAGGAGAAAATACCAGGTCATGTAGTCATGCAAAGGTACAAAGACCTCTTATGGGTATCAGCTATGATGTTAGTATCTTACAATATACAATACATAGTTGATCCAATACAATACTTTTTTTACTTGAGTCATATAACATATACTTGTATAATATATACTTAAGAATCTAGGTTCTGAAACTAGATAAATCTATAAAGATGAAACAAATAAAAAATTATGTGAAATTATACTAAATCATGTTCTACATGGATTTATAAGTATAGAAAACTCCTAGAGTTAGTGTATCATACGATCAGGGCCGGCCCAGAGGGTTGGGTTGCCCTAATCGGAGCTAGATTTGGTTACCTCTTGCCATTGACTCCAAAAAAATGATATCAAAAAAATTGATGGTGAGTGGAGTTGGCAGCAACGACGAAGTCTCCTGTTCTGACGGCATCATGGAGCTCGGTCTCCTTGAGCTACTCGAGGCCTTTCCAGTAGGAACTCAAAATATGGACATGGTCGATTGCTAGTTCAACTAACCAAGAGGAGTTGGGGTGGACCGTATAGGCACAGTTGGCGGAGAAGTAGAGACTTAGGGGGGGAGGGGTGTGGATGGGTGGGGTTGCCCTGACTAGGGTGTTGCCCAAGCCCAATGGCTTGTCCAGCTTACCCCAGGGCCAGCCCTAACGATACATGATACAACACAAACAAATCGATATATGATTCATATCAAAAGTTTGACAACCTAGGGTATTGGTGTTTGTGAAGGACACCGGAAAGGAACGCTAGTCCCAATAGTTTACCAGGAAGAGCAGATTGGTTGCAGCAAAGAGATTGTAAAATATTCTACAGGGTTGCATGAGTACTTAATTTGAGTTTTAGAGTTAGTAGAATCATGCTATAAAAGCATTAATTTATAATCCACTCACGAATTTAGCCTGGTAAAATTTAAGTTAACATGACAATTCTATATCAGAGGATAAACTGTATCAGGTGATATGTATCTTACAGTACAAAAAGTATATCATCATCTCGTATCATTTATAGGTTGTATCATATTGTAGGGTATCCCACACTATTTATAGGTTCTATCGTCTCGTAGGATATGTATCATATCTCGTATCTTTCGATACTGGAAATTAAATGGGAACTAAAGTGCTTACATGGTGTAGAAAGTAATAGTTAGATTATTTTATTGATGGACTACTTCACTATATATAGGGAGTCTAGCTCCTCTATATACTACATATTCCGATGTGGGACTAAAAGTCCCTTATTGATTCTCAACACTCCCCCTCAAGATGGGCGATAGATATTGATCATCCCCATCTTGTTACATAGCTTCGACAGACTTAATGAACTAAGACCCTTAGTCAGACAGTCTGCAACTTGTTCTTCTGAGCGGACATGGTCAATCTTCAGTATCCCTAGTTCCAGCTTCTCCTTGATGAAGAATCGATCAATCTCGATGTGCTTTGTTCTGTCGTACTGAACTGGATTGTTAGCTATACTTATTGCAGCTTGACTATCGCTCAGAAGACGCAATGGTGCTCCCTTATCCAGCTTCAACTCTGTCAGCAATGCTTTTACCCATAGCAACTCTGATACTCCCAGAGCCATTGCTCTGTATTTTGCTTCAGCTGTCGACCGTGCTACCACAGACTGTTTCTTGCTTCTCCATGAGACCAGATTTCCTCCTACAAAAATACAGTATCCCGTGGTAGACCTTCTGTCGTCTATGCAGCTCGCCCAGTCTGCATCACAGTATCCCTCAACTTCTATGCGTCCATTCTTCTTGAACCATAACCCCTTTCCCGGCGTTCCTTTCAGATACCTCAAGATCTAAAATACTGCTTCCATATGACCCTTTCTTGGATCATGCATGTAGCGACTCACTACACTCACCGCAAATGAAATATCAAGGCGAGTGTGTCCCAGATAAATCAATCTCCCTACAAGTCGTTGATATCTTTCACGTTCAATGGGCTCTCCTGCTTCTGCTCCCAACTTGCACTTATGGTCAATTGGAGTGACCGCTGCTTTGCATCCCAGCATCCCCGTCTTCTTCAGCAGATCTAGTGTGTATTTTCTTTGTGAAAGAACAATTCCTTGTTCGCCTTCACACACCTCGATACCTAGAAAGTACCTCATCACTCCTAGATCTTTCACTTCAAACTCCTTCGCGAGTTTTGACTTCAGTTTAGTGATCTCGACTTCATCATCACCTGTGATCACTATATCATCCACATATACAGCAAGTATAGTGATGTGGCCTCTTGCATGCTGAAGGAAGACCGTATGATCTGTATTTGTTTGACGGTATCCCATGCCTGTAACAGCCTTTCTGAATCTGTCAAACCAGGCTCGAGGGGATTGCTTGAGCCCGTATAGTGACTTCTTCAGTTTACACACCTTTCCTTGCGACGTCCCTCCGTTTGATTCCGTCGCATAGCACCCAGGCGGAAGCTCCATGTATACTTCTTCTTGCAGGTCCCCATGAAGAAAGGTATTCTTCACATCCAACTGGTACAGCTTCCACCCATAGTTCGCTGCAATGGAGACCAGAGTTCTTACGGTGCTCATTTTTGCTACTGGGGCAAAAGTCTCATCATAGTCTATTCCATATGACTGTGTGAATCCTTTTGCAACCAACCTCGCCTTGTACCGCTCTACTTTTCCTTCTGGTGTCTCTTTCACTGTGTACACCCATTTGCATCCCACAGCTTTCTTCCCTTTGGGTAATGGAACCAGCTCCCATGTCTTATTTTTCTCCAGTGTTCCAAGTTCTTCCATCATTGCAGCTTTCCACCTTGGATCTTTTTTTGCTTCCTGCCAACACTTGGGCAACGAAGTAGAGTCTAACGATGCAATGAAGGCTCAATAATTCGAAGAAATGTTAGAATAAGACAAGAAGTTGGCAAGTCATGTTCGTAATCATCAAAACGAGCAGGAGCCTTACCCGCATTGATACGAGAAGATCTCCTTAAGGGAGCAATAGGTGGTGGAGAGATCGTACCATCCGAGTCGGAGAGATCCGCATCAGAATCCGAGTGATTCAGTGCGGGGGCAACATCTTCAGGAGTTGGAGCAGGAGTAGACAAGGGACTTGGTACAGTAGGCACAGGGCATGGCATAGGCACAGTACTGGACTTCTGTTGTCTTCTTTTGTAGACTTGGAGCTCTTTTTCCCTTGTCTGCTGCTCCCCCTGCGTAACATATGGAACTTCTTCTTCATTTTCTGTATCTGAGTCACTGTGCTCTCCCCCTTTCGTCCAGTTTTCTACAACCGGACACGGAACTGATCCGACGACCACATTTGGGCTTATTGTCTCCCCCTCACATCGAACACCATCTGTGTTAGGTGTGTCACCAAATGCGGAACCTTCATCCGAACCATAGTATGGTTCGAGTTCTTTGAAAGTAACGTCCATGCTGACAAACATCTTCCGCTCGACTGGACTCCAACAGGCATAACCCTTCTGAGTAGCCGTGTAACCGACAAAGACACATTTAACTGCCCGAGGATCCAGTTTGCCAACGCCTGGCCGATTATCCTGGATAAAGCATACACATCCAAAAACTTTTGGTGGAACAGTGTATGTATTAGCTCCAGTAAGCATCTCCAATGGTGTCTTCCAGTCCAATACCTGAGATGGCATTCTGTTGATGAGATAAGAGGCCGTCAATATAGCCTGCCCCCATAAGTGCTTCGGGACATTCATAGCCAGCATCATCGTCCGTGCAACTTCCAGCAAGTGTCTGTTCTTTCGTTCCGCCACACCATTTTGAGCCGGAGTGTAAGCACATGAAGTTTGATGAAGTATTCCATGAGTTAAAAAATACTCAGCAACCCGCTTATTCGTATACTCCATCCCATTGTCGGATCGGAAACACTTAATTTTAGCGCCATATTGTGTTTCCACGCGACGATGAAAGTCCTGAAAGGCCTCAAGGACGTCACTTTTATTCTTCAGAAGGTAGACCCAGTCACACGGGTATAACAATCAATAAAGGTGACGAACCATCGAAAGCCGTTAATTCCGGTTGTAGGACAAGGTTCCCATACGTCTGAATGTATCATGTCAAAAGTAGCTGAACTCCTATTCCCTGTGCTCACATACGAGCTTCTGGTATGTTTTCCCAAAGCACAAGCATTACAAAATAACTTCTCTTTATTAGCCCTTTGATATAAGGACGGATACATTCGACCAATAACCGAAAAAGATGAATGACCGACACGCTGGTGGTGGAGTAGCAAGTCGGTTTCAATACTGCGACAGGAAGCTTCTGGTGGTGCGTCTGCTACCAAGGATGCCAATGCTCTGTCCAGTCCAGTCCTGACTAAATACCACAGCCCGTTATGCCATGTGCCAGTCCCAAGTCGTCGACCTGTCCCTTTCTCCTGAAAAGTCACCTGAGGAATGTCAAAGGAAACAGTACAGTTAAGATCAAGTATAATGACACTAATGGATAGAAGATTGACAGGAAAAGATGGAGCATGAAGGACATTGGTTAGAGTGATGGAAGGGGTGCATGCGACAGTGCCTTTACCCACTACAGGGCTGGATTTACCATCAGCGGTCTGAATACTCTCCGGCAATGGTAGGGGACTATATTCCCGAAACGCACCACGGGACCCCGTGACATGGCGAGATACCCCAGAGTCCATAATCCATCCTGGCTGATGTATAGATGCAAGAGCACATACAGAATCATCGGTACTGGTTTGGGCAAAGCAAGTGAAGTGATCTCCCGAGGTTGAAGGCGCCCCAGGACTGTCGGCCGAACCCAGCTTCGTGCCACGCAACTTCTCAAGAAACTCCCGCTCAAGCGGGGTTATTTCAGCCAGGTGATGCTCTCCCCTTCTTCTGCCAGATTTGCTTTGTGGCCGCCCCTTCGACCAGCATATCCTCCTCTACCACCACGTCGGCCTCCACGACCCCGTCCTCGATCAGTAGGCTGATTGCGCAAGGGTTTTGGACAAAATCGGATGTAATATCCGGAGTCACCACAATTGTGACAAACACCACCCATAGATAGAGGTTGATGGAAGGCAGCAAGGGCAGGCTTTTCAACCGCGGCTGGCTCCCCCTGGGAGGAGCCCTTGTTGGGCATAAACTTTAGTCGAGCTTCTTCATGTGTCATCACAGCTATAGCTTCTTCCAAGGTCGGAAGCGTGGGTTGGGAAAGGAGGATATTTCGGTGCTGCTCAAAAATAGGGTGTAGTCCCTTCAGAAATTTTATCATACGCTGCCGGAAAATATAAGCCAGGAACGTCTGAAAGTACTTTGCGAAGGCTGGTTCGACTTGTGCATCTTCCATCCCAAGAGGATCATAATGATCCAGATCAGACCAATACTTCTTCAAAAGGGCTGCGTACTCAGAGATGGTATGGTCGTCTTGGGCCACCCTATCGAGTTCATCTTGCAGTTGAAAGACTCGCATAGGGTTGCCGGAGCCGGAGTACATATCTTTGAGAGTCTGCCATATATCAGCAGCAGCCTCTATAGCCTCGACATTGCCCGACACCTGGTCGGTTAAAGAGGCAGTCAACCACCCAGCCACGACGTTGTTGACAATCTCCCACACAGCAAACTCCTTGGTGGAGTGATCGGCAGGCGCCTTGGCTTGGCCAGTGACATAGCCAACCAAGCCACGTCCCTTCAGTGTCCGTATCGCCTGCCGCGACCACTTCAAGTAGTTGGAAGTTCCTTCCAACTTCGTCTCCAACTTCTTCAGCTTCCCCATTTTGTAGGGTGACGGATCCACATCAGTATGGACCACACGAGGGGTTGCCTCGGTTAATCTCTTGGATAAGATATCATCAACCAAGGCCTTCATCTCTTCGACCGTCAGTTTTCCACTGATCGAATCCATGGCTTCTTTAACTGTGAACAATATTCGTCGGCTTCTTCGTCGTCTTCTACGTCGGAGGCTGCAACGGCGGAGTCTACAACTTACCCAACTTCGTCGTCTACGTCGTCTTCGACGTCTTCGTCGTCTTCGTCGTCTTCGACGTCTTCGTCGTCTTCGACGTCTTCGTCGTCTTCGATGTCTTCGTCGTCTTCGACGGCAGAGACTTTACTAATGCGCTATAAACTTGGCCAGCACCGGCATGCGCATGTAAAGTGAACACGTCAGGTCACCAGAGAAGACATGATCAGTCTCTGTAGAGATCCCGATGTGAAGAAGGAATAACAAATAAAGCATTTGTTAGTTCCAAACGGCGTAAGCGAGGATCAGAGTTGGTGCAAATAAAGCATTTGGCAGCCGTCTGTCTTCGAAATACGCCTTTTTTTTTGTAAAAAAAAGAGGCGGCTAGGGTTTGTAGGAGAGGGAAAGACTAGGGAAAGACTAGGGTTAGGGTTTGGGAATGGGGAGGGCGGCTGTAGATCAGGGGGGTCGGCGGCTGTGGTCGGTGGAGGGGTGTCTGCTGGTGGCCGGGGGGGGGTCGGGCAGGGCAAGGTTGGTCTGCGGGTAGGGGGTTGTTCGGCAGGGGGGTCGGGCGGGGCAAGGGCTGGAGGTCGGCGGGAGGTGTTCGGCGGGGCAGCAGGGTGGGGGTCGGCGGGGCAAGTGGGGGTCGGGCGAGTGGTTTGGCAGGGAGTCGTCGGTGCAAGGGGGGGTCGGCGGGAGGGGTTCGGCAGAGGGGGGTTGGGTTCGGCAGAGGGGGGGTCGGCAGAGGGGCGGGAGGGGTTTGGCAGGGGTTCGGCAGAGGGGAGTCGGCGGGAGGGGAGTCGGCGGGAGGGGTTCGGCAGATGGGGGTCGGGAAAAGGTTTTTTTTTTTGTGGAGAGAGAGAGAGAGAGAGTTATGGCTCTGATACCATGTAGAAAGTAATAGTTAGATTTTTTTATTGATGGACTACTTCACTATATATAGGGATTCTAGCTCCTCTACATACTACATATTCCGATGTGGGACTAAAAGTCCCTTATTGATTCTCAACACATGGTAGTCAAATACACGCTCGAGGTGCGCCTTGCTGCAAGGCGCACTAGTTGTGTCTCACACCTTACCAGGCATTATTATTATTATTATTATTATTATTATTATTATTATTATTATTATTTACCTAAAACTTTGAGGCAATAAGATAGCTTTTACCTCATGGGAGGTAGCCCTTTCAATGGTTGCCAAAGTTGGCTATAGATAAACTAACAAAACTAAAATTTGTTAAAAGCGTGGTAGGAAGATTACAAAATTCTTATTATTTCTGTTGACTGCTATTGCTATTGCTTCTCTACTAGTTCAGTTGTTACGGTTTAACATATTTTTATTTGTTTAATATGTTATTTGGTTTATTTATTACATTATTAATTTATCTATTTATGTATATTTATGTTATTTGTTATTTTTACGTCTCGTTTTATTCAGGCGAGTGCTTTAAGTGCAATATGCGCCTTGCGCCTCGGACAATATGAACCCTTGTACCTCACAATATAGTTCGAGCTTGCTGAACTATTGAGACATGTTAGCAAATAGTTGAAGCAGTTTGGTGAAAGGGTCCACAAGGCATTTGTACACTTATTCATGACACTGTTGGAGCCACTAAATAAGTGCTAGAACCACTAAATCAAGGATAATAGATGCTCAGTCTACTGTATCGGCTGATTCATGGTCAATATGAAGGCTGATTTCCTGACTTGTTATTATATAATTGCATTTAATTAGTCAGTTGCAGAGAATAAGAAGCATCCTTTTGGAGTGTAAGTTGCTGACTTATTATTACACTATTTTAAGATAAGCCAACTGTAGCCAATTTCTGTGCTTGAGACTTTGGACTTGTATGAAAATTAATTATTTGAGCTCATGAGTTCTGTTGAAATTGACTGATATGTTTTATTGATAATCTCATAAGCTTTATATAGTCTTTACATCATGAAATATCTAATGGAATATCCTGTGGCATATTCTGGCATTCCAAATATGTCCTCAGGATATTCCCATACTAAATATAACATATTCTCTTTACTAAATATATAAACACTCTCCCTCAAGATGGGCGAAAGATATTCACTAAGCCCATCTTGTCACATTCTCTCATCATGCTGATAGAGCTAAGCTCCTTGGTCAGTCTGTCTGCTACATGATCTTTTGTTGGAACGTAGCCCAGCTCTAGTAGTCCTTTATCAAGCTTTTCTTTGATGAAGAATCTATCAATCTCATATGCTTGGTCCTGTCATGCTGCACTGGATTGTTGGCAATACTAATAGCTGACTGATTGTCACACCATAGCTTCATCTTGGCTTCCTGTTCCAGCTTTAGCTCCGTCAGCATATTCTTCAACAACAATAGCTCTGTGACTCCCAAGGCCATAGCTCTATACTCTGCTTCAGCTTTTGATCAAGCCACCACTGACTGCTTCTTACTCTTCCAAGAGACCAAGTTGCCTCCTACAAATATGCAGTACCCCGATGTGGATCTCCTGTCGTCAGCACAGCTAGCCCAGTCATAATCACAATAGCCCTCGATGCTCACGTGATTATTTTTTTTGAAAATCAGTCCCTTCCTGGGGCTCCCTTCAAGTACCTCAGATTCTGGTTCACTACGTCCATATGACCCTTCAATGGGTCATGTATGTAGCGGCTCACTACGCTGACCGCAAAGCTGATATCAGGTCGAGTGTGGCTCAAGTAGATCAACTTGCCCACCAATCTCTGATATCTATCCCGGTCAACTGGTTCTCCAGCTTCGGCATCCAGTTTGAACTTCTGGTCTATCGGTGTCGTAGCTGGTTTGTATCCCATCATCCCTATTTTCGTAAGCAGGTCCAGTACGTACTTTCTTTGAGAAAGAACAATTCCCTCTGTTTTTCGAGCAATCTCAATCCCAAGAAAGTATCAAAGAGGGCCAAGATCCTTCACCTCGAACTCCTTACCAAGCTTTCCTTTGAGTTGGGCGATCTTCTGCTCATCATCGCCTGTGATAATCATATCATCTACATATACAACAAGCATGGTGATGTGGCCCCCACTTCGTCTGAAAAAGATAGTATGATCTGCATTGATCTGCTAATATTCCATCCCTATCATTGCTCTCCTGAACCTGTCAAACTATGCTTGAGGAGACTGCTTCAGTCCATAAAGGAACTTCTTCGGTCTGCAGACCTTGCCTTCTGTCTGTTTGGAGTCGAATCTTTGTGGTATCTCCATGTACACCTCTTTCACTAGATCTTCATGAAGAAATATATTCTTCACATCCAGTTGGTGTAGCTTCCATCCTCCATTGGCTGCCAGGGAGATCAAAGTCCTGACAGTGCTCATCTTCGCCACTGGTGCAAAGGTCTCGTCATAGTCGATGTCGTACGTTTGACTGTATCTTTTTGCCACCAGTCGATCTTTGTAGCGCTCAACCTGTCCATCTGAGTTCTGCTTCACAATGAAAATCTATTTGCATTCGACTGCTTTTTTCCCTTCTTGCAGGCTCACCAGCTCCCAAGTGTAGTTCTTCTCAAGAGCTCCAAACTTCTTGTGCATTGCCTCTTTCCACTTTGGATCGTTCTTGGCAACCTGCCAATTGTTAGGTACATTAATACTATCCAAAGATTCTATAAATGCTCTATGAGAAGAAGAGATATGATCATAAGAAACAAACTTAGCAAGATCCCAACCATATCTGTCCGGAGGATTTTCTGCATTACTGCGAGTAGTCCTTCGTATAGATAGTGGTGTGGAAGAAATAGGAGGAATTATATCACCTGAGGAGGATGGTGGTGTAGATGAGGAGGATAGTGGTATAGGTGTCTCAGGAGAAGGGACAGACGTAGGCAAGGAACTTAGCACTGGCACTATGGGTACTGGTCCTGCAGTTTGCTTCTCTCTCCTGCTATAGGTAAGTAACTCCACCTGAGCCGTAGGCCTAACACTTCTCATCTCCTCCCCCTGTTCCGCTTCACCTTCATGTTCCTCCTCAACCATGTCTCTATGCCAAACTTCTAAATCGGTTACCACCAAATCTATCTCCCCCTCTCGTCTTATACTGGTAGTATTAGGCATGTTGTGCAAAGTTCCCTCCTGGCGGTAATATGGCTCATGCTCCCGGAAGTGGACATCCATACTAACAAATTTCTTCTTCTCTACTGGACTCCAGCACACATACCCCTTATGAGTCGCTGAGTAGCCCACGAAGATGCACTTGACCGCTCTAGGGTCAAGTTTTCCAACTGATGGTCTGTTGTCCTTCACAAAACACACACACCCGAACACCTTCAATGTAAGTATCCCACTATTATTGCCTTGTAATACTTCACATGGAGACTTCCATCCCAGGACTTTTGAAGGTATTATGTTGATAAGTTGAGTTGCTGTCAACACTGCATGCCCCCATAGATGTTGCGGGACATCATGTCGATCATCATACTTCTTGCGGTCTCTAGAAGGTTTCGATTCTTCCTTTCTGCTACTCCATTTTGTGTTGGTATGTATGCACAAGTGGTCTGATGCAGTATGCCGTATGCTGACAAGTACTCTGCAAGCGTCCTGTTGGTATACTCCGTGCCATTGTCAGACCTCAGTATCTGTTGGCCTAATAATTGTATCCTGTTTTTGAATATGGTTAATATGTTAAGTTTAGCATTTCATTATCACTAATCTTCATACTATCGCTATAGCATTTCTTGTCACGACCCGCACCCTTATGAGGGGCACGAGCACGTAGGTACGTCCAGCCTACGCCGCAGTATCGACGGTAGAACGCTGTATATAACGTCTGTAAATACTACGACTAACAGTATAAAGGTACCTGTATAGTATATACTCTCTGAATGGAGGTGACATATCAATACAGTCTCAATCACAGAATAAAACTAAGGTAGATAGCTCAGAAAGAGAACATATGATAGATGAAAGAGTAAATAAGTCCAGAGTCCAATACAAGCCCAGATATATACAACATCACAGGGTCTCAAAAAAATATAATGTAGAAGCTACAGTCTGATAAAGCTAGCTGGATCGCAGTCCAGTCAAACCTAGCTAATCTATATTACTCTGGAAGTACAAAATCTAGTGGCTCTACTATAAGGCCACGATCCAAGGCTACTCCATCTGACTTGAGCCCATAACGGGTCGAGCAGTCCGACTCAGAATCATCTGTAATATATCATAACGTATTCTGTCAGGAAAATGAGCAAGTACAAGCACTAACAGCAGTTCCATGTGAATTGATAAATTCTATAAGAGACAGTATAATGAACTACAACAAAAATATATAAAGACATGGGAACTGTTCGAAAGCCGAGTTATAACCCTTAAACCAAACAAGGACCGGGGTTGTAACTCTTCTCCCGAGCAGAACTTAGTCTCCAATCAAGGTACAATGTAAAGACATGTAGAGCATGTGAGTAACTGTATATCATACATGGTGAGAGAGTACTGAATGTAGAGCAGATCAGGATATATGATAAGATAAGTAAATATAAGATGTGCCTCGAATATTATAGCCTAATGTGATCGGTATGGGCCAAGAATCAGGCTTCCAGCCGACCGACTACAAGTACGTGGACTCGGTCAGGCCGGGATGGTAAGCTATGGAGCAAGTAGTAGCAAAGGTCAGGCTATACCCATCGTGAGGTGAGGGTATAGCTATGATACAAGTAGTAACTCAAGGTGGGCATTGATCACACTATCTATAAAATTCTCCATTTTCCGAATAGTATACGAATCCGGACATAGCACGTCATGACGCGGAATTCCCTAAGAGGAGAGCAAGTCCTCTTCAGGAATCGCCGTCAATACAAGTACAAGAATCAAGACCAAGCAAGTACCAGTATCCCAAGAAATCCAGGAATGACATCTTATGACAGGAATCCGACAATACTAGTCCGTGAACTATCGTGACTGAGAATCAAGTAAGACACTACGACTGAATCGGATATAGCAGATCAAGACAATAAAAACTATCAGTAAATGTACTCGCATGCTATCCTGAGCTGTAGGGTATATCAATGCTCAGAGCGGTAATCAGAAACCTAAAGATGAGATACTGTATGTTAATTTAGGTTTAAACAAGTTTAAGAATGATTCACAATGAATGATATACAATCTAGGTCAAACTAGGTCTCACTGAGTCACACTAAGTCCTGTCAAGTCAAATCTAGGTCAAATCAAGTTATATCAAGTCAATCTAAGCCAGACCAAGTCAACCATAGGTCATACCAGTCATCACAGGTCAAAACAAGTCGAAGAAAGTCAAACGGGTTAAGAGTTGACCTACAGTTGACTTTTGGTCAACTGGTCAACCCTGGTCAACTTTGGTCAACTCTAGGTCAACTCTAGATCAAACTGATCAAATGTTGACCAAAAGTTGACTTTTGGTCAACTGGTCAACTCTGGTTTGGATTTGGTCAAATCTAGACAAAGTGTTGACTCACGGTTGACTTTTGGATAAAAAGTCAACTCTGAGTCAACCGAGCCAAAATTGGTTCAAATATGACATTTATAGGGTGTACCCAACAAGCCACCCAAGTTTCAAGTCAATTCGACTACCCGAACTCCGTATCTTGAATTTATCCGATTGCCCCTTAACATTTACCCTCAAACCGTTCTAACTCGACGCCAAGTGGCCTTCTCTTAGGAATTTCACTCCGTGCTTCCTAGGGTAGTAGGGTACTATCCTATACAACCATTACCTACCAAGTTTTCTAGGGTAAGTGGACATCCAGTCCATCTTACGGTCCGTATCGCCCGTTTACCCGTTATCTTGAATATTTCAAGATACGAAATGGTACGGTACGATACCGTCTTCCTAATCCCACACGCAACCCCGATTCCAACTCTGAAGCCTACCCACAAAATCTAAATCACATTATCTAAGTCCCCTCCAAGTTTCAACGCGTTTCAAATCACGGAACTCAATTTTACCCCTTAACCAAAATCCTAACTTAATATTCACTCACTCACTCAAACCCATTTTCACACTCACTTAGGACCAACTTAGGGGGCTATTCTAGTGGGTTTTAGAGGGGTATATAGAGCTAATAATAGGGTATATATATATACATATAGGTATATAGTGGGGTATACGGGGTCGAATAGGGGTTAAATGGGGGCCTAAAGGGGGTTTGCTGCTGCTGCAATGCTACTGCTGCTGCTGCTAATGTTGTTTTGCTACTGTTGTAGGGGGGGGGGGGGGGGGGGGCAGCAGCTCCCTTGGGCCCCCCTTGCTTCCATTGCAGCTCTACTCTTCTCCCCTCTTCTTCCCTCTAAATCCCTCCTCTTCACCTCTCTAAATCTCTTCTAAAACATAAATTTCCTTCTCTAAAGTCTCTATTCTATCTCTCAATCTCTCTAATATATATATATATATCACTCACATACAATTCCTCATTCCTTCCCCTCTATACATACAAATACACACATATATATATATATATATGATCACACACACACCACACACACCACACACACAACACACACACCACACACACACACACACACATATATAGAATATATATATATATATTATATATATATATTTATATATATATATATATATAATATATATATATATATATATAATTTCACACATATGGACACTCTCACCCACACATGGACACACACCTCACATGGACACACACATACTTATAGACAAATACATATATATATTATATATATATATATATATATATATTTTATATATATATATATATATATATATATACATGTGTAAAAAAAAATATAATATATTATATATATATATATATATATATATATATATTATATATATATATATATAATACCCTCTAAAAGGATAAAACCATAAATAATCCTTAAACTAGATTTTAGGGGAACCTAACAAATCTAGGGTCAACTTGTAGAGAATGGTCCCCTCTCTAATTTATGTGAAGGAATAAAAGTAAATGAGAAATTAATGAGGGTATTAAAAGCATACCTAAATGTAGATTTGGAAGAGGAAGAAGGAGTTGGAAGAAAGAAATGAAGGGATAAGAAGAAGTCTTAGTGATGAAGGAAGGAAAGGTGGAGGGGGTGGACTATATGACCAGCCATGTAAGGGAGGGTAGGGGCACTTGTAATTACAAGTTTGTCCCTCCCTTGCCTTCTAGGCTAACTTAAATCAATTTTTGGGTTTTGGGATTAGCAAAAATTAAACAAAAATCATAATTAAGCTTAGATACTTATGGGATTAGTCCAAACTCCTAATCCTAAAAGTTAAGTATGGTGGGTCATGGTTAATTTACATGCTAAATACGACTCAAGTCGAAATTCCCCGGAGTCCCGAATTAACTCGAAATGCGATGAAATTCGAACCCGACTCCTATAATAATTAAATATTAATATTCATGAAATAAAATTCTCAAAAATATAAAATGGAAAATTACCATTTTACCCCTAACTTGGAAAAGTGAGGGTGATAAGTCTATCCACCTTAAAAAATTTTGTCCTCGAAATTGAAGACACAAGCACAGGAAATCACAAACAGAATGACAAAAGAAATAGATTTATACCTCAGGGCGCGAAAAGATAAGGGAAATACTCCCGCATATCGTCCTCCCTCTCCCAGGTAGACTCATCTGGAGAGTGATGTCTCCACGCAACCCGAACAAAGGGTATGACCCGGTTCCGGGGCACCTTCTCCCTGCAATCCAGAATCTCCACCGGCTGTTCTGGATAGCTGAGAGTAGGTCCTACCTGTATCGCTGAATGGTCCAATACATGGCTAGGATCTGCCACGTACTGCCTCAGCTGAGACACATGAAACACGTTGTGCACTCCCTCGAGCCTGGTAGGCAAGTCCAGTCGGTAGGCTACTGCACCGATCCTCTCTATGATGGGAAAAGGTCCGATGTAGCACGGACTGAGCTTCCTACCACCGCCAAAGTGAATAGTGCCACTGTCGGGGATATCCTCAAAAATACCATGTTACCAACCTAGACACAAGACAAAAACTCAGTACACAGACTAAACAACAAACACAAACAATACGACAAAAACTGAAACTAACCTCGAACTCTAACGGTCTCCGGTGACTATCGGCCCAATGTCGCTGCCTATCCTGAGCCACCCGAAGTCTGTCTCTAATCATCCTGACCTTCTCGGCCGCATCCACAACCATCTCTGGCCCAAGAAGCGCCCGCTCGCCGACATCGTCCCAAGACAAAGGAGTACGGCATCACCGTCCATATAGAGCCTCAAATGGTGACATCTCTATACTGGCCTGGTAGCTGTTGTTGTAAGCAAACTCTACCAGGTGAAGATGGTCCTCCCAAGAACCCTCGAGATCTAGCACACATGTGCGAAGCATATCCTCTAAAGTCTGGATGGTCCTCTTCGACTGCCCGTCTGTCTGAGGATGATAAGCAGTACTAAACTTGAGCGAGGTGCCCAAGCTAGCCTGCAAACTCCTCCAGAAGTGGGAAGTGAATCGGCTATCCCGATCTAAAACTATGCTCACCAGAACTCCGTGCAATCTCACGATCTGACGAACATACAGCTCAGCCAGCCTCTCCGTAGACAAACCCACTTTGAAAGGCAAAAAGTGGGCCAATTTGGTCAATCTATCAACGATGACCCAAACCGCGTCCTTCCTCCTGGCGATCGTGGAAGTCCAGATACAAAGTCCTTGGTGATGTGCTCCCACTTCCACTCGGGAATGGGTAGCGGCTGTAGCAATCCACCTGGTCTCTGTCTCTCGGCCTTCACCTGCTGACACACAAGGTAACGAGATACAAACTGAACTACCTCGCGCTTCATGCCATACCACCACACGTGCTCTCTCAGGTCCCTATACATCTTGTTGGCCCCAGGATGCATAGAATACTGAGAGCGATACGCCTCCTGAAGAACCTCCTCCTGAAGCTCTCCACGCGGAACGTACAGCCTAGTACCGTACTGCAACGACCCGTCTTCGGCTACAGAGAAATCATCAAGCAATCCCGTCCTCACCTGCTCCCTGATGCTCCTCAGGGTAACATCATCATACTGTGCTGACCTGAATCTATCCATCAGCTCAGACTGAATCTGCAAACCCCACATCTGGATCTCCATGCCCAGAATGATGACCTCGATACCCAAACTATCCAGGTCGGCCAACAGATGACGATCTGTCATCAAGAACATAGCTACTGGATACCTGCTCAAGGCATCCGCAACTACGTTGGCCTTCCCCGGATGGTACTGCAAGGATATGTCGAAGTCCTTCATCAGCTCTAACCACCGCCTCTGCCGCATGTTCAACTCCTTCTGAGTGAACACGTACTTCAAGCTCTTATGATCTGTGAAGATCTTAACTCGCTCTCCGTACAGGTAATGCTTCCATAACTTCAAACCAAATATAACCACGGCCAACTCCAGATCATGAGTAGGATAGTTCTTCTCATGAGGACGCAACTGCCTGGATGCATAGGCAATCACCTTCCCGTGCTACTGAAGAACACACCCTAAACCCTTCCCGGAAGCATCGCTGAAGATTGAGAACCCACCTGACCCGGATGGCAAAGTCAAGATCGGAGCTGAAGTCAACCTCCTCTTCAGCTCATCGAATGCAGCCTGACACTCAACAGTCCAGACAAACTCTATGTCCTTCCTAGTGAGTCTAGTCATCGGCTCTGCAATCTGTGAGAAGTCCTGGACGAACTTCCGGTAATAGCCAGCCAAACCAGAAAGCTCCGAACCTCGGCAACTGAACTGTGCGTAGACCAAGACTCCACTGCCAAAATCTTCCTCTGGTCTACTGAAATCCCGTGCTCGGTCATAATATGACCGAAGAACTCCACCTGGTCTAAGAAGAACTCACACTTCGAGAGCTTCCCGTAGAGTTGCTCCTTCCTCAGAGTCTCTAACACAACTCTCAAGTGCTCCTCATGCTCCTCCTGCGTCTTCGAATAGATCAAGATATCGTCTATGAAGACTACCACGAACTTGTCAAGGTACTGATGGAATACCTTGTTCATCAAGTTTATGAACACCGCGGGAGCATAGGTCAACCCAAATGGCATCTTTGTAAACTCGTACTGGCCGTACCGAGTCCGAAATGCCGTCTTGTGAATGTCAACCCGCCTCACCTTCAGCTGGTGATACCCGGACCTCAAATCTATCTTCGAAAAGACCTTTGCCCCACTCAGCTGATCGAACAAGTCGTCGATCCTCGGCAAAGGGTACCTATTCTTGATAGTGAGGTTGTTGAGCGCCTGGTAATCAATGCACATGCGGGACGTACCATCCTTCTTTGGCACAAAAAGGACTGGCACTCCCTAGGACGAAGAATTGGATCTGATGAACCCCTTGTCCTGCAGCTCGTCGGCTTGCTTCTTCAGCTCTATCAACTCGCTGTTGTTCACCCTATAGACATGCTGTGAAATAGGCTCAGCGCCCGGCACCAAGTCTATAGTGAACTCAATATCCCTGTCTGGCGGCATCCCCGATAACTCCTCGGGAAAGACATCCGAGAACTCAACAATCAACGGATGTGGCAAATCCCGTCCCGCCAACAAAGCTCCACAGAATCCAGCCTCCGGCTCCGCTGCTCCTCGAGCAAACTCGATCTCTGGCTCTCCCGGCGTCCTAAAAAGAACTCTGCCTCCTCTGTAATCAATGCTAGCATGGTACATGCTCAACCAATCCATACCAAGTACCATATTGTACCTCGGTAGGGGCATTACGAGCAGACACACACTCAAGTCCCGGCCTCTCAGAGTGACTCTTCGCCCCTTGCAAATATTATTAACCAGGATAATACCTCCCCCGGTCATAATCTTGTAAGTCTTACCTATATATTCAGCAATAATAGTGTGTCTCAGAGCAAAAGAAACAGACACAAAACTATGGGTCGCCCCAGAATCAAACAAGACGAAAGCAGGGAAAGAATCTAGGAGAACATGACCTGCTACAACATCTCCCACGGGCTCTACCTCCTCCTCTGCTGCCAAAGCGAACACCCTGCCTGCGGGTGTTCCCCTCTGGTGCTGGACAAAATGCTGCTGCTGGGTCTGAAGTGGAGGACCCCACTGCTGAATCGCTGGTCCTCTAGCCGGCTGCACCCTGTCCTGGCCTCCCTTGGCTGCCCGAGCAGGACATCCCTTCAACTGGTGGTTGGTCCCTCCACAGAATAGGCAAGCGCCTAACCTCCTCCGGCATACGTCTCTGCTGTGCCCCATCTTTCTGCAGAAAGCACGCTACTGGGTCTGCCTCTGGCCCTGACCCTGATGCTGCTGGGCACGTGCCGGTGCCTGCTGAATCTGCAACAGAGACTGCTGCTGCTAAAATGGCCTCTGCTGATGCTGAAAGTGGGGGCACTTGGCCGGTCCCGTACTGAAACTCGCCCCCATAGCATCTCCGCTCCTCTTCGGCCTGAGGCCGAAGTCCTCCTCTGCGATCTGCGTATCCATCAATATCTGATCGAACGTCGCGTCACGGCGACCCGAGGTGCGGGTGCGCACTGCATGAATAAGTCCCCTGCGGAACTTACGAGCCTTCTGCCCCTCATCTTGGATTATATCGGGAGCAAACCTGCTAAGGCGGAAGAACTCAGCTGCATACTCGTCCACCGACGAGTTCCCCTGCACTAGACCCACAAACTGACCCTCCAATGCTGTAAGAGCCACGTCCGGGAAGAACTTCTCCTTGAAGAGCCTCCTGTAACTCCCGAAATCATGTTTGGTAAATTTTAAGATTTTTCTAATTTTCTTGGATTTAAATATTGCTTCTTACAAAAATCTATTTGCGATTAAAGTGAATTTCGGATTTTCTTCAATTTGAAAAATATTTAATACAAATTACGTATTTTAGATGAATTACAATATTGTTATTATTATTAATATTGATTGAGTTGAAGTTACTAACTGTTAACTATGGAAATGGTTTATTAATATTTTCGGAATTAATTAGTGTATGATTTTATTGGAGGAACAGTAATTATTTTCTAAACAGTTGGTAATTTGTAAATTAATACAACCTGTTAAAATAGTTGTATTTTGAAATTGTTTAAATCTGTGGAGAAAATATTTTAGATTTTGGTATTGGAAAATATATTTCAATTTCAATTTTTGAAAACTGTTGGATCATTTTTATTTGCTAATCCTGTTTTTTTTTGAGAATCTTGGAGGGATGAGTATTTTCGAAATTCCTTTTAGAAACTGTACTCGAATCTATTTTTCTTTTGAAATCTGTTTGTAAATTGTGATGGATCATTTTATTTGAATTTGAAAATCTGTTTTTTTTGGAAACATATTGGAGGGAATATTGGTTTTGGAAAGTTATTTTAAAAATCATTTGAATTTTGAAAAACTTAGTTTGAATTTGAATCTCTAACTAATTCTGTTACAATCTATTTGATTTTACCCCTAGATCTACACTAAATTACTGCTACTACTTTGCCATCACAGAAATAGCCCCAGATCTACGATTATTTTCAGGAGTGCCACTCACTCCTGCACACACACAGACGCACATTAATTACTATAAATATCACGAATACCAATGCACTGACACACACCATCACTGTCAGTACTCCACTCTCTCTCTACACGTCACCTCACCTCTCTCATCTCTCTCTGTCCTCTCTCTCTCCTTACTGGGAAGGGCTGAGCTCAGCCGAGCACCACCCGCCGTCGTCACCGGAGTTCGACCCCACTGCCGAGCTCGCCGGAGCGCCGCCGTGCCATCGCCTTGTGCCGCCGCCACTCCAGCAAGCCTGTTCCTTGGAGACCGTGCCGCTTTGTGGTCTGTGTACTGCCATTAGCACAGCCTCGACTGCAGCGCCACCGCCGCCTCGAGGACTGTGCTGCTTCTCGAGCAGTGAGCCATCTCGAGCTGTATGCACCGCCATTAGCACAGCCTCGACTGCAGCGTCACCGCCATCGGCACTCGAGCGCCGAGCCACCGCCTCAGAGGAACGTCACTGCCGCTTCGAGAGCCGGGCCCCGAGGACTCACCGAGCGACCGCGTCTAGCCACCGGAGTTCGATTCTGGCCGTTCGTCGTCGACGTTCCGTCGCTGTTAGTGGATCGACATCCCCTTCACGCCGACGGTGAGCCTCTCTCCATCGATCCATCTCGATCCCTCTCTCCTTCTTGTTTTCTAGGGTTTCTGGTTTGGATTAGGGTTTCCTGATGTAGATGGGGATGTTTGACCTAGAGATCTAGGGTTTCGGCCGGAGTTGTAGGCTTAGAAGCTAGGTTCCACTTTGGGTTAGGGTTCCTAACCTTGATAAGGAAGAAGGAGAAGAACTACTAGGGTTAGGTTTGATGGCCGGGTCTGTTAGGGTTTGTGGAAGTGAGGAAGAGGTCAGATCTAAGGGTTTCGGCCATGGATATTAGGGTTTCACCTAGATCTAGGGTTTGCTCGGTTAGCAGAGGAAGGAGACGAAGATGGAAGCCTAGAACCTAGGGTTTACTAGAAGACGAACCAGAGGAAGAAGAGTAAGCGTCAGGGTTAGGGTTTACTCGTAGTAGTTGGGGAAGTCTCGTCGGAGAAGACGAAGAGGCTGGAGGAGGAAGACGAGTGGGGAGTGTTTTGCCCGTTGCTGAGAGCAACCAGAGGGAAGAAGGAGCCGGAGGAGATGAGTCCTCGCCGGAGAAGACGAGGACTTCGTCGGAGAAGACGAGAGGGTTCTCGTCATCTTCTGGAAAATTCGGAAATGAGCCGGAGAGAGAAAGAGAATATGGGATTATAACTGATAGCTGGTGGGCCGGGTCCCTGGGCCAGGAGTTGGGCAGGCTCGTTTGGGCTGTCTGTTTAAGAATTAAGATTTTAATTTGTTTTATTTTTTTTATCAGTGAATATAGGTTCTGGGCCTATGGTTTGGGCCATAGGGCTGGGCTGGTTAAATTAGAAGTATTTAAGTTTTATTAAGTTTTAGTTTAGCACAGTGGGCCGGGCTGTGGGCTAAGGTTGCTGGGCTGGGGTTATTTAGAAATAAAAAAATGGTTAGGCTTGTCTAGATTTGGGCTTGGGTTATTTGGACTGTTTTAATAATTATTGTTAAATTTTAGTGTTATCAAATATTGACTTGTATAGTATTTATTTTAGTGATTTTAAATATTAAATAAATCTTGTATGACATTTTAGTATATGTATAATATTGTATATATTTCCAAATGAATAATTAATATCTTGTAAACCTATAAATATATAAATTCCTATTAGTAGTTATTATTATTTCACAAGTTATTTCCAAAAAGGATTTATCAAAATTAATATTACTTTGTTAACATAAAGTTTCTAAATTAAGATCTTTTGTATAAATAATTATTATTGGTTAATATTGATAAATTAATATTCTTATAGAAGTATTGGTGACTAAACTATTTTAAAGGGTTTATATAGTTATAAATTTTGCTAGCAAAAAAAAATGTTTAATATTTCTAAAAAGGTTTATTAGTATTGATTTAAACTATAATGTTTTCTAAATTTTATTATCTATGTTAGTTACTTAGACTGGTTAATGTCACTATTTCAAACCCCTAAATAACTTGTACAAATATAACAGGTGATTCATTGCAACCATGCAGTACTACTCTCGTGCAACCAAACCGAGGCAAGTACACTGACTTGACTTGTACCTTGTTTTCTGTCTTACCTTCATGTGCCATGTTCTCATATCTGACACGAATTACACACGATTGTCTTGCGTCATTGTTCATTGCTTGTGCGTCATTGTTCATTGCTTGTGTGTCATTGTTCATTGCGGGATTAGGGAAATATTAGCTTTTGTGTGACCACACCCAACATAGGTATTGAAGATAGCCTAATCGTACACATCACGTACGATGAAGCCGTACCATGTAGAATTGACTCATTGATTGATTGATTGATTGTTCCTAAGCCGGTCACACATTAGTTTTAATATTTCAAAATTGTCACAATTGCATCATTGATTGTCATGATTGATTGCCTTGTACATTGATAGCCGTGTTCATTGTCTAGCATATTGATTGTCATCCTTTACCTGCAGTTTACATTTTATTTCTGGTACCACAGTTCAGTTTCATTTCATGTTCTAGTTTTCTGGTATTCCTGTTTCACCTTGTACTCTGGATCACAGATTATATTGTATATTGTCTAGTCAGGGTTGTACTTTGCTCTTTTCCTGATAGGATCGTTGCAGGTGAGTGGGAGATTGCATGGAGCTGGTGATTGCTTGGACATTGCAGTTTTTATTTATTTCAGTTTATTTTTTTGCAGATTGTATCTTAGAGATTCATTATTTTATATTATTTCTTTGGACCGGATTTGTCTCCAGCAGAGTTGTATTTTAAAGCACTTGATGGATATTGGTGATTTCTGGGAACGTTATAAAAGCTGTGATTTGGTTTACATTACATTGTGACTGTGAGTTTTCCTTAGTATTGTACAGCTTACTTCGTCGTGTCCAACGACGAAGGCTGGGCGTGTCCGACTTGTATCCGATTATTCGGGAGCGGGTCATGACATGTTTTTAGTGGTGGCCCATATAGGTCTATCCTAATAACACTTAGGCAAATAAGTGTTATTGGGGGACCAGCGAAAGCCAAGGAAAACTCATCACAGCATAGGAACCGCGGGAAAATGGTTTATGATTTATGGAAAATGGTTTATGAAAATGGTTTACTGTTTATGAAAATGGTTTATGGTTTTTGAAAATTGTTTATGATTAATGGTTTATGGTTTATGGTTATTGATGTTTAAATTTTTTTTTAAAATTTGATTTACTTATAATTTTTAGGATAGTTTGTGATTTTTATAGGATATAGCAATCAACAGTTTATTTCTTTTGCAGGACGGTCGCCACGACGAACGCTGGGACGAGTGAGCAGTCTGCACCCAGTGCACAGGAGCAGCTTCCACCGCCTCCGCCTCAGCCGATTCCACCGACGATGATGTTCGATGGCACGCAAGTGATGGCCATGTTCCAATAATTCATAGAGGCCCAGAATCAACAGGCTGCATAGTTCAGAGAGACTCAGAGTCAGCAGGCCGCACAGTTCAGAGAGACAGTCATCGACGCACTCAGGACCAGAGAGCCAGCTCCACCAACACCGCCGGCACCAGCAGCGCCGAAGCCAGGAACTGCCAAGGAATATCAGTTCCTCTGCCCGATGGATTTCTGGGGCGATGAGGGAATAGTCTACGCAGACGAATGGCTGGAGAATGCTGAACGGTCATTGAAGATGGCGAGAATCCCGGATGATTTGAAGGTCGAAGTTGCAAGCATGCGACTTTTCGACATCGCTAGGGCTTGGTACCGGGAGGAGCCCCAGTTAGCAGAGCCCGGAGTTTCCTAGAAAGATTTCAAGCTACTTTTCCAGGAAAAGTTCTTCCCGAATGTGGAGCGGGACGAGCTTAGGATGCAATTTGAAGCATTGCAGCAAGGAAATATGTCAGTGGCCCAGTACACATCCGAGTTCACCCGACTCAGCAGGTTCGCAGAGAACCTACTCAGCACGCCGAAGGACAGGGCTTGGATGTTCAAGAAGGGTCTCACCAGGGAGCTACGTCATGCAGTAGCTATTAGTCAGGCCACTACATATGCGAGCATTCTTAAAGTTGCTCAGGGAGTGGAGAAGGAGATGGACCCGAAGCTCAAGCGGGACAGAGATTTGGCGCCAGCAGTTCACAGGGTCCACCGAAGCGTGCCGACACCCAGCACAGGCCACCTCAGCATCAGCACCATGTTCGAGCACCGACATCGCCGAGGCAGCAGAGACAGATCCAGACCCCGGTGTACTTTTCTTGCGCATACTGCAAGAGATCGGGTCACCGTGGCGAGGAATGCCGCATGAAGTTAGGACAGTGTTTGGTTTATGGATCTGCCACTCATCAAGTGAGGGATTGTCCTGCGGCTTTCACAAGTCAGGAGCCAGCACCAGAGCAGCAGCAGGAGGACCCAGTTTATGAGGAACAGTACTAGCTGCAGGAGCGCAGCTGAGTGGACCGTGATCTTTTTACTTGCTTGTAGTAGCTGAATTTTTTTTATATTGCCTATTTTGAGGCTTGTCTCTGAATTTTCTTGCATTTACAATTTTCCCTATTGTCTAGTGACTACTTGTTAGTCCTTGTTATTTTACTACATAAATAAATCATTTAGTTTTTCTGGTTGCCTTTAATAAATTTTGTTGATTTTATACATTGCAAAACCCTTTAAATTTCGAGGACAAAATTTTTGTAAGGGGGGTAGATTTGTAACTCCCGAAATCATGTTTGGTAAATTTTGAGATTTTTCTAATTTTCTTGGATTTCAATATTGCTTCTTACAAAAATCTATTTGCGATTAAAGTGAATTTCGGATTTTCTTCAATTTGAAAAATATTTAATACAAATTACGTATTTTAGATGAATTACAATATTGTTATTATTATTAATATTGATTGAGTTGAAGTTACTAACTGTTAACTATGGAAATGGTTTATTAATATTTTCGGAATTAATTAGTGTATGATTTTATTGGAGGAACAGTAATTATTTTCTAAACAGTTGGTAATTTGTAAATTAATACAACCTGTTAAAACAGTTGTATTTTGAAATTGTTTAAATCTGTGGAGAAAATATTTTGGATTTTGGTATTGAAAAATATATTTCAATTTCGATTTTTGAAAACTGTTGGATCATTTTTATTTGCTAATCCTGTTTTTTTTTTAGAATCTTGGAGGGATGAGTATTTTCGAAATTCCTTTTAGAAACTGTACTCGAATCTATTTTTCTTTTGAAATTTGTTTGTAAATTGTGATGGATCATTTTATTTGAATTTGAAATCTGTTTTTTTTGGAAACATATTGGAAGGAATATTGGTTTTGGAAAGCTGTTTTAAAAATCATTTGAATTTTGAAAAACTTAGTTTGAATTTGAATCTCTAACTAATTCTGTTACAATCTATTTGATTTTACCCCTAGATCTACACTAAATTACTGCTACTGCCATCACAGAAATAGCCCCAGATCTACGGTTATTTTCAGGAGTGCCACTCACTCCTGCACACACACAGACGCACATTAATTACTATAAATATACACGAATACCAATGCACTGACACACACCATCACTGTCAGTACTCCACTCTCTCTCTCTATACGTTACCTCACCTCTCTTATCTCTCTCTGTCCTCTCTCTCTCCTCACTGGGAAGGGCTGAGCTCAGCCGAGCACCACCGCCGTCGTCACCGGAGTTCGACCCCACCGCCGAGCTCGCCGGAGCGCCGCCGTGCCGTCGCCTTGTGCCGCCGCCACTCCAGTATGCCTGTTCCTTGGAGATCGTGCCACTTTGTGGTCTGTGCACCGCCATTAGCACAGCCTCGACTGCAGCGCCACCGTCGCCTCGAGGACTGCGCTGCTTCTCGAGCAGTGAGCCGTCTCGAGCTGTGTGCACCGCCATTAGCACAGCCTCGACTGCAGCGTCACCGCCATCGGCACTCGAGCGCCGAGCCACCGCCTCAGAGGAACGTCACCGCCGCTTCGAGAGCCGAGCCCCGAGGACTCGCCGAGCGACCGCGTCTAGCCACCGGAGTTCGATTCTGGCCGTTCGTCGTCGACGTTCCGCCGCTGTTAGTGGATCGACATCCTCTTCACGCCGACGGTGAGCCTCTCTCCATCGATCCATCTCGATCCCTCTCTCCTTCTTGTTTTCTAGGGTTTCTGGTTTGGATTAGGGTTTCCTGATGTAGATGGGGATGTTTGACCTAGAGATCTAGGGTTTTGGCCGGAGTTGTAGGCTTAGAAGCTAGGTTCCACTTTGGGTTAGGGTTCCTAACCTTGACAAGGAAGAAGGAAAAGAACTACTAGGGTTAGGTTTGATGGCCGGGTCTGTTAGGGTTTGTGGAAGTGAGGAAGAGGTCAGATCTAAGGGTTTCGGCCATGGATATTAGGGTTTCACCTAGATCTAGGGTTTGCTCGGTTAGCGGAGGAAGGAGACGAAGATGGAAGCCTAGAACCTAGGGTTTACTAGAAGACGAACCAGAGGAAGAAGAGTAAGCGTCAGGGTTAGGGTTTACTCGTAGTAGTTGGGGAAGTCTCGTCGGAGAAGACGAAGAGGCTGGAGGAGGAAGACGAGTGGGGAGTGTTTTGCCCGTTGCTGAGAGCAACCAGAGGGAAGAAGGAGCCGGAGGAGACGAGTCCTCGCCGGAGAAGACGAGGACTTCGTCGGAGAAGACGAGTCCTCGCCGGAGAAGACGAGGACTTCGTCGGAGAAGACGAGAGGGTTCTCGTCATCTTCTGGAAAATTCAGGAATGAGCCGGAGAGAGAAAGAGAATATGGGATTATAACTGATAGCTGGTGGGCCGGGTCCCTGGGCCAGGAGTTGGGCAGGCTTGTTTGGGCTGTCTGTTTAAGTATTAAGATTTTAATTTGTTTTATTTTTTTATCAGTGAATATAGGTTCTGGGCCTATGGTTTGGGCCATAGGGCTGGGCTGGTTAAATTAGAAGTATTTAAGTTTTATTAAGTTTTAGTTTAACACAGTGGGCCGGGCTGTGGGCTAAGGTTGCTGGGCTGGGGTTATTTAGAAATAAAAAAAATGGTTAGGCTTGTCTAGATTTGGGCTTGGGTTATTTGGACTGTTTTAATAATTATTGTTAAATTTTAGTGTTATCAAATATTGACTTGTATAGTATTTAGTTTAGTGATTTTAAATATTAAATAAATCTTGTATGACATTTTAGTATATGTATAATATTGTATATATTTCCAAATGAATAAATAATATCTTGTAAACCTATAAATATATAAATTCCTATTAGTAGTTATTATTATTTTACAAGTTATTTCCAAAAAGGATTTATCAAAATTAATATTACTTTGTGAACATAAAGTTTCTAAATTAAGAACTTTTGTATAAATAATTATTATTGGTTAATATTGATAAATTAATATTCTTATAGAAGTATTGGTGACTAAACTATTTTAAAGGGTTTATATAGTTATAAATTTTGCTAGCAAAAAAAAATGTTTAATATTTCTAAAGAGGTTTATTAGTATTGATTTAAACTATAATGTTTTCTAAATTTTATTATCTATGTTAGTTACTTAGACTGGTTAATGTCACTATTTCAAACCCCTAAATAACTTGTACAAATATAACAAGTGATTCATTGCAACCATGTAGTACTACTCTCGTGCAACCAAACCGAGGCAAGTACACTGACTTGACTTGTACCTTATTTTCTATCTTACCTTCATGTGCCATGTTCTCATATCTGACACGAATTACACACGATTGTCTTGCGTCATTGTTCATTGCTTGTGCGTCATTGTTCATTGCTTGTGCGTCATTGTTCATTGCGGGATTGGGGGAAATATTAGCTTTTGTGTGACCACACCCAACATAGGTATTGAAGATAGCCTAATCGTACACATCACGTATGATGAAGCCGTACCATGTACAATTGACTCATTGATTGATTGATTGATTGTTCCTAAGCCGGTCACACATTAGTTTTAATATTTCAAAATTGTCACAATTGTATCATTGATTGTCGTGATTGATTGCCTTGTACATTGATAGCCGTGTTCATTGTCTAGCATATTGATTGTCATCCTTTACCTGCAGTTTACATTTCATTTCTGGTACCACAGTTCAGTTTCATTTCATGTTCTAGTTTTCTGGTATTCCTGTTTCACCTTATACTCTGGATCACAGATTACATTGTATATTGTCTAGTCAGGGTTGTACTTTGCTCTTTTCCTGATAGGATCGTTGCAGGTGAGTGGGAGATTGCATGGAGCTGGTGATTGCTTGGACATTGCAGTTTTTATTTATTTCAGTTTATTTTTCTGGAGATTGTATCTTAGAGATTCATTATTGTATATTATTTCTTTGGACCGGATTTGTCTCCGGCAGAGTTGTATTTTAAAGCACTTGATGGATATTGGTGATTTCTGGGAACGTTATAAAAGCTGTGATTTGGTTTACATTACATTGTGACTGTGAGTTTTCCTTAGTATTGTACAGCTTACTTCGTCGTGTCCAACGACGAAGGCTGGACGTGTCCGACTTGTATCCGATTATTCGGGAGTGGGTCGTGACACCTCCGGAAGTTCTCCCATGTTAGCCCTCTCACCGACGCACGAGGAACCGTGTGGTACCATGTCAGCACAATGTCGAAGAATCGGCTGGCTGCGGCCGAAACCCAAAGTGCTCTAGGAAGCTCTGCCAGCTCCATGCTCCGCAGTACATCCTCTAGCAAGTCGTCTGCATAAAGGATGCCCTCCGTGCCTGTGAAGTCCCTGGAGCTCATCTTTCTAAAGTCTAATACTGTCCCCGGCCTGGACTGTTGCTGGTACGACTGCTGGCCAGTAGGGCCCTACATCGTACCCGGTGCCACTCTCTCCACTGCTGCCAGTACAAGCTGATGCGAGTTCTCCATACTCTGCCTCAGTATCTCGATCTGACGGTGTGACACCTCCCTCCGACTGGCGCTGCGACGCCTCTGCCTGGGCCCGCTGTGTCTCCATCATCTGCTGAAGGAGAAGGAACATATGATGTGTATCCGTCGGTATCGGTGGTGGTAGCGGCAGCATCTCCGAAACGACGACCGAAACCCTCTGGGGTGGAGGTAGTAGACCTCCCTGTGCAACTGTCGGGGTCTCCGGAATAGTAGAATCACTGGGGGCAGTCTCGTGAACCTCCTCCTCGGCCTGGTCAGATCTCTCGGGCAAGCTACTCGATCCAGTGGCTTGCGGGTGCGTCTTCGTCATCCTGGAGACGAATTGAAACAAGGAGATCAATATGGCACATGAGTAGATAATATCAAAGAAGGACAGTTAATTTAATACAAGGGAAATAGTCATGATAATCAAAAGATCGAAAATTTCCTAGGTGTGATTGAGAAACTCCTCTCATATCATAGGTACTATGTCCCAATTGCAAGCTCGTAATTAGTACTCTAAGTCGAGCACCATTACGAGATCGTACTAATTACGACACTAGCCTGCATGGGCTACCATAAAAACGTGTCAAGACCCGCACCCTTATGAGGGACACGAGCACGTGGGTACGTCCAGCCTACGCCACAGTATCGGCGGTAGAACACTGTATATAGTGCCTGTAAATACTACGACTAACAGTATAAAGGTACCTGTATAGTATATACTCTCTGAATGGAGGTGACATATCAATACAGTCTCAATCACAGAATAAAACTAAGGTAGATAGCTCAGAAAGAGAACATATGATAGATGAAAGAGTAAATAAGTCCAGAGTCCAATAAAAGCCCAGATATATACAACATCACAGGGTCTCAAAAAAATATAATGTAGAAGCTACAGTCTGATAAAGCTAGCTGGATCGCAGTCCAGTCAAACCTAGCTAATCTACACTACTCTGGAAGTACAAAATCTAGTGGCTCTACTATATGGCCACTATCTAAGGCTACTCCATCTGACTGGAGTCCATAATGGGTCGAGCAGTCCGACTCAGAATCATCTGTAATATATCATAACGGTATCCTGTCAGAAAAATGAGCAAGTACAAGCACTAACAGCAGTTCCATGTGAATTGACAAATTCTATAAGAGACAGTATAATGAACTACAAGACAAAGATATATGAAGACTTGGGAACCGTTCGAAAGCCGAGTTACAACCCTTAAACCAAACAAGGACCGGGGTTGTAACTCTTCTTCCGAGCAGAACTTAGTCTCCAATCAAGGTACAATGTAAAGGCATGTAGAGCATGTGAGTAACTGTATATCATGCATGGTGAGAGAGTACTGAATATAGAGCAGATCAGGATATATGATAAAATAAGTAAATATAAAATGTGCCTCGAATATTATAGCCTAATGTGATCGGTATGGGTCAAGAATCAGGCTTCCAGCCGACCGGCTACAAGTACGTGGACTCGGTCCGGCCGGGATGGTAAGCTATGGAGCAAGTAGTAGCAAAGGTCAGGCTATACCCATCGTGAGGTGAGGGTATAGCAATGATACAAGTAGTAATTCAAGGTGGGTATTGATCATACTATCTATAAAATTTCTCGAATAGTATACGGATCCGGACATAGCACGTCATGACGCGGGATTCCCTAAGAGGGGAGCAAGTCCTCTTCAGGAATCGGCGTCAATACAAGTACAAGAATCAAGACCAAATAAGTACCAGTATTCCAAGAAATCCAGGAATGATATCTCATGACAGGAATCCGACAATACTAGTCCGTGAACTATCGTGACTGAGAATCAAGTAAGACACTACGACTGAATCGGATATAGCAGATATCAAGACAATAAAAACTATCAGTGAATGTACTCGTCTGCTGTCCTGAGCTGTAGGGTATATCAATGCTCAAAGCGGTAATCAGAAACCTAAAGATGAGATACTGTATGTTAATTTAGGTTTAAACAAGTTTAAGAATGATTCACAATGAATGATATACAATCTAGGTCAAACTAGGTCTCACTGAGTCACACCAAGTCCTATCAAGTCAAATCTAGGTCAAATCAAGTTATATCAAGTCAATCTAAGCCAGACCAAGTCAACCCTAGGTCATACCAGTCATCACAGGTCAAAACAAGTCGAAGAAAGTCAAACGGGGTCAAGAGTTGGCCTACAGTTGACTTTTGGTCAACTGGTCAACCCTAGTCAACTATGGTCAACTCTAGGCCAACTCTAGGTCAAACTGGTCAAATATTGACCAAAAGTTGACTTTTGGTCAACTGGTCAACTCTGGTTTGGATTTGGTCAAATCTAGACAAAGTGTTGACTCACGGTTGACTTTTGGGTAAAAAGTCAACTCTGGGTCAACCGAGCCAAAATTAGTTCAAATATGACATTTATAGGGTGTACCCAACAAGCCACCCAAGTTTCAAGTCAATCCGACTACCCGAACTCCGTATCTTGAATTTACCCGATTACCCCATAACATTTACCCTCAAACCGTTCTAACTCGACGCCAAGTGGCATTCCCTTAGGAATTTCACTCCGTGCTTCCTAGGGTAGTAGGGTACTAGCCTATACAACCATTACCTACCAAGTTTTCTAGGGTAAGTGGACATCCAGTCCATCTTACGGTCCGTATCGCCCGTTTACCCGTTATCTTGAATATTTCAAGATACGGAATGGTACGGTGCGATACCGTCTCCCTAATCCCACATGCAACCCCGATTCCAACTCTGAAGCCTACCCACAAAATCTAAATTACATTATCTAAGTTCCCTCCAAGTTTCAACGCGTTCCGAATCACGGAACTCAAATTTCACCCCTTAACCAAAATCCTAACTTAACATTCACTCACTCACTCAAACCCATTTTTCATACTCACTTAGGACCAACTTAGGGGGCTATTCTTGTGGGTTTTAGAGGGGTATATAGAGCTAATAATAGGGTATATATAAGTATATACATATAGGTATATAGTGGGGTATATACGGGGTCGAATAGGGGGTTAAATAGGGGCCTAAAGGGGGTTTGCTGCTGCTACAATTGCTGTTACTACTGCTGCTGCTGCTAATGCTATTTTTGCCGCTGTTGTAGGGGGGGCAGTAGCCCCCTTGGGCCCCCCCTGCTGCCATTGCAGCTCTACTCTTCTCCCCTCTTCTTCCCTCTAAATCCCTCCTCTTCACCTCTCTAAATCTCTTCTAAAACATAAATTTCCTTCTCTAAATTATCTATTCTCTCTCTCAATCTCTCTAATATATATATATATATATATCACTCACATACAATTCCTCATTCCTTCCCCTCTCTACACATACAAATACACACACACATATATATATATATATGATCACACACACACACACACACACACACACACACACACACACACATATATATATATATATATATATATATATATATATATATATATATATATATATATATATATATATAACACACACACACACACACACACATATATATATATATATATATATATATATATATATATATAAATAAATTATATATATATATATATATATATATATATATATATATATATATATATATATATATATATATATATATATATGGACACTCTCACCCACACATGGACACACACTCTCACATGGACACACACATACTTATAGACAAATACACACATACATACATATATATATATATATTTTTTTTTCTTTTTTTTTTTACTTATAGACAAATACACACATACTTATATATATATATATATATATATATATATATATATATATATATATATATATATATATATATATATATATATATATATATATATACATACACCACTCTAAAAGGATAAAACCATAAATAATCCTTAAACTAGATTTTAGGGGAACCTAACAAATCTAGGGTCAACTTGTAGAGAATGGTCCCCTCTCTAATTTATGTGAAGGAATAAAAGTAAATGAGAAATTAATGAGGGTATTAAAAGCATACCTAAATGTAGATTTGGAAGAGGAAGAAGGAGTTGGAAGAAAGAAATGAAGGAAGAAGAAGAAGTCTTAGTGATGAAGGAAGAAGAGGTGGAGGGGGTGGACTATATGACCAGCCATGTAAGGAGGGTAGGGGCACTTGTAATTACAAGTTTTCCCCTTCCTTGCCTTCTAGGCTAAGTTAAATCAATTTTTGGATTTTGGGATTAGCAAAAATTAAACAAAAATCATAATTAAGCTTAGATACTTATATGGGATTAGTCCAAACTTCTAATCCTAAAAGTTAAGTATGGTGGGCCATGGTTAATTAACATGCTAAATACAACTCAAGTCGAAATTCCCCGGAGTCCCGAATTAACTCGGAATGCGATGAAATTCGAACCCGACTCCTGTAATAATTAAATATTAATATTCATGAAATAAAATTCCCAAAAATATTATAAAATGGAAAATTATCATTTTACCCCTATCTTGGAAAAGTGAGGGTGACATTTCTACTTATACTTATACCTTTGGTGATATGTGCCTATTGGTTTACGTATTAGTGATATGAGCTTATCTATCTTAAATTTAATCGGGTTGCCAAAATCAAAACTATGTTTTTGATTGTGGTCATTCAATTAAGTTTAATCATTATGATATCACTAACATTTATGCTATCACCTTATCACTTATACTTAAACTCGACATTATCCTAATGTGCATTAAACTTATTATACTTGCTACTATATATATTGTTTTGTTCGCCTAATATGTACATGCAGAAAAGCAATATGCAAGATCAACATGGACTTATGCAAATGAAGAAATTATGGTGGGCCAAAGACGACGGATCCCATAAGATTTCTCTGAACCACCCGACGACATCTCTGGAGCCACGCACTCAGCGGACGGGGGTCGAGGGGGCAGCGCCCCTCGTCGGGGGTTCGGAGGCGAAGCCTCCGAAAGGTATTCAATTTTTACAAACTGGATATTTTTGGACAGCTGACGTCAAGGAAGAATCCAACATCTATCAAGGAAAGAACCATGCCATGCCATCATCATTTCAAGACTCTGAAGAAGCCTGCACCTGCTACAGTATATCTGGAGTCTGTAATAAGTTTTAGGAATACTTATAAACACAAGAAATAGATGGCAAAATCGAAAGCTAGGGTAGAAATTAGACCAGGATCATTTTCGGATAAAATCGGCATACCAACGGTATACCAATTTTTGTTAACAGAAAGTTTCTGTCTACAAAATTGGCATACCGACGGAATACCGATCTATACCAACGGTATACCGATTCAGTAACGTTGAAAATCTAACGGTCGAATTTTGAACATTTAATGATCCCAACGGCTAGCCGTTGCAATTCCAGACCGGTATTTCGACGGTATACCAGTTCGTACCGACGGTATACCGATCGCTGACTGAAAAGTTGCCTTTGAGCTCTTTTTAATGTTTTGGTTATAAATAGCCTTGAACCCCTTCATTCAAGGTTGATGCTTTGAGCCTAAAAATTTTTAAACCACCAAAGCCTATCCACAAACAACTCTACAAAGCTTTCATTTGCCATTCATAAATTATGGTAGAGTTATTGAGTTGAAAAGTAAGATCTTCATCTTGTTGTATAAGGAGATCAAAACCTATTGTGAAAGGTTGAAGTTGGAAAGTCTTCAGATCCAAACTCTCGGTTGAAGTTGGAGAGTCTTTGTATCCAAACTCTCGGTTGAAGTTGGAGAGTCTTCGTATCCAAACTCTCGGTTGAAGTCGGAGAGGCCTTCGAACTAAAGCTCTCGTGTAAGAAGTTGCCGAGTTCTTCGGATCCAAACTCATGTGTAACTATTTACTCAAATAGTGGATTAAAGTCGGAGAGAGTTCCGGGACTGGACTTGGGAGGATACGAAGATATATCGTGTGTCGGTATTGTTGTTGCTTCTTCTCTTTCACTTATATTTTTAAATTGTCCATTAGCTTGTGCTAAGTGCTTGATTAGTTAGCTTGACCCTATTCACCCCCTCTAGGGTTCCTTCAATTGGTATCAGAGCAAGGACTCTATTGTTAGGCTTAACATCCTTAGGGTAGATCCTTGTTTATTTTTCTATGGTATCGTATTCCTCCTCCTCCTCCGATAAAGAGGATTTTACTTCTAGTAGCATGGACAATCATGTTTCTTCTAAATGCAAGAAATGCTCTAAGTGGAAAGCCATGGCTAAACAATCCTTAGAGATTCTTGACAACCTTTATTCTACAAATGAAGAACTTTCTGAAAAGGTTATTCATTTAGAAGAAGCAAAATAAGTTTTTGAGTAATGAAAACAATGATTTATTATCTAGACATGATTATCAAAACTCATCTTGTGTTTCTTTAAAGAGTTTGAATGAGGCTTTAATTTTGAAATTAAATCTCTTTTCTCATCAATAGAAGATCTCAAGACTCAATCACATGAGTTATCTTATTTACATGATTCTTCTATTGTTGATTTAAAGAAACAAAATGATGCTTTTATCTCTAGAATTGCTTTATTTGAAAAAGAGAATGATATTTTGAATGCTAAATTTGATTCTCTTCCTTGCATGCATGATGATTTGTTATTAGAACATAATATTCTTAAAACTAAATCTTCACATGCTCACTCTAGAGATAGTCATCATTCTAGTATGTCACATGTTCATAATCATGCTCATTCTGATACATGTGCACACACTAGCATTAGGTGCTTTTATTGCTCTCGCATTGGACACATGAGCTTTATATGTCCTATTCGTAGGACCTTTACTACCAATGTTAGAGTAAGTGCTATATGGGTCCCTAAAGCTAACAAATATGGATTCAAGTTTATTTGGATACCAAAATCTTTGCCTAATGTTGTAGGTGGAGCTTCTTATATCGGGACATAGCACCGAGAAACGTGTCGGTGGTTACAAAGCTTAAAGGTCATCTTCTAAGCAATTGCACCAACACAAGCGTGACCACTAGAGCCACTTTGGTAGCATGCTAAATGATTCTCTTTAAATTATTTATATTTGTAGAATCTAGCATGTTTCTCTTGATATCTTGCTACTAGCTCACATTGATATCCTTTAGTTGCCTTTTTTTATAAATCAATGTGAGATATAATACTAGCATGCTTAGTTAATTTTCTTATTAATTCTTTTATCTAGCATGACTAGTTACTTGGCTTAAATGATTAGTTCACACTATGTAGTTTATCACTCATTTTCTATTAGTGTGACACATTTATATATGCATGCTCGTTATTCTTAATCTTTATTTATAAAGCATGCATATCACTCTAGTTCATAGGAGCTTGGTTTTGCTTTGAGTTAATATGATTTTAACTCTCCGTCCTTAAAGTTTTTGAGATAGTTATTTTTTTGTCGATTTGCTTTTAATATGTCATATTTACATTAATCGGTATTTGTGAATATGTGTTTAGCACAAGCTTCTTATCACTTGACAAGTATACACGTATACTTCCATTTTAACCTTGTACTTATATAATATATTAATTATTGATTCTCATATTTTATTTTGATTAAACCTCTTATGAATCAATTATGTCTTTGCCTAATAAAGCTTATTTATATGTGTTTTGAATTTGTGATTTTTTTCCAAACATTCATTAAGGATACATGACTATATTCATTAAATTTCTATTTACATGTAGATCATGTATTTCTTATGTTGATATATATTTTTGTATAAATATCTTTATGTGGGCATATGAGTTAAGCTAAAGTTTTATATTGACTTGAAGAGTATTTAATTATACTTGTTACCTTCAAACTTGTGCTTATCTCATACTTTAGCTATTGATTCCTTTAACCAAATTTGTGCTTCTTGAATCAATTAGCTTCTTCCTTAAAGTCTTCTTTTGATGATATCTTCTTGACTTTTTCGTTAGCATTATGGATACATATTCTTAATTGATTTTTGATCTTTTCATGTATGCCTATTCGTGATATATATAGTTTCATATATATAAATGATTCCTAACTTTTGATATTTTTTTATACCTTTAAGTTAGGATGTTGAGAGAAAATATTTATTAATGTTTTGCATTATGGATGTTCTATTAAGGATCACATAGTTTTGTGCTTTACCTTGCTTGTTAAATTTACCTCCTTAATTAGTGCACATTTTCTAGTCTGTATCTTTATCATTTACTATGGTGCACTATGAAAGCTCTTTGAAAAATGTACTTCTTGATATCTTTAGCATTTAGCTTTCTTGATCTTAATGATCTTTCCTTGCTCATTCCTTTGGTTTATGCTTCCTTAGAATTATTGTTGCACACATAAGGATTCTTGTAATTGATACACCATATTTCTTATGCTTTAGCTACTACGGTTTGAGCTTTTTGTGTTGAGATTTTTCATTTCTAGAGAATACACTTATTTCATAATGGCTATAATATTTTACATTCTCTAGATCGATCTATTAATTCATTATCTTGGATTAATCTCACTACTTGGCAAAGAGATTTATTTTCTTGTATTTTCTTGAACTTCTCTTTTGTCCTTTACTTGATAAGAGTCTAATTCAGTTATTTGTTATCCAATGCTCCTATTATTGCTTGGTAAAGAGTCTATAAATTATTTTGTTCTTTTAAAATGCATTACTCACATTGTGAACTCTATACTTAAGCAAGTTTTTTTTTTGTTAGTGACTTAAGAGTTAATGAGCACATTTATCTTATTAATGGCCTACCTCATTAATCTTAATTAGTTATGTAGCTTGCTTATTTATGATATATTATTAAGCTATATAGTTTGGTTCACTTTCACTCTTCTAGCTATTTTTTATTATTTTCAATCTATAAATGATATGCTAGTTTACATAAACAGATTTATGATTCTCCTAGATGTAATTTGCATCCTATTTTAGATACATATGTTTGTCTCTAAAACTAGTCTTACAAATTTTTGACTAGATCTTGTTTCTCTTGGAGGTTTATGATTCCTTTCTTTAAGTCTCCTTCTATGTTAGTCATTAGCAAGTATCTCTTAAATTTCTCTCACTTTTGATTCATGATTCCATCGTATTATCATTTACATCTCTTTTTTATTATATTTGCAATCATTTAAATAAGATAGACTCTTTTCCATATTCTTCATTGATTTGTAAGATTCTTTATAAATATAAAATTTTAATTTTCTCTTGATGAGATTTTTGTTGGATCTTGTTTAATTTGTTTATTTTTATTAATAAAAGATCCTAATGGTTGATTAGTCCTATATTATCTTATTATGTGATTATCAAACTAATTTATTACTCTACTTTGACTACTCATGGATTGTCACATATGGACCTTTGCTATTTGAACTTTATGGATTATTATTTACCATTAGCAAGGTTTGGATTTTACCCGTTGATGGGTACATATATGGTAAAATATATCTAGTCCATGTAAAGTAATAAATTGGTTGATTCTTTCTTAATTAGATAATCATAGACATGATATTTGAGTTTTATTTTTATTTTATTTTTGAGCTATATTCTGTCTATCTTCATGATTGTTCTTAATTGACTTTATTTTTTTTTATGATGACATTTTCTCAAAGGATAACATATATTGATCTATCATATTTAAATATGAGATCCTTCTATATAGATTAATGTATGCCATATTTTGATTATACGTGCTTAATTGGAATATTCTTCTAATTTTTATCTTTAGTGGCTATTAATTGGATCTCTCTTCTTGACTAAAGATGATATTATTCGTCTTTTGACGATATTGTAGCCTTATATGCATTGAGCAAAGGGAAGAAATCCATAGTTGATTTACCCCCAAATCCTTTAGTTATATATTCTATGATATAAGTGCTTTGGAACTAGACGCATATTTTGAGAGAGAGAAAATAAATTGATTCAATTCATTTATACCTTGTAATATATCGTATACCTAGTTCATCATGGACCCATATTTTTTCTATTTCATATCCTATTGATTGAGGTCATGATATTTTTATTTGTGAAGGACTTATGAGAGTGTATGCAAGTGTCTTTAATATTTCTCTCTCTCTCTCTCTCTCTCTCTCTCTCTCTCTCTCTTATGGATTAAATAAGTCATCTTGTTAATATTAACTTTCATATCTTATCTTGATGACTATTGTGCTTTCATTGTTTTGTCTTTCCTTATATGCTTAATTGATTTGGCTTTTCTTATTTGAGGACTTACCTAAAATTCTTGTTTATCTATATTGGTAATACTTTGAGGGGGAGCATTCAAGTCGATTGAATGTCTCTTTCTCAAGTATTTTTCTTCTTTACCTTCATGTTTATCTAAAGGATATTCACATAGCATGATAAGGTAATTGAGTTCAAATGCATTAACTTGGGTAAGCAAATAGATTGTGCAAATAAATAGATTATTTTATATCAATTGCTCTATTTCACTGATCATTCATTATTTGTTCCACTATTTATTTGTGGACAATTTTGACTTTCAAATGGCTTTTTGATAAATGTTTCAAGTTTATATTTCAATTGGTATTAAGCTTATATCTTCCAACTATCTCAATTGGTAATTTTTTTTAAATATCAATTACTTTGCAATTATCTAATCCTCGTGGGCTTTTGACTGAAATCATTGATTGAAATCTTTTATTTCAATTGGTATATCGCTTCCTTCCAAAACTAGAGTTTTAATTCATATAATATTATGTTTTGGAGTTTCTTTCTTGGATTTTAAGTTGGTAAAACTATTTTTTTGACTGTTTTTCAGTTTTATTTGTTTTACCAACTATATTGTGTTTTGACATGCTTCTTTTAAAATTTGATGTTCTATATTGGCAATGTAGCTTTATAAACTTGTCATTACACCATTCTCCCAATGTTTTTCATTAGTATATCTTGATCATGATTGTCTATGACTTTCCTATGCTCTGATTTCCTTGCTTGAGATTGATTTTATTTTATCTCTTAGTACGGGAGAGCCTATTTTTGATCATGTCAAAGGGCGAGAAGTAAGTTTAAGTATGTATTTATAAGTAATCTAAGTAGTATGCTTTTAGTGATATTGCTTATATCTTTTGTATATTAGTGATACATGCATCTATTGTATCCATAGTAAACTTAACTGATTTGTCATAATCAAAACGGGGGAGATTGTTGGCCCAATGATTGTATCATGTTTTTGAATATGGTTAATATATTAAGTTTGAAGACAAGGTAGGTAACTCTAGAGGTGGGTGAATAGAGTTTATGACAATAATAGCCAAATAAAAATTAAACTCTTTTCACCAACAGTAAATAATCTGAGTAAATGCGGAAATATAAAGATCAAGAGATCATACGCAAACACAACCGATTTTAACCTGGTTTCCCTCGTGGAGGACTAGTCCAGGCCTGAGAACTCTAGCTCAGGATTAAATCTACTATTTGTAAAATAGTAGTTACATCCCGTGCCTTTTCTTCAGAAGAGCACGTCAACTTCTTACAAAGATCGCAGTGGCGATGCTTGGAATTTTCTAAACGACTTTCTTGACTCTTGCACAAACTCCTAACTGAATAGCACTGAGCACTTTGAGGCTTCGGAAGCTTGTGGCTAGTAGATGAGAAGGTTAAGGCTTGTATGAGGCTTTAGAGAGAAGAGAAGAGAAGATTGGATGATTAAAAATGAGAGAATTCAAGGCCTATTTATACTAGTTGGAATAGGCAGAATTCGGCCAGAATTCTGTGTCAAGAATTCAAATTTTTGGCCGTTGTAAAAATTAGGGTCCTATAATTTAGGGGACAGAGTTCGGCCCAAACTCTGTGTGAGGCAGAGTTTGGCCCGAACTCTCTGTGAGGCAGAGTTCGGCCTAAATTCTGTCTCCAGAAGACAGAATTGCTCAAATGGGCTTTGTGGGCTAGTTTGGTTTAGTGGAGCTTTTGGTTTGTAGTTTGGAGATAGGTACAGGCCCAAACCACTCAATGCTACTCAGTTTACATTTAGCTAGACTCAAATAAATATAAAAATACAGACTCAAAAACTGAGTACACTGCAGGAGAGAGCCGACGTCCGTCTTGTACTTTGATGTGTCATATTAAATTATGACGAGTATCATATTGTCAATTTATCAATATTTGGTTGACTGTGATTTTGTGTCAACAATCTCCCCTATATTGATAATTGACAAAATGATATTTGTATATTCAATGTTCATACCTGGACACAAGTAGTAGTCGTGCATAGAAGCAATAGCTCCCCCGTAATCAGTACATAGAAGCAATAGCTCCTCCGTAAACATTGCTTCTCTGTAAGCCAATGTTTCTTTTTCCTGATAAACACAATATCTACCAAAACATAGATAACACAGATAGATAATATGATATGAATATCGAATATCAAATAATTCTCCCCCTTTTGTCATTTAACAAACTCAAATAAACAGAAATTTGTAAATGAAAGTAACTGGCAAGCACACCAAAGTAATGATAAACTGCATAGAGAGTCTGAAGAGTCACATAACATAGAGTAAACAAATACAATAAAAAGCAACTACATAAAATAGAAGTCCATAATGCAGAAAAACTAAAAATAAGATCCTCAGCAGCAGCAGCAGGTAAGGGACCACATCCATCATGGAGCACGAGATGGTCCAGCGCCGTCAGATGGATCATATCCGAACGTCGAGGATCCACGAAAGCCGCATCCGGATCCAGATAGCGCATAACCCAATGGTCATTGATATGGTATCCGTCGCAAGAAGGATCCCGCTCCATAGAAAGTGGCATAGAGGGATGCCGAAACATAGTATACCGGATGTCATGCAGTGAGTTGTGGATGGCATTCATCTGCAAGGTGGTACGATAGTCGAGCTGGGTCCAGCGATCATCCTCCAACACGAAACGATCGCGAAGCATGGTCTTAATAGACTCAAGAGTAGCAGGAGGAGGGGGCGCAGGCTATCCAAGAGCAGGTGCATCAGCCTGAGCATCAGAGTGCTCGGACTCAGTAAGAGATCCGACAGCTGCCTGAAGCCGCCTTGCCTTAGATAGGAAGGCAGGGGCTGGAAGGAATTGGCACTCATCGAGAGGGACATGAAAAGCACGAAAAACTATCGGAAGATAGAGAGCATAGACCAAAGATCGTGGCCTCTTCCTTGCATTGATCATCCAGTCCATTATGGTACATGAAAGGTTGAACGGGACATAAAAGTGAAGGTGATACAAAGCAGAAATCTCAAAATATGAAACCTTATCAGTCGATCCCGCTTTGGGCAGGATCGTGGAAGAGACAATACGATGAAGCTCGTAGAAATAGGGGTTTGGGAATTTTGCAAGTAACTTGCGTGGACGTGTGTTCGGGGTACAAAAATCATCCTTGAAACTCTCAAGGGAAGACCCATCAGGGAATTGAAACTTGCGTGCATCGACAAGCTTCTCCCATGAGTTGGGTTCCGGAATCTCGAGATATTCCGCAAGTTCAAAGTCATCGAATGAGATGTCAATTCCAGCAACACGAGAATATAAACGTGTGTCATCAAAAGTGAGATTGCATTCAAATAGATAAGTGAATTTGTAGACATTAATTCATCAAGACATAAATCATGAAATAATGAATCATAACGAGAAAAGATAGTAAAGTTGATGGGATAGCCCGCACACACGGGACATGATCGAAAATCATTGAACCATTTGTTTGAGGCTTCTAATGACACAAAAATTTGATCATCGAACGTGTCGGGGTCAATGGGACGTGGTGGATTGAAAAGAGGGTGAATAGGTTGATCATCACGAGGAGGAGGAGGGTTCGATGAGGAAGCACCCTCAAGTCTAGCCCTCTTTCCTGTATTAAACAACCTAGGTGCCATGAAGAAAATATGAAATTGAGATGGAGAAAAGAAAGAAATTATACCTCAAGAAAATAGTGGAGGATGGAAGAGAATGATGCAAGAAGTCTTCTCTTTGAATTTGAAGAAGAAATATTCTCACAAGGAAGAGAAAGCTAGGGTTAGGGTTTAAAGAGGAAGGGTTTGGAGAAGTTTTGGAGGAGGCAATGGAAAAGAGAGAGAGGGAGAACCCGTTTTTAAGAAGGGGTTCAAATGGTCGGGTAAAATCTGGATCCTAGGATAAAAAATAGATCAGCGGCTGAGCCCAACTGAAGTTCTGGAATGAACAGACCGTATTCGGCCCAACTCTGTGTTAGGCAGAGTTCGGCCCGAGTTTCGTGTTTTGGGACCAGAACTGAAGCCAGGTTGAAATAGGGTTGAAAACAATGCTTGGTTTTAAAAGAATGAAAGTAGGGAAAAGAATTTTTAGAAAAATTTAAAGGTAGATTGCCCAAGTAGAAAATTTTTAAAGATAAAAGCTGAATAGAGTTAACGATAATGAAGTTCGAAAATTTGAATTTAGTAAACTATAATAAAAGTAAACCATGTAATAAACAAGGAGTTATGACACAATTCAGTATAGTGAAACTGCCATGGGGTAGCTGTAGGGGCCGGATCCCAGCTAGCGGTAGTCCGAAGACTAGTGCACCGTGTCGCTTAGGCTTTTACGCCTGTTGTCAGAAGGACCCTTTCGACTTGTACCCATAGCAAAGTCATCATAAGGAACCGTGACATAATCGATATTTATGCAGGCTACTTTAATGAATAACCGCTTCATTCAAAATTTTTAGTTCACGACAAAGAAAGTTGAAACGCTCTTCGGATAGTGGTTTTGTAAAGAAATATGCCAGCTGATGATCAGTGTCAATAAATTCTAAGTTTATAGTGCCATTTTGTTGGTGATCACACAAAAAATGGTGACGAATTTCAATGTGTTTCAAACGTGAGTGACATATAGGATTCTTAGTAAGGTTGATAGTACTAGTGTTATCACAGAATATAGAAATGTGCATAAAAGATAGGTTGTAGTCTGCAAGGGTTTGCTTCATCCATAGAATTTGTGCACAACAACGACTAGCTGCGATATACTCAGGCTCTGTTGTGGATAGTGCAACAGAATTTTGCTTCTTGCTAAACTATGAGACTAGAGCTTTACCTAATAATGACATGTACCGCTTGTACTTTTACGGTCGACTTTACATCCCATAAAATCAGCATCCGAATAACCGATAAGGTCAAAGGATGTGGATTTGGGATACCACAAGCCTACTGTAATAGTACCCTTAAGGCATCGAAAGATACGTTTAACGGCGAGCATGTGTGATTCCTTAGGACTGGCTTGATAGCGAGCAAACAGACAAACACTAAACATGATATCGGGACGACTAGCAGTTAAATAAAGTAAACTACCAATCATACCTCGATACTTACGTTGGTCAACAGGTTTGCCGCTTTTATCAGGTTCCAGTTTGGTCGTAGTAGCCATAGGGGTGTTGATTGGTTGACGTTGTCAAGATTAAACTTCTTCAGCATATCCTTTGTGTATTTTGACTGGCTGATGAAAGTTCCTTGCGAAGTTTGTTTGACTTACAATCCAAGGAAGTAGGTGAGCTCCCCCATCATGCTCATCTCGAATTCGTTCTGTATACACTTAGCAAAATCTTGGCATAGATTTTCATTAGTAGAACCGAATATGATATCATCAACATAACTTTGTACTAAAAGAATAGTGTTTTGAAAGCTTTTGATAAACAGTATAGTGTCAATCTTCCCTTTTGAAAAACCCTTATCTAGCAAGAAATTGCTTAGGCGTTCATACCAAGCTCCGGGGGCTTGTTTGAGGCCATATAGCGATTTCTTGAGTTTGAAAACATGGTCGAAAAATTTGTGATTTTTAAAACCAGGGGATTGTTTTACAAAAACTGCCTCCTTAATAAAATCGTTCAGAAAAGCACTTTTGACATCCATTTGAAAAAGTTTAAAATTTTGAAAGTTTGCAAAGGCACAAAGCATCCGAATGGATTCAAGTCTTGCAAAGCATACGTGTCATCGTAGTCGATACCTTCCTCTTGGTTGTATCCTTGAGCTACTAGACGAGCTTTGTTGCGAGTGACTGAACCATCTTCATTTACTTTGTTACAAAAAACCCATTTAGTACCAATGATCGAATGGTTAGCTGGTTTAGGAACAAGTTTCCAAACCTGGCTTCTTTCGAATTGGTTGATTTCTTTTTGCATAGCTGAAATCCAAAACTCATCATTAAAAGCTTCTAAAACAGTTTTAGGCTCAATTTGTGAAATAAAAGCAGTGCTAGCAATGGAATCTCTTGACGATGATCGAGTACTTACTCCGCATGATACCTCACCTATCACCAAGTTTTCTGGATGTGACGGCTTAAATGCAAACTTCTTCGGTAAGCCCTCCAGAGAGTTGGTTTCAGGGGTGGTATTCATCGGCGTAGAAGTTGATGGCTCAACATCATCGTCGGGGATAGCTGCTGCACTATTTTTCTCATCAAAAGTCATATTAGTAGACTCTTCTACAATCAATGAACGTTTGTTGAACACTCTATATCCCTTGCTCTCGGCAGCATAGCCAAGAAAAATACCATCATCAGCTTTGGCATCAAATTTGCCTAAGTTGTCTTTGGTGTTAAGGATAAAACAGCGACAACCAAACACCCTAAAATATGAAACATTTGGAGTCCTATCAAACCAAAGTTCGTAGGTTATTTCCTTCGAAATAGGTCGAATAAGCACCCTATGTAAAATATGACACGCTGTACTGACAGCTTCAGCCAAAAATATTTCGGAAGTAAAAATTTATTCAATATGACTCTAGCCATATTGCCAAGAGTCCTATTCTTCCGCTCTACAACACCATTTTTTTGCGGAGTTCAAGGACAAGAAAACTCATGATCAAAACCATTTACTTCGCAAAACTTTTCAAAATTAGAATTTTCGAATTCGCCTCCATGATCTCTTCGGATTCGAGTAATCATGTAGCCTTTTTCATTTTAAACCTTTTTAGCAAAAATTTTGAAAATAGAAATTGCATCGCTTTTGTTTGAAAGAAAGAAAACCCAAGTAAATCTAGAAAAATCATCTACTATAACAAAAGCATAGAGTTTTCCACTAAGACTGGCAGCTCTACTAGGACCAAATAAGCCCATGTGCAGTAATTACAAGGGTCTAGTAGTACTTACAGTGTTTATGGAATGAAACGAAGATTTGGTTGCCTTATTCAGTTCACATTCGGCACATACCGTGTCCTTCTTGAATGTGATGTCAGGCAAACCTCTTACTAGCTTCTTTGTCGATAGCCTGGATATAGTATCCATATTGGCATGACCAAGATGCTGGTGCCACAACACTCTCTCATCCTTGTAGGCGTAGAGGCATCTTCCTGTACTGTTAGTATTTCTAGATAGATAGAAAATATAAATGTTATCCTCTCTTATCCCTTCAAAAGCAATGTCTCATGTTGACCTATCATAAATATAGCATTTACTTTGTCCAAAATTAGTATCATACCCATGATCAGCAAGATGACTTATGCTGAGCAGGTTATGCTTTAACTCGGTCACTAGGCAGACATCCTTTATTACAGGAGAAGGAGGATGACCAATAATACCATTACCTATGATGTAGCCCTTTAAATTATTACCGAAGGATACATACCCTTCCCTCTTAATCGATAGTGATACGAAAAGATTTATGTCTTCCGTCATATGTCGCGAGCATCCACTATCAAGAATTCACTTGCTTTTAGTTGAGGGAGGAAGGTCCACCTACATTACGAGTAGATGTGACCTTTGGTACCCACGTTCTTGTGGGTCCTGAAATGTTAGTCTTCGGTATCCATGCATATAGATTGATATCAACTAATTTTCTAATTCTACACTGTGGTGAGATATGACCATGTAATCCACAGTATGTGCAAGTAGCATGCCTATTTGTGTTGGGAGCAGGTTGATAATGATGTCTATATGCCGCATGGTGATAGTTGTGTGGAACAGTAGGATAGTGACTATACGTAGCAGCAGGATGATAGTTATGTCTAAGCAGCATGGTGATAGTGGGTATGTGTAGCAGCAGAATGATAGTTATGAGAATAATATCTATGTGCATGTGGTTTATGTATTGCATGGGAGTACGTGTACATGTAAGCAGCTTACATGCTGCATACGGGTGGCGTGTTTTACTATTATGAGTGGTTTTGTGTTTTGTGTGTGTTTTGTGACTGTGTGATTGGGTTTGAGGTTGAGCAACCTGTTTTCCCAATCCAATCTCTAATTTTTTAGAGGCAACATGTAGTTCATTACACTTAGCATTTAAACTATCAATATTAGCAATAGAGATCTTGTGTTTGTTCTTTTCTTCAGCAAGCTCATTTGAGTGCTGTGATCTCACGTGTTTGCTTTTCAATAAGTGCTTCGGCATGATGTAAGCTTAACTTAAGCTTGGACACCTCATTAGTGACTTACGTGGGTGGAGTGTCTCTAACATTATCAAGCAAAGAAGACAGATTTTGAATCTCTATTTCATAGCTTTTGATTTTCTCCTTGGCATGCTTATATTTACTAATGACTTTCTTGTGGTCATTTAGTAAATCATTAAACGCATCATCAAGTTCATCAAAAGTAAAGTCACTACAACAAAAAGACCTATTAATGACGCTTGATAAGAGTTTTCATGACGGCTGATGTGGAAGCGTCATCAATGTTCAGTAAGACTAGAATCTATGACGGTTTACATTAAAAATGTTATTGATAGTGCTCCAGTGATACGAGCGTCATAAAAAAAGCACGAAAATTTAAGTCAAAACCTCGACTCCCCCTCAATTCTCCCGCACTTAAGAAAAATTATAAACCCCCTCTCTTTCTCATTCTCCTTCTCCTTCCGCTCCCTAACTCCCCTCAGCCCAGTCCCCACTCCCCAACTCCCCTCAGCCCGCTCCCCACTTCCCAACTTACCTCAGCCCGTTCCTCGCTTCCCTCGGTTACAGACTCCACCACAGAGGGAAGGATGTCACCGGCGTAGCCTTCACCACCGGTTTGTCCTAAAATCTCGATCATTGCTTATTTTATGCCCTAAATTCAAAAATCTCCTAATTTTTGACAACCATATATGCATCCATCTCTCCAAAATTAGGGTTCTAAATTTTAGGGTTTTTCGACGTCTCCGTCTACGTCGGCGATGATCTGAAAAGGGCTGCATCATCGTTGACTTCTCTTGATTAAGTGAGTTATTTTGATTTTAATTTTTTTCTAAAAAAAGATTTTGTTGGGAGTGTAATTTTTTCCCTAAAAATTAGGGTTCTTAATTTTTGATTTGGATTTTTTCCTAAAAGGGTTCTTTGATTTTTTTTTCTGTTTGTTCTTGTTCAAGGGAGTGTAATTAAATTTGGGGACCCGAGTCCGAAGCCTCTCAACAGTCACAGCCGCGACCCGGCGAGGTGCTATGCGTGCCTGCGAGCCGAGTCTGAAGCCTCCCTTCGGATTCTGACACTAAATTCTGGGATATAAATTCTAAACTCTTGATTGATTTCAGTTTCTAGGTTTATTTTGTTTGTCGATGATGTTGTTGGATCTCGATCCCTACATAAAAAGGGTTTCGATCGACTGATACGTGTTGGGTTCGATTTTGGCTTAATGATCCTACGATTGTCTTTGTTTGTGAAGCGCGAATGATCTTTAGATCATGTTCGGTTCTTTACTTGTTGTTGGATCATTTTCGGTTTCGGGTTACCTAGCTGCTGTTGGAATTATTTTTAATGCATGTATTGTTGGTTTGGGTTTCTTGTTAAATTGTTGTTTGGGTTCTTCTTCCTATACTTGCTGTGGGATGTTGGTTTTGGTTTTCCTTATTATACATGTTGGGTTGGGAAAGATTTCTTTGCTGTAGGAGATGTTTTGCTATTTGGATTAAAATTGTTGGTTGGATATCTATTATGTATGATGGGTTTAACTTGGTACTGTGGGTGTTTTCTTGGGAGCTTTTCGATATAAATTACATGGGGTATATATTAGTTGGGAGTATTTCTATTTCGGGATTGACATCTCCATTAGCATGCATGCGTCGTTAATTTTGGGACTACGTCCACTATGCCATGCCTGGATGTTTTACTTTATTTGTCAGTTTCGGTTTTTATTAGAGTACTCTGATATTCTTGGTGTTGGTCGTTCGATCAAATGAATCAAAGAATTGCAGATCGTATCGGATACACTGGCTCCGTGTCGGGACGTGTCCTATACGTGTTATGGCATGCTAGTACAGCAGATGATGATTGATCCTTATCTGAGACATGTTATATATCTCATTTGTTTCTTGGCGTTAGTCGTAGTTTGTATGTTGGTTTTGTTGGATTGTTTATTCTGGGTGCAGATACGCTCGTGTTTGTACGAGTCGATACTGGACACGGATGCGAGGATACCTTCATGTCGATGATGTAGCATCTCCACAGTTGCAGCCGCGAGGCGCTATGCGTGCCTGCGAGCCGATTCCGAAGGCTCCCTTCGGATTCCGACACCAAATTCTGGGGTATAAATTCTAAACTCTTGATTGATTTCAGTTTTTGGGTTTATTTTGTTTATTGATGATGTTGTTGGATCTCGATCCCTAAATAAAAAGGGTTTCGATCGACTGATATGTGTTCGGTTCGATTTTGGCTTGACGATCCTATGATTGTCTTTGTTTGTGAAGCGAAAATAATTTTTAGATCATGTTCGGTTCTTTACTTGCTGTTGGATCATTTTCGGTTTGGGTTACCTAGCTGCTGTTGGAATTATTTGTGATGCATGCATTGTTGGTTTGGGTTTCTTGTATAAATTGTTGCTTGGGGTCTCCTTCCTATACTTGTTGTGTGGAATGTTTGTTTTGGTTTTTCCTATTATACATGTTGGGATGGGAAAGATTTCTTTGATGTAGGAGATGTTTTGCTATTTGGATTAAAATTGTTGGTTAGGTATCTATTATGCATGATGGGTTTAACTTGGTACTGTGGGTGTTTTTATTGGAAGCTTTTCGTTATAAATCACATGCAGGTATATATTAGTTGGGAGTATTTCTATTTCGGGAATGACATCTCCATTAGCATGCCTGCATCGTTGATTTTGGGACTACGTCCACTATGCCATGCCTAGTTGTTTTACTTTATTTGTCGGTTTCGGTTTTTATTAGAGTACTCTGATACTCTCGGTTTTTCGATATAAATCACAGACTCTAAAATTGACAGACTCTAAAATATAGGGTTTTGCTTTCTTTTTCAGGGTTTTGCTATACGTACATATGCTATGGACAGTCTTCATGTGACCAAGTTGAAGCATTATAAGTGTGCTTCTTCGCTACAGTATCTGTGAGATTTTTGATGTCGATAGTTTTGATGTAGCTAAAGTGTACTCTATATTGGATGCTCTATATATTTGAGAAGATGTATATAATGAAATGGAGAAATGTAGAATGGTAGCTAAAATACTCTATTTTGAGACAATGAAATGGAGAATGGTACTTTATATTACATTTCAATGCTTTGTTGTGAATATGGTTCAAAGTGGTTATTTTCGAATTGAATTGAGCAGCGTTTGGAATGTATAACATGCAGTATAGAGCATTATAAATGTGATACAACGACCATATACAATAATTTTTCATAACTATCCTTAACGCTTTAAAAATAAAACGTAGCAGAAATTAAACCTATTAATGACGGTTTTGGATGAATTATCTATAACGCTTTTAAAAATATTTATAACACCCGATTTCATAACGCTTGGACTGAGAAAAGAAAGCGTCATGGTTTTCAATTAATGACGCCTTTTAGCCGTCATTAAAAGGTATTTTTGTTGTAGTGAGTCATCGAGAGTTTCGCTAGTTACCTTCTCAGATGTCGCCATTAGGAAGACATTAGTGGTATCTTGAGGAGAGTCTTTTTCTTCCTCGGAATCACTTGCTTTGCTTTCATGCCAAATACTAGTGTTGGCATACTTTCTTAAAGAAGGCTTCTTGTATGGCTTCTCATATCTGTTGCCTTTCTTTGTGAAGGGACAGTCTTTTCGAACGTATCCAGTCTTCTTGCAGCGGTAGCACGTTAGTTCTTCCTCGTCGTCATCTTGTTGTTCCTTCTTTCTTTGATTGAAACGAAGGAACTTCTTGAAGTTGCGAACTAGAAGAGCTTGATCATCACCTTCAGAATTATCGTCGTCAGTATCTTCAGGATCAGCCCTTCGACGATGAGCTTTTAGGGCAATCTCTTTTGCCTTTGGAGCAGGTTCATCGAAATCTTTGAGGTCGAGCTCGTGGGTCATCAGCTTTTCCATCAAAGTTTCCATAGACATTGTCGTGAGATCATTGTCTTCTATGATAGCTGTTACCTTAGGGTTCCAAATCTTGGTAGCCCCCTAAGTAACTTGCAGATCTTCTCATGATTTGTATATTGTTTGCCAAGAGATGATAGAGGGTTGATGACGTCAAGGAACCTTGTAAACATTTGGGTGATCGTCTCATTTGGTTTCATCTTGAATGCTTCGTATTCTTGAGTGAGATGACTGATTTTCGACTCCTTAACTTAGGTGGTTCCTTCATGCGTCACTTCTAGAAGCTTTCATACTTCGTGAGAGGTGGTGCATATCGAGACCCTGTTAAATTCAGTCCTGTCTATTGCATAAAAGAGAGCATTAATCGCTCTAGCATATAGACTCGCCTGTTTCTTTTTCTCGTCAGAATATTTGTCGTTGGGTTTCTCGACGAGATCTCCATTGACAACTATCCTGGCGGGTTTTTGTAACCATCGATGATAATGGTCCACAGGTCGACGTCTAGAGATTTGAGATAGAAACTCATCCTAGTTTTCCAATAGGTATAGTTGGTTCCATCAAATAGGGGTGGCCTATGAGTGGACTGTCCTTCACCATGGTTGGAAAACATAGGTTGTGTGGTTACCATGGATCAGCTCTAGGATGTTAGTCCTTGTAAAAAGAACGGAGCTCTGATACCAATTGAAGACTAGGTAGACAACTCTAGAGGGGGGTGAATAGAGTTTATGACAATAATAGCCAAATAAAAATTAAACTCTTTTCACCAACAGTAAATAATCAGAGTAAATAAAAATATAAAGATCAAGAGAGCATACGCAAACACAGCCGATTTTAACCTGGTTTCCCTCGTGGAGGACTAGTCTAGGCCTGAGAACTCTAGCTCAAGATTAAATCCACTATTTGTGAAATAGTAGTTATACCCCATGTCTTTTCTTCAGAAGAGCACGTCAACTTCTTACAAAGATCGTAGTGGCGATGTTTGGAATTTTCCAAGCGACTTTCTTGACTCTTGCACAAACTCCTAACTGAATAGCACTGAGTACTTTGAGGCTTAGGAAGCTTGTGCCTAGTAGATGAGAAGGTTAAGGCTTGTATAAGGCTTTAGAGAGAAGAGAAGATTGGATGATTGAAAATGAGAGAATTCAAGGCCTATTTATACTAGTTGGAATAGGCAGAATTCGGCTAGAATTCTGTGTCAAGAATTCAAATTTTTGGCCGTTGGACAACTAGCATACAGCAAACCTTAAAAATTAGGGTCCTGTAATTTAGAGGATAGAGTTTGGCCCGAACTCTGTGTGAGGCAGAGTTCGGCCCAAATTCTTTCTCCAGAAGACAGAATTGCTCAAATGGGCTTTGTGGGCTAGTTTGGTTTAGTGGAGCTTTTGGTTTGTAGTTTGGAGATAGGTATAGGCCCAAACCACTCAATGCTACTCAGTTTACATTTAGCTAGACTCAAATAAATGTAAAAATACAGACTCAAAAACTGAGTACGTTGCAGGAGAGAGCCGACGTCCGTCTTGCACTTTGATGTGTCATATTAAATTATGACAAGTATCATATTGTCAATTTTATCAATATTTGGTTGACTATGATTTTGTGTCAACAAAGTTTAGCATTTCATTATCACTAATCTTCATACTATCGCTATAGCATTTCTACTTATACTTATACCTTTGGTGATATGTGCCTATTGGTTTACATATTAGTGATATGAGCTTATCTGTCTTAAATTTAATCGGGTTGCCAAAATCAAAACTATAGTTTTGATTGTGGTCATTCAATTAAGTTTAGTCATTATGATATCACTAACATTTATGCTATCACCTTAGCACTTATACTTAAACTCAGCATTATCCTAATGCGCATTAAACTTATCATACTTGCTACTATGTATATTGTTTTGTTCGTATAACATGTACATGCAGAAAAGTAATATGTAAGATCAATATGGACTTATGCAAATGAAGAAATTATGGTGGGCCAAAGACGACGGATCCCAAAAGATTTATCTGAACCACCCGACGACATCTCCGGAGCCACGCACTCGGGGGTTCCACTGCCCGGTCAGCGAACGGAGGTCGAGGGGGCAGCGCCCCTAGTAGAGGATTCGGGGGCGAAGTCCCCGAAAGGTATTCAGTTTTCATAAACTAGATATTTTTGGACAGCTGACGTCAAGGAAGAAGCCAACATCTATCAAGAAAAGAAGCCATGCCATGCCATCATCATTTCAAGACTCTGAAGAAGCCTGTACCTGCTACAGTATATCTGGAGTCTCTAATGTGTCTTAGGAATAATTGTAAACACAAGAAATGGATGACAAAATCGAAAGCTAGGGTAGAAATTAGACCAGGATCATTTTCGGAAAAATCGGCATACCGACGGTATACCAATTTTTGTTCACAGAAAGTTTCTGTTTACAAAATCGTTATACCGACGGAATACCGATCTATACCGACGGTATACCAATTCAGTAACGTTGAAAATCCAACGGTCGAATTTCGAACATTTAATGATCCCAACGGCTATGTTTCTAGCCGTTGCAATTCAAGACCGGTATTCCGACGGTATACCGGTTCATACCGACGGTATACCGATTGCTGACTGAAAAGTTGCCTTTGAGCTCTTTTCAATGCTTTGGTTATAAATAGCCTTGAACCCCTTCATTCAAGGTTGATGCTTTGAGCCTAAAAATTTCTAAACCACCAAAATCTATCCACAAACAACTCTATAAAGCCTTTATTTTCCATCCATAAATTGTGTTAGAGTTATTGAGTTGAAAAGTAAGATCTTCTTGTTGTATAAGGAGATCAAAACCTATTGTGAAAGGTTGAAGTTGGAGAGTCTTCAGATCCAAACTCTCGGTTGAAGTTGGAGAGTCTTCGTATCTAAACTCTCGGTTAAAGTTGGAGAGTCGTCGTATCCAAACTCTCGGTTGAAGTCGGAGAGGCCTTCGGACTAAAGCTCTCGTGTAAGAAGTTGGCGAGTTCTTCGGATCCAAACTCGTGTGTAACTATTTAATCAAATAATGGATTAAAGCCGGAGAGAGTTTCGGGACTGGAGTGTCCCTTGGGAGGATACGAGGATATATCGTGTGTCGATATTGTTGTTGCTTCTTCTCTTGCACTTATATTTTTAAATTGCCCATTAGCTTGGGCTAAGTGCTTGATTAGTTAGCTTGACCCTATTCACCCTCCCTCTAGGGTTCCTACAGTACCTTCACCACTGTATTGTACCGAGTCTAGACATGCTTATGAAAGTCCCGAAAACAAGCAAATACATCACTCTTGTTTTTCATCAAATACAGCCAGGTGCCACAAGATGCACAATCAATAAAGGAAATAAAGTACTTATACCCGTTTATAGTGTTAGTAGCATATGGACCCCAAACATCAGAATGTACTACCTCAAAAGCAAAAGAGCTCTTATGACCAGTACCAACATATGAGCTCCTAGTAAGTTTTTCTAACTCGCATGCATCACATATTAATTTCTGTTTATTTGATTTTGTATACATCTCTGGATACAACTTTCCTAGAGTATCAAAGGAAGAATGTCACATCCTCCTATGATGAAGTATCAAAGTATCTTCAGTCCTCTGCTGTAGCTCTCCCATTCTAGCCTTCTCTGCCATAGATACCAATGCTGCGTCCAGTCCTTCTCGATTTAGGTACCACAGTCCCTCATCCCAGGTGCCAGTCCCAAGTCTTCGTTCTGTCCCTTTCTTCTGGAAGATCACCTTAGGAATATCAAAAGAAATAATGCATTTCAGTTGAAGAATCATAGAACTAATAGACAAGAGACTGACTGGAAAGGATGGAGCATGCAACACATTGGATAATCTTACGAAACCTGTACAATTAACAATATCTTTACCAACTACTGGTTGGAAAATGCCATCTGCAGTCTGAATGGTGTCTGCTAATGCTAGGTGAGTGTATGAAGAAAACTCACTAGCATCCCTGATCACATGCCGAGATGCTCCTGAGTCGATAATCCAGTCTGAGGTTTTAAGGAAAGACATAGATGCAAGAGCGAGTGACTCGTCAGTACCTTCTGATGGGTGGGCATACATAGCGGCATTACCTCCAACGAAGAATGGGGTGGATGTCTCTCCTTCGGTGGACGCTCTTTGCTTTTTCTCAGCAGGTCCAGCAGTGCCTGATCCTCCTTAGTAAAGGTGCCACCAGCTCCTCCATTCCCTTCTGCTACCAGCAGGTTTGTCCGATAACCTCCTCGTCGCCTCGTCGGCCTCCTCGACCACGACCACGTCCACCATATCCTCGTCCACGTCCAACACCTGAGTCTCTCTCCTTAGGTGGTTTGGTACAAGCATACCGATGATGGCTCATCTTTTACAGTTGTAGCACTGCCGATTGTGTTGCCAGAGCTTTTTCTTGGGTCCTGTGTCGCCCGAGCTAGTAACCGCTAGTGCTGACTTTGCTTCGGGGGGACCACCTGTCCCCGCCTGTAGTTTGATGCGCATCTCCTCCTGGATCATGGTTGAGATAGCCTCCTCGAGACTAGGAATCTCTGGTTGTGCAAGGAGTAAGGCAGTCCTCTGTGAGAATGCAGTATTTGCTCTTTGAAGAATTTTATCGTCCTCTCCTGCAGACAAACATGTCTCTCCTTGCACTTTAGGTCCCCGCAGCTTTGCCCGTTTTGAGGAGTGATCATAATCCAGCCAGAGACGCTCCAACTCTGTGGCGTACTCCTGCACCATCTTCTCTCCTTGTACAGTGTAGTCGATCTCTCCTTTTATTTGGAAGACCCGTAAGTTGTTCCCCACACCATCATAGGTTTTTCTCAGCTTTTTTCTTTCACCATCTCAATTCCATTTACTGTGGAGGCAATAGACTGGACAAAGAAATTGAAAAGCCAGATGTAAATCACCATATGAGTGGATTTCCACTCGTCGCGTCCTATCGAGCCCTCGTCCGGCTCTGTCTTCTCGCCCGTCAAGAATTCCTCCAGGTTCTTTCTTGCAAGAGTTTTTCTCACCCGTCGTGACCAACTCAGATAGGTGGCTGGTCCATCCAGCTTCAGATCGATGGAGGGTAGTTCCAACTTTGGTGGCGTTCGTGTCGTGCTCTTACCATCCGACACCTTCATCAACGTCGCCATATTGTTAGCATCCAGCTTCTTGAGGAACGCCTCAATCGATGCTTCTTCTCCGCTCACGTCCTGCTTGCTCCACGACTCATGCTCATCCTCGTCGTCTTCTCCTAGATCCGAACATGTCTGATTTCATCGGATCTAGGCATCGGCATCTCCTTCGTCCTCGTCGTCTTCTTCGTCTTCGTTGGCCTCAGATGGAGGCGCGCACAACGGCAACCACAGCGGCAGCAGCAACAGCCAGTCGCGGCAGCGGCAGCAGTGGCCGCAGCAGTAGCAGCAACGGGAGGGGAGCGGTAACGGGAGCGGGGAGTAGAGGAAAGAAGAGGGGTTAGGGTTAGGATTTTGGTGGCGGCTAGGGTTAGGATTTGTGGAAAGGTAGCATTGATACCATATTGAAATTGATTGATATGTTTTATTGATAATCTCATAGGCTTTATATAGCCTTTACATCATGGAATATCCAATGGAATATCCTGTGGCATATTCTGGCATCCCAAATATGTCCTCAGGATATTCTCATACTAAATATAACATATTCTCTTTACTAAATATATCAACAAGTTCCCTCTCATAGAAAGAGTCTTCCATGTGGACACACCAATTTATATAAAGGTATAAATTTGAAACTACATATCCCTAGTGCACCAATTTATATAAAGGTATAAATTTGAAACTACATCCCTAGTGTGTCAATGGCAAATTATATCTCAAGAACTTCATATCAATCAAATTACATTCATAAACAAAATAGGTGGAGAAATGCATTGCTCAAAAGCACAATAATATAATACAAGTAGTAGTTTGATCTAGACTTTGAACCAACATTCTTCACAATATAACTACATGAACAACAACAAATGAAAGCAAATTTCCTGTATCTCATGGTGTTATTCGGTCCGGGCGGGCCGGCCCGCGGCCCAGAAAATTCGGGCTCGCCGGGCTTGGGCCGGGCCCAGCCCAGACCGGGCGTGAAGACGGGCCGGGCCTGGCCCGACCCGTTGTGGGGGGTGGGGGCCGGGCCGGTTCGGGCCTCGGACGGACCGGGCCGGGCTGATTTGACGCGGGCCGGTTCGGACCTGGGCCGAGTACCGGGCTAACCGGCCCACCCTACACCATGACCTGTATCTCGTGGGAGTCTCTCTCATACCAGTTCTAATTATTAGATTAGTAAGTAAAAAAAAATGGCATTCTTCCACAATGCTCGAGGAAAACCAAATTGCTCGACTAGTACCATGCCAAAAATTAAATGAGTACTATCCAAACTTGAAATAAGCTCAGACATTTATTTTGCACCTCGAGCATAGATGAATCTGCTAGACAATAATAATTACCAAGCAAGGAGGACAAACCACAGCTATCTTTAGATTCCTAGGCTCCTTGTCTCATGTCAAAAATCAATCAAGAAGCATAAGATGTACTGCCACCATTGAATACTGGCTCACGTCTAATCTCCTCATGTTTAGCAGCATGCTTTTTTGTCATTTCTAATTTTAAAGGTGATACTATGTTACAATCACTTTTATTGTTGCTGCCCTTCCTATGGTCTATAGAGATATAAATCTTATTAACTAGACAAGTTTAGTGCATACCTTCTCCTGGTCAAGGTACCACCTAGCCAGCACAAAGATACGCAAATAGTGGCAAGCTGAACAAATTAACAAAATCAATTACAATTGAACCAAGAATAAGCAGGTTAGCAGAACAATTAACCGTGCAAAGAATTGGATCCTCTGCAGAAATTGGGTGTTGTCAAGGAAATTTCCATGCCTAAGCATTTGTGAAGGTGGCATCATTCACCCCACCACTCCCCACTTCAACTAGATATGGCAATTGGGTGGGGTCGAACTGAGTATGTTGACAAGGTTATTGAGATATGGTTCATCAATCCTCATGTTATTAGGAAAAAACGAATTCTTATTCCCTTCCTTCCAATGATGAAAAAACGCCGATACCAATCTTCCTACTTTCCTCGTAAACGAATTCTTGTAGACTATTCCAACTCATGAATGGATTACGGATATTAAATACTCTTCCACTTCGAAAACTGCATGCTTCTGTATACAAAGGAAAGAAATTGGCTCATATGCTTGTACTTGACTTGTTTGTAGACTATCAAGAATCAGTAAGCATCTAATTGAACAGATCAAAGGGAAAAGAGTCAATTTTGTTATTGATTATGTTAGGCTGACTATCAGTTAAATACTTATCTTTACCTTTTTAAGGTAAAAAGTTAAATTGGATGGCTCCTGATACGAGATGTTTGTCTGTTACAAAGTAGGATCTAAATTAGACATCAAGGACGGATAGGGAGAATAGTTTTGATTCATCATGGTATTAGGTGAATAAACTGATAAAGTAGTTGTCCGAGGGAGGTCTCAAGTTATGTTCCTAATGAAAAGAGATTCAAGCATGATGAAAGTAGGAAGGTTGCCATCTTTGTTGCTTTCATCAACGGAAGAAAAGGAATACAATTGTGTTCATGTTTTCTAATAAGTAATAACATTAAGATAGATAAACCATTACTGGATAACTGTGTCAACAAACTGCTCCCTGTTGGGAAAGAAACGCGAAAATCTTTTCCCAAACTAGAGAGTACCTGTGAGAGAACCGAGCAATACAACGCACGAACCAAAACACCAAAAACAAACCACGCAGATACAGAGAATTTTTGACTTGGAAAACCCTTGCAGGAAAAAACCACGGAACGATCGGAGTCCAACCCTGAGAAGCCTTCACTAATGAAATAAAGGAGTACACCCTCTACAAACTTCTCACGATCCAAATCGGATCTCCACAACACTTAGAAGCAAGAATAATGAATACAAAGCTACGAAGAACGAAGACGACGAGTAGATATTACACGAACACGATCCTCCTTCGAAAACGGCCTTCAATCCTCCTTCTTCTCTCCCAAAGTTGCAATGGCACTCTTGCCTCTTTTCTCTCTCTTGTGTGTGTTGTGTTGTGATTAGGGTTAGGAATAACATGTATAAACCCCCTGATCCGCAGAAAAACCTGGACCGTAGGATACGATCCAATGGTGATCAATCACCCTAAAAAATGCTTCAGCCCCGACGACACAGAGTTCGGCCAGAACTCTGTGTTTGGCAACCAGAACAGTTCTGGAACCAAAAGGCAGAGTTCGGCCAGAACTCTGCCCCCCTCCTTCCAGCAGCTCCTCTGTCAACTCCCGAATATCTCCGTCATCTCCGACTGGCCTCGTCACCTCCCCGAGCTTCTCTGACGCACAGATAGCGCTCGTCGCACTCCGGGGTCTTCTCCACATAGGTTGGAAATCCCACCCACTCCAACAAATCTCCCCCTTCACAACTAGGTGGAGGAGGTCATCATCCCGACGATCTGCCTGCAGTACTCAAACTTCTCCCTCGGTAGAACTTCGTGAGCATGTCCGCTCCATTGTCATCAGCATGAACCTTCTCAAGCGCCGCGTCCTTCTTCTCAACTACATCCCATATCTAATGATACCGAGTCTCGATGTGCTTGGACCGACTATAAAATATTTAGTTCTTTACAAGGTGAATAGCACTCTGACTGTCGTAAAGCAAAGTATACTGCTCTTGCTTCAGCCCATTTCCTACAAAAGCTTCTTCATCCACAGCAGCTCCTTGCAAGCCTCCGTCGCCGTAATGTATTCCACCTCCGTCATCAACAAGGCAACATACTTCTACAACCGCGACTGCCACGATACCGCTCCTCCGACAAACATCATCACATAGCTGAAGTCGATCGTCTCGTGTCTACATCTCCAGCCATATCAGCGTCGGTATACCCAACTGTAGGAGCGTAAAAAGTTCTTCAAAGAAAGAGTCATCTCATTCATAAGTGATTGGTTTTTACGCCTAGCAGAACGGGTAATCTCTTTACGCCCAAGACTAGGCTAATCAATTTACGCCTAAGCAGGCTGATCATTTTACGCTTGGGTCTACACCTATAATTTTACGCCAAGGACAGAGCAACCTCTTTTACGCTGGACAAAGCTGTCAAATCTCGCATTTAATGCAAATTCTGACATAAAGATATTAATGATGGCATTTACCACAGAATCCAATGGAATTTGTCTTATACAAAGACCATTGTTGTCGTTTATGTGGATCGAGCTACTTTATGCTCACTACATGGTTTCTTTTACGCACGGAGTTTTACACGAGTTCTTACGCTCATAAAACAATGTGTGCATAAAGTCTATTTGAGCCATTTTTACGCTCAAGGTTATTCAATAACCACTTTACGCGGGAAACCTATGACAGAGCTATTTTACGCTCATCTTACTGCTTTACGCCCAGAGGATGTTGGGACTATTTTTGCGCCCTATTCTTTCTGGCCAGTTTGGAACGTGGTTTGCCTACATGGCCTTCATGCCACATATTTCGAGAAGTGTGTACATGTATCCTATTCTCACTGAAATGATTGGACGCGTGTCAACGTATACAAAGGATGACTCTGATCATGGGTGGCAGTTGTTAGCGTAAAGACAGATTTTGATGCTTTTTTACGCACAGAAGCCCCAGTCTATAAATAGACTCATTTTTCTCATAACACGGGAGACACACAGAGAGACAATGAGAGAATAGAGAGATCAGAACTTCGAGATTTTGATTCTCCGGAGCATTCTTCTTCAACTTTTTTTTTCAAGAACAGAGTGAAGCAAAGCAGGAAAGCATTCGGCCTCGCCATCAGTGCCCAAGTGCGTCTATACCTTTCTGGTGACTTAGTTCTTCCAAGTTGTTCTACTTCAAGCAGTGATCTTCATCATCATCATATGGTCCAAGGAACAAAGTGATCATTTACAGATCAGACTTCCATAGCAATACTTTCCCAGAATCAAATTTGTACTTCTTGTACTTTTTCTCGTTTTTTTCAAAATCCAACTTTTGTTTGGCAATTTTGTTAAGTGAAACAAAATGGCGACTCTGCTGGGGACGACCTTCTCCTCTGACGAGAAGGCGATTGCTCAATATGATGATGTTTCGGTCGGTTCGACCAAGAAGACTCTGGTTGTGCACTTCGACCAGACTGCCTATGAAGAAATGCTCTGAACTGGGGGTGGTTCTCGCCACTCCAATGTTCAAAAGTCTCACAAAGCACGAAAAGTTTGGATTCCCAAATCCAAAGCGGTTTCTGATCTCTCTGTTGCTTCTGATGACAAGGGAATTCTTCCCACTCCTGTCGTAGGGGCTCCCGTTCGTAACGAGACAGTCCTTACTTCAGAGTTGCACCCAAAGTGTGACGATTTATCTCCCGTTTGTAACGGTGAAGATAATCAGGTTTCACGCCCACTGCGTAAGAATCAAGTTTTACGCTCAGTGGGTAAGAACCAAATTTTACGCTCAGTACATAAGAATGAATCTCCCATTTGTAATGGGACAGACTCTAAAGTTTATGCTTCTGAGTGTAAGAATCAGTCTCCCGTCGGTGACGTGGTAGGCCCAACTAAATTACGCTCCTCGCGTAAAGTAGAATCTCCCGTCTGTATTGTGGTAGATAATCAATTTTTACGCTCCACGCGTACAGGTAAGTCTCCTGTCTTTGACAGTGTAGATAAAATTCATAACGATGTTTGCACATCTAATATGAATGTACCTAAACGTGTGCAGCGTAAAAATATCGTTGGTAAAGCTTCTGTCTACACCAACAACCTTCTTATACTGCTTTACGCAAAGTACCAAACTTATAAATTACACGCCATGAAAATGGAGTCCTTCGTGCTAAATCTCAAGATTTACGCACACAACTTCAAACGCGTAAAAATGTACAGTTTGGTTCTGTGAATGCAGCCAGTAATCTTCTTTATACACAAGGGACTAAACATTTTTCTACACCAAATGTAAAAAGAAGAATACTCCATCTGTTTCTTCTGATTTACGTGAATTGCTAATGCAAAAACGTAAGAACAGACAATCTCCGGTGACGTTCCCCCAAGAAAAACATCATTGTGAATATCACCAGGTTGTGATCAACTGTTGTTGTTCGGCTTCAAAACGGTCAGTTTTTGATCGTTTAAGTTTTACCTCGCCTCAACATCAAGCTGAAGATCAAGAACATGAGCTGTCATATGTGTCAGTCAACATGGCATCTCATACTAACAGAGGACGACATCCAAGACAGAATATGTCCCACACCCCAGGTCAACAACAGTTCAACAGGCTTCTTGATTCCTTTGAAGGAGTATATCAGAATACTCGATCAATAAGACAAAGACAATTGTAGACTTCTGATTCAGAAGCTGGGGGTACTCAATCTTTTGAGTCTGATACCGATAGTGTGGATTCATACTTCTATACTAATCCCTCTATATTTAAGAGAGGTTGAATCTTACGCTGTTGGAGATGAACCAGAGACGTTATCTGCTAATACGGAACAACGTCTCACTGCCGTGGAGCAATCATTGAAAGACATGCTTAACATGGTACAAAGCATGCATCAGATAATTTTGAATCAGCAAACTGCTCAACCTACAGTAATAACTCCGGTACCAGTAGCAGCACAAACTCAAGATAGTCAAGGGACTGAAATACCTTTGAATACTCAAGAGCCGGCTGTTAATCAGAATTCTGCATTTCCAGATCCCATCATTCCTGAAGATGCACCACCTCCAGTGGGGGTTATAGTACATCAACGACTATTCAATCAAATGTGCTTCCTCAAACCAGTGAAGTCATTCAAGCAGTGTGTGAACTCAAAGCACAGTTTGAAGTTTTGAGGCACAAAGATCAGCTCCAGAGGTTGGGGATTAAGCAACCTTATCCCATTAGAATGATGTACCCTTCCCACCGAAGTTCAAACCACAATCCATGGTTTTATTCGATGGAAAAGCATCTCCCAGTCAATATATCAATTACTTTGATATTATGACTGTACACTTGCAGAAAAATGATGCTCTTCTCACTCGAGTGTTCATCGGGTGCCTGACGGGTTCAGCTTACGACTGGTATCGTAGCTTACCCGATAACTCTATTTCGTCTTTTGACGAATTCAAGGCAATTTCTCTCCCGCTTCTATGAAGGAGGTATGGACATGAACATGTCCTCCTTGATAGAAATCAAACAAAAGAGAAAGAAGATACTCGGACGTTCATTGAACGTTTCCGACAGGCTACTCTAAAGATGCCTTCTAGTATGCCAGATTCAGTGTTGATTGATACATGCAAGATGAATCTACGACCATCCATCGCTGTTTTCATGGGTTCCCAGTTCTCAGATTGGGCTTCGTTTATCATAGCAGCAGTTTCTGCCGAGACCAATGGTAGGTTGGCTCGTGAACATGGGATGATTTTTGCCTCAGATGATAGGAAAGAAAAGTAATCCTGGTAATAACCCCGGTAATCGTAATGTGAAAGGAAAAGATACTTTATGGTCAATCTCTCCAAGAACAAAACGACGCCAAATAATCAGGAATCTTTCAGGCCAAAGGAAGAATATTCTTTTGACGAAAGTGATATCCCAGGGATATTTCAGTGTCTGGTGAAGAGTGGCAAACTTTAGATTCCAGAGCCAAAAAGGCCTAATGAGGTGAATCTGACTGACAATCCCAAATATTGTATCTATCATAGATACATTAATCATCCTACCAGTGCTTGCTATGTCTTGAAAAAGAAGATCCAAGAGCTGATAAATGGTGGCGCTATCGCTTTAACCAATGATGACCATACG